>CM065661.1:7099505-7487005 GCA_033220385.1 Triplophysa yarkandensis
ATATGCACTAAAAATCTTTTTATCTGCATTGTTTGTTCACTGGTTTGCACTCTATCTGCCATGTGCCTTGCGCTGCTTTTATTTAACCTTAGTTTTATTTGATTTTTTCTATTATGTCTTTTCTTCACATTCCCTTATTGTTTAGTTGTATAGTTTAACTTATTTACCGTTAGTGTTATATGTATGCATCGGGGGACTGAGAGTAACGCAATGTCGATTCTCTGTATGTATGTACTGTACGTGTGGAAGAATTGACAATAAAGCAGACTTGAACTTGATCTCATAATTGTTTGGCTTAGTTTTAGGGTTAGAGGGGATTTAGTAAGTATAATATACAGCTTGTAAAGTACAAAACGTATCGTGTCTGCACAACAATCTTTTGTGTGTTTGAGAGAAATGAGTCAGGAAGCGAATTCCCCAATTTCTTTTCCAGCTCTGTTCATTCATGATCCCCAATCCTCTGCAAAATGCATTTACTTTATTCAAGAACTTTTTTTTTGAATCCATCAGACACTTAGATTATACTTGATAAGTCTGATTAAAAAAAATGAAAAGAAAATATTATTTTCAAATCTCTGTTGTGCCACTGGGATGTTTGAATAGATGGAGGAATAAAGCACAAGAGTGTCTCATTTAGCTTTATTGTTGTTTCTTTAGAATGTTCCAGATCACTAATAAGAACCTACCGTGTCTCCTCAGGTACTAAGAGCCTGAGGACATCACCAAATGAATCTTTCTGCTGTCTGTTGAAAGAAAAGTTTATATAACATCAGGAACATCACAGGGAATCACAGGGAATATGTTATGAATAGGGCTGTTAATAATTTCAACAGTATGAAATAATTTCATCTGTATTGGTTTCGGTTATCACCTTATTGGCAAAGTCGGCATCACCTAGGGTGTTTCAATGGAACATATGTATGCATTATCAGGACCCACAGTTTCAGCCTAACTTAAAGAATATCATACTGTACTTTAATCCTATGGAGACTTGTGTTGCCTGACAGAGAAAAGCAATATTTGATTATTCACTTTAATATTCTAGTACAAAACTATATAACGAAATGGGAGAAAACTATTTGATCCGTAAAGTTTTAATGCCCTGGCTGCAGCTTCTGTGATCCATCATGTCATGCACTACAGTAGATGGAACTTCTCTCGAACTTACAATTCTGTCTTATTTCCTCTAATCTCTTGTCTTCTCTGCTTCCCTCCTACCTCCTCCTGCCTCTCTGTCACATGCACATGGGTTGCCGTCAGGACCGCTCCTCCCATGAGAGCTCTGGATCTCTTATGCAGTAGAATGTCATTAAGCAAAGCTCTTCTGAGTTTTCAGGAATGGTTAAATCCCTGGTGCTTGGCTTTTGAGGGTCTCGTGGGATTCGTCTTTAACAAACCGAGACAGAGAGGGCTTTGTTGAGCTCACACACACACACACAGTCACATCACATTCATACTGTTCAACAGCTATCTGAAACTGTCAGTCATTTAAACCAAACTCAAAACTGCCTGTCAGACCTTCACCCTAACAAAATTGATTGTTTTTACCTGGAACAATTTTCACCAAAAGGAGCAACTTTAAAGGTTTTGAAATTAAGCAAATATACTTTTAAAAGTTTTGTTTATGTAAGAAAAAAAGTAAATCTCATTAAAATTTCATATATATAAATATGAAAGCTAGTTAACTGCTTATTTTTTCTTTCAATTAACTTCTTTGTAAAAATCTTTACATTTTAAAGAAATTAATTGTTGGATTTTATACAATTATTTAAATTTTTTCACTTTAAACTTTCTATTTAATGCTTTTTAAAGATTTTTTAAGTTAATATAACCATTTATGTTTGTGAAGTTTCCCACCTAAAGATTCACATGAGAAGATATTTTGAAGAAGGTTGGTAATTAATCATAAAGCATGCAAGACAGTAGCTACTGCCATTTGGTGTCCAACATTCTTCAAAATATCTTCTGTTGTGTTCCGCAGACTTATCCATCAACTAGAACTGCGAGTGTGCATTTCGCTGTCTTAAATGTCATGTTGACACATCACTGTAAATGTGAGCTGTATGTATAAAAATAGAGCAAAGGACCTCCAGGGATGCTTTATATTTATTATATGAGACATCACACCACTATGGCTTTGATCATTCAGTGATGTGTGTGATTATTTTATTTTGGTCTTCACTAGAAGCCAACGGGGAGTTGATCAGAGAGGGCGTAAGCATATAGGATTGTGAATTTCCTTCGCTTAAGGCCACACAGAGCCGTCGAGTGTGTCAAAGGAAACATTTACATGTGTCTGGGGATGAGCTGATGCATGGAGGGGAAGATGGAGAACAGAATGAGGTTACAGATCGAAGCTGAATCAGGGATTTAGAAGATGTGGCTTTCTCTCACCTTGACATTGATTTTAGTCAGTGTCTTTGTGTTAAGTCAATTTAGCTTATTTAACAGACTTTGTACACTATTTACACACAGTTACCTCATTGTATATTTTGTGAGGGTCCAATTAATGACCGTGACATTTTTAAAGTCTTAAAGGGGACTTTGAAACGAACCTGTGAAACTTCATGGAACACAAAACGATATTTTGAAGAATGTAAACAACTACCGCATTTCCTTCCATAGTAAAAACAATTGTAGTCAAATGTTTTCCACAACGGTTTGTTTTCTGAAATTCTACAAAATATCTTCTTTGTGTTCAACAGAATTTATGAACTGAATATTTTCAGTGGTGCCCCAGAAATCTCAATTGATAACATTCTTTCAAATATCTTTTTTGTGTTTATTATAACCAAGAAATGAATTCAGGTTTGGAACAAATTGTGGTTGAGAATTTTAATTTTTGAGTAAAATATCCCTTTAGAAAAAGTAAAATACAGAATATAAAGCCATCACTTTATATGAATTTTATTCTGCCAGTGTGAACACACACAGTGTAACATTCTAAAACATGTATTATTTCTTTTTTTCATGTTCTCATCCTTGACATCGCTGCCTGGATTGGGGATTCTGACCATGTCATCCTCTTTTCTTTCTTCTCTCATCTCAGGTAAGTTATCCACTCTTATACTTTGCCAACAGTGCAGTTGTAAATGAAGCCCTTGTTCTGTCCTCTGCTGTAAACTCCCGCCGGAGGGCAGAGGCTGACACAGACCAATGGAGTGTTAAAGAGTAAATTTTGTTCAACAGTTGGAGATAAAAGCATTACAGGGGAGTCCAGGGTTATACTTTTCTCTTCTTTTTTGTCTTTTTCATTCCCTGCCTCTCATTAAAAAAAGTTTTGAGGCTAATAATAACATTGTTTCCTGAAAAACTCCCTATTGTCTTGATCTATGGCACTGCATTTAATTTCTCCTATCCAATATTGGGCAAGTAGGACATTCTTTCATCTTTTGAAAAATTTGTGTTGTTTTCTGTGTGGTACATTGTCCTCGAGGAGTTTAATGGTGCGCAGTGTAAGTTTTGCACTACTAGCAGCCATAAATGGAACTGACAAATTGAAGAATAACAGGTTCCAACAGGTTTCATCATCTGTCATTGTTCAAAGCCCAAACTTGTTCGAGCGGGTGTTACTATGTTTGACTACAAAAGTATACAGAGCAGTGTTTTGAAAGGGTCATATCTTTAGGCATATCTGCATGTAAATGAATTACTTATCCATACATCATGTTGGGGTGTTTCAACATAAAAAAATTACACATTTAAGCTTTAGGATAATGCTCAGAATAACAAAGAACTAAGAATGAACTGTTGCTCATTTAATAAAAGACAATAGCTGTGACACCCTGCAATGGAGAAATTACACAAAAAAGTAGAAGTGTGTTTTATTTTTATTTTATTTTATTAAAATATATTTATTAATATTTATTTAAAATAAAAATTATTGTAAAACAATTATAATAAAGTAAAAAAAGTAAATAATATATATATATATATATATATATATATATATACACACACACATATATATATATATATATATATATATATATATATATATATATATATATATATATATATATACATACATACATATTTTATTTTTGTTTATATTTATAATTTTATTGTGCATTACAGTTCAAATAAATGGTAGTTAGTTTGTTTTAAATAAGCCCTAATAAAAATTAAAATACCGCAAACATACACAATTAAACACAATAAAAACATGATACAAAATGAAAATTGTTTTTTTATTTAAAAACTAGAAATAATATGTATATTCAAGTTTTTGTTAAGTCCCACTAACAAACAAATTACTCAATGATTCCATCAGAATTTATTTGATAACATTACTTTTCCTTTTTGGGGATATTAATAAGCCACTGGATTTTTTTAGTGTATATAAAAAACATTGTGGTTAATTAATCAAGTTCCACTCACAAAAATGTAATTTTTCATCAATCAAAAAAGCGTATAATGTACGGTGAGACACTGGATTATTTTGATAGAACGCACACACAATAATACAATCTCACAAAAACACAAGAGTGACAGATAAGAAACAGGTTCAGTTACAAAGAAACATATCCACATTAAATAACACAAAGCATGTGAACACAGGCACACATGATGAATAAAGACACAAACACTGCAAGACAGAAGGATAAACAGTCAGACGAAGATGAAGATGCTAACTCAAAGTGACAGAGAGAGAGAGAGAGAGAGAGAGAGAGAGAGAGAGAGAGAGAGAGAGAGAGAGGTTCCCTCAAGCTGAACTCTTCTTTCATAATGTTGTTGGATGGAGGGAGATGGTAGATACCTCCAACCAGAAGAGAGAGAGTTTCTTTTCTATTTAGAAGGAAATCATTTTATTTTGATTCTTCGTATGCCCTCTGGTGGATGCTCATGTGACTTTAAGTATGTGGATTTACAGTGGAATAGCAGGATTTGACCTGCCTGCTGCTTTCCAAAAAACATAACAAATCAGATTCATCATATACCATCACACTTTCATGCACCATTACATTCATCTGCATGCAAGTGTGAATTATATGCCAGCAAATGGAAGATGTAATGTCAAGTCTTCTGTTAAATGTTGTGTAAACTGTCTAAGACTGTTACAATGAGTCAAGCTGTCTCTGCTGTCTAATGCAAACTCCAATATTAGCAGAGATGGAGATGCTGATCCTGTGATTAATCGTGGTTGCTATGTACCGCATAGTATGTTTATTCAAGCTTTTCAGATATTATTGAGAGCTTTTGCATTTTGAATCCCATAAGGGATAAAGACACTGTGACAGTATGAGACAGCAGATGAAATATTTAGCCCGGCTTTTTTTTTACAGAAGAGGCTGATGATGCAGCAAACATGTATACTGTATGCTTTGCCACTGAAGTCCACTAGATGGTAGAGCATAACAAGAACCAGACAAGAACTCACCAGTATCTTTCTGTTTGTGTTTGGTGCTGGGAAATTCTACAGTATGGGGTACAAATATCCCCACAAACAATAATTCCAGGCATTTTGGACCATGCGGGAACTTTTTGACCCCCTTCAGAATACTGGTTAATGTCAAACTAAATAATGTTTATTTTAGAAGGTAAACGTGTAGAAGGCTTGAACGAGATGGTTTAGGAATAAAATGTACAGGTTGTACACTGTCAAAATAAAAACATGGTAATATGTACCTTTTTGTCACTGGGGCAGCACTCTTTCGAAGGGCACAAATATGTTTACATTAGACACCAATATGTACACATTTTTAGATGCACATGTGTACTTTTGAAAGTTTACTCCCCTAGTGAGCAAAAGGTACATATATTGAAAAATTTTCTTTCTTGTACTGCATAAAAATCTATCATTTTGACACCATAAAACATTAAAACCTTTAAGAACATGTGAGGGTTTCTGTCACAAATGTAGTCCACAGGAGCCAATGACCACGGGATAGTATTTCACAAAGAAGTGCTTTAAAAAGAATCACGAGAGGAACAAAGGGTTAGAAAACTACATGCATGTAACCCCAGGTTGACAATAGAATATTGGATAAAGAACTGGGGAGAACACAGCTCTTATTACACAGGTAAAATAAATCAAGGGAAATGGAAACAAGTGTGAAGTAATTACTAACTAAAGAGATAACTAATCAAACAGGCAAACTGAGAACAAAAACACCAAAACCTTACTAAAACTTTAACGTATCTAAAGTAGATCAGCCAAATTACTGATGTCTTTACATCCACTGATGACCACAGCTTTATGTCAGGGATTAAAACACAGGTTAAAAAGGAGTTGTTGGAACTACTTAATTTTATCATGATCCAGAAGACTTAATAAAGTATTAAAAATAACTTTTATTTCAAATTTCAATATACATTTTTAAAAACTTGTACTTATTTGTGGCTGATCTAAAAAAAACAATTAAGTAATTCCAACAATCCTTTTTTCATTGTATCATTCTACTAGAATGAAAATATATTAGGTCTGTATGTCTGCATATGTAGGTTTGGCTTTATTTGTGTAGTCCTACTTTTTGAAAATGCCCACGCAGGTGTAGTTAAAATTGCCAAAATGTTTTACAAACCTCACATTTAAACCCTCCAGCTGTCTGTTATGTAAATTCATAACTGTTCCATTATTTAGAGACAGAGAGACAAACTGTGAAATGCAAAACAGTTTATAAATGATCTTACAATCAAACGTTACTGAAACGTTAAGTGTTTTTGTTCATCTTAATAATTGTTTAAATTATTAATTTACTAGTTCTTTTCACCTGACAATACCATACAAATACCAGACAAAACCAGACACGTGTATTACTGGAAAATTAAACTACAAAAAAAGAAAGAGAAATTATTATATATGAAGTCAAATTAACACTGGTGTTTATCCCTGTTAAGCACTCTTAATTGTAGATTTTATTTGTCCTTCCTCCTGGCAAGAGAGAAGAAATGGGCCTGTGAACATCAGAAGTTTGTTTATCAGTGCTGAACCGAGTCATAAAGGGAAAGTATCTACAGAGAAAGATAGAGATGGATAGAGTCAGTCATGTTAAAGGTTGAGTTGAAGAAGTCCAACTCAAAGCTGCGGAAGTCTCTCATTTACCGTAAGAAGATTTACAAACCGAGAGCAAAAGAACTTAATGTGAAGATGATATATCAAGTGTGTCTTTGTGGAGTTCACAAAAAAAAAAAAAAAAACGCAGTAACTCATGTCTGTTTGCTTATTAAATGTGCACCTGAATTTCTGACTAACACGAAAAGCGCTAGAAAGAAATTTAGGAATGTAGGCTCTGACTTGATTTAATCTAAATGGAATGTAAGTATGTTTGTTTGCCAGGTGGTTGGTGGAAGTGGTCCCGAAAAAGATGTTGTTTTTGTCAAAAATCCTCTGAATTTCAGACTAACATTTGTTCATTTGGCGGATTCTTTTATCCAAATCACAAACAATTTAAGGTGCTTTACTCAAGGACACTTCAGTCATTGTCTGCCTGCACTGAGATTTGAACACACAACCTTCTACTTAAAAGTCAAACCCCCTAACCATAATAACACATCATGAAAAAGCACTTGAAAGTAATGTACAATGTTGTATTGTATTGTATTTGTACATTGACTTGATGATCCAACAGGATAATCATGTAGGATAATGTAAGTGTGTTTGGTTGACAGGTGGTTGATGGGAGGGGTCCCAAAAATGATGCCACTTGTGTCCCAATGCGCCTACTTCCATACTGTTTAGTAGGCGAAAAAAAGAATGAATCATAAATATACAAAGCCTCAAGATGCACAAAAGAAAAACCAGTTGGTCCACTGCTCCATCCAAAATTTGTGATTGTGCTTTCGATCTTTTCTGTCCCATGATGCAACAGAGCTGAGCAATATTCAAATTGCAAAAGCAATTCAAAAAGATCAAAAATCCATTTTTCAGATGCAGAGAAACCAATTTTTCCTAAATAGGTACAACGTTTACTTTTTTTACAGTTTGTTGGTAATACATCTAGGTCAAAGAGCATATGCCTCAAAAAACAAATATAATAAAAATACAGTGTTTTCATACTACCACCACACATACTATATATAACTAATACAGCTTATATGGAGAAATTTTGTTGAGATCATTACACACTGTCATAATATGCAATTAAGAACGCAACATTGATGAAATGATCAAATTATTGCTATTATTCTTATGACTCTACTAAACATTGACGTGCTTTCCCATAAACAAAAATCTTTGTAAAGTAAAGTTGCAACTTATTTGATTTGTTTTACTTGTAAATCCTTGAAACCAAAACCAGCTGTACAGTTTATAATTTATAAAATACAGTTTAGTTATAGTTTAGACTCCACAATTTATGCAAATGTCATATACAGAATATACGACTATGAGGTTTTTATTGTATTGCTCTCCTCTAATTTAATTTTATTGTACTGCTCAAACCTGCAGTAAATAATTAATTCTGTTCTTTTTTTTTGCACAAACAGCTTATAAATATGTTATTGCTTTTAGTGGAATAGAATAATGCATCCTATCCGACTAAATCTTCCTGGCCTTTTTTCTCCAGCTTGATTTTCCTCAGGGCAAGTGAAGATTTACTGCACCGGTTCATTTCATTTGCATTCTTGCCTTTAGTTGTAACTAAATGTGCGGTCATATATTCATAGTGGATATGTAGATGTGTCACCTGTGTCTCTATTTAAAGATAGAAAGGGCCTCTTGGCAGCTGGGTACGATATAAGCTCCCCCCGTTTGCATCCAACTTCATTAGCCTCTGTCACACAGCAGGGCCACCGTGAACATTGACATGTCTGCCTCATCCTTCTCTCTCACCGGCCACCTGGACCTGCTTCATTATATAGACATATACAAATAACACATCGTGCCTGCATGTTTATCTATGTCTGTGTAGATTAAACAGTCTTTGGATTGCTGTTCAGTCAGCTTCTTTGTCTTTCACATAATATGTTTGATTATAATGTGTCCCTGTGATTGTGACAGATTGATATAAATATGCAAATCATTAGTATTGGTTGAATTTAACTAAAATATTGCTGAATTTGAGAGAAGGAACATGGAGGCATTGAATAGAAGTTTTTGAAGTGTTTGGAAATCATCAGCTCCATACAAAGAATTAACATTGGGAAAGTAGTCTCCATAATAACTCTTTAATTTTTTATATAGAAAGTTAGGTCGAACACTAGATTCACAGAAACCTTATAAATGTGTTACCCTGCCTGCAAACACCGGGCTTAATTTGGAATATCCAATTCTGAGAAAGAGCATTTAAGTTTGATTGTAATTATTAATTTTGTAATGATTTCAATCTTTGTTCTGAATATTGTGTAGAATGATTTGATGTGTCAAAAGTAAATCACAAAAAAAATGACTTTAGGTTGGTTTCACAGGCAGTGTTACATATGAAGATTCTAGAGTTGAATGAAACTTTATATTTAAGAATCTAAACTACAATGAATCAAAACGTAATTTCCTGAATTGCAATTCAAAGAAATTCAGCGGGTCATAAGTATAATATGTCAGATTTATGATGAAAACATAATTTCTTTATTACTGTGATTAATTATAATTAGGCCAGTTATTCACAGATTCGCAGAACACATATCTGCATTACTACCAAATGTCTATACTTAGCTAGCTGTAGTCAAGTCACATATATTTTAAAAAAGCTTTTTACACAACATGCAATTTCAAAATAGCTATCAACAAAAGCGTAGATAGGAAAATGTTTATTTACAAAGCATTTTTGTGTACATAATCTCATGAGATGAATGCTTAAAATAGATTCTTTATAAATACATTTAAAGTGAGTAATATATGCTTTCATGTTTTTAAAGTCACCTTGTTGTTGAAGATTGCATTCCTTAAAGCTTCTCTTTTCGCATCATAATCCTATTTTTAGTTTTCCTTGGATTTTTAAAAATGTAATTCTACACCTTAGCTTCAATAAGTTTCACTGAATCATAAACATGCAAATGAAGTCTGCCTCCACTGCATATTGTTAAAATTAAAGTGAAACTGAGAGTAAAACTGTCAAGTGAGTTAAAATGATGAGTTGATTTGTCACAAGTTTATGATGTTTCACACAAAATACTATTTAAATACAACATTTTAACATGGTTTGTCTGAAAGCATATTCAATACACAACATAAACATATAAACTACAAAAATATATTTTAATATGTTTAGATTCATTTGATTAATATTATTTAATAGAGGTGAAATAGCCATTGGTTCTTAAAGCGCCACATTGAATGTTCATAACATGTTTATATATATTTCATACCAAGAAATAAATAGCATCTTTAAAACCTTCACACCTTTGAGTTTTTATTTCTTAATGTATTCCCACACCATCGGCTCTCTTCAGCAATGTCATTTATTCCCCATATCTCTCCACACAAAGCGTTTCTCCCAAACCTTGCCAAATTTCATGAATTATGGTCTCCCTGTCCACCCAATTATAAATTCCAATGTCAAAACGAAAGAAAAAGGGGCTGGGGTTTGGGGCGTTGGATGAAGAGAGATGCAAGCTGTTAGAAAGAGACACAGGGGGTTGATTGAAAGAGCGTACTATGAAAAAGCATTAAAAGAAAGGGAAAGAAAACACTTTGGCCAGTCAGGTCCATCTCTTGTCTCCAGGGGCATATGTGTTTGTATCAGAGTGCTGGAACTAAACTATGTGAAAACCTTGCTTGACTCTGACACCCCCACACAGTCTCTTCGCTTTGCTCATTTACCAGCTAGCAGAGGCCAGTGTCCTGGGAAGTTCTAACTAGGAGGTGAACCATGAAACAGAGACCCAGACTCCTATGATTCTATATACAGGCATCTTGTACCTTAATCAATTACTCCGGCTACATAATTTATCCTTGGCTAAATATTGGAATTATAATGCAAAACAATTACAATCTCTTTGTAATGGAAAATAATAAACTTCAATAATAAACAAGTGAATCTTACACATTATCTTTTGACTCGCTGTAAAGACTTACATCTTCTGTTAAGCCCTGCATTTGTTAGATTTATGTATGTTGGAACATTTTATGTAAATCTTGGTTTAAAATGGGATTTAGCTTTTGTGTGGAGAACATTATGCACTATGTGCCTATGTACATATGCTTTTGCTGAGTGAAGCACATTCACATTCGCGGCATACCTCTAGTATTAATCCTGGAGTAATGATATCAAGAAATTTCTACCTCTTCAATTTCTACCTAATCCGTAATCATAACCTACACCTTTAAGTTATAGTGTACCCTAAACTGAAATCGACTGTACACCTTCTTGACATTTTACATTTTTCTTCTGCAGAACTCAAAATAAGATATTTTGTAAAATAACAGCATCCAATAAAAAGTGGTTCTGATTAACCTCAATTGTACAGACACAAAACCAATGCATGTCAATAATTACCGCCATTTTTTGGTTGTCAACATTCTTCAAAATATCTTCTATTTTACTACAGAAGAAAGAAACTCATACTGGTTTCAATCTAATAGGATAATCTAATCGCTTCAGGCTGTTTGCTTGTTTATTTCATGATTTAATTTGAATTGGACCCCTGTACATCATGACACATGTGCCTATCCAGAGACACTGAATTGGTTTTGCAATTATAATTAGATAGAGACAGCTCGGCATTTGGCGAATAGAGTCTCCCACTCTTCAGTATTCCATTTGAACACCTGTGTATTGGTGAGGATGAGGACAGTTGCGTTTTTGACCTCTCTGTGTCCTCACAGTTGTCACAATACTTAACATCAGACTGTTCGTGATTTAGTTAAACAGTTCTTTGCCACCTTAAACTATATTATAACAGCAGAGTTACATATAGCAAAAAGCACTATATGATGCGGGCGCGTGTAAAGCATCAGAAATGGACTGAAATGTCAGGGTCACAGTGCGATGTGTGTGCGTGCATGTGTGTGTTTAAGTGCTAATGATGCAAAGCGATGGTTTTTGTTTAGAGAAAATAGCTTATGCTTCGTAATGCACTGAGCAACTCAAAGCCACCAATCATCCTAAAAGTGCAACGCTCACTAATACTAATTTCCCTTCATCCCCAGAGCAATCCACATCATCCTCAAGATTTATATACAACCTTCAGGTAGACGGCCGGGTGGGCAGGTGTGCCATTCTACATAAAGACGCAGTCGGCAAATGCATTCAATTTTGTAACATTGTTCCATGATTTAATGTAGTATTATGTTCATATGTCTGTTGCACAACCCTAGATAGAGGACATAACTGTCAAGTGCCAAAACATGAGGGATTTCAATGATTGCTTGTTGTTACTACACAAACACACACACACACACCGGCCCTTAATGGTATTTGGCTCCTGCAGATCTTATTACTGTATTCTTTCATAGGCCCTATAACCGCACAGGTGTGATACAAACGACACACACACACAAACACACACACACTTATGTTATTACCCAGCCCTTGGGCTTGGTTTTTTTCTCCATCATATGGCTGTTATTGCTTCATATGTTTCTTCAAAGATAAATTGTCTAATACAGCAATGTAGCAACCCCTTTTAGGCAGTAGTGCATTCAAGCTCTCTGTAAGAGACCCCACGACCGGATCTGTGTGTTTACATGCAGCAGGACTTCGACATATTGCATTCACTTCTTTTTAAGTTAATACTAGCAATTTAAAACATGATGTGTTGAGTGAAGCAGCACACATACTGCGAGTTTCTCCACAGAGATATCATTTAACACCCTCTGGGATGGAAACATAAGCGATATCACAAACAAATGCAGAAAACCAATGTTGTTTTAACCTTGAAACTTGGAAAAAGCCTTTTAATTAGAGAAGTTAAAAAGCTTTTTGTTTTGTATTTAGCGGGTTGTTTTTTCATGGGAGCTCTTGTGATTAAAGGTTAGTTAAACTAACACATTGTTGGTAGGAATGATCCTTAAAAGAAAACACTTACCAGAGTTATGATACAAGAAATAAACTTAATTTCTATTTATAATTTCTTGTGTTTTATGTTTTTTATGGGGCATTTATTTATCCAGGAATCAATTGGTCGAAATAAAAAACACAACCGTTTTCTGTAAAATTAGTTACAAGGTTACTTCAAAAAGGTTCCTTTTAAATTAATTTAAACCAGTTTACATGATTATATTCAGTACTTTAACTCTTTTTTTCAGTGTAGTTGTAATTGCTAAAGAATTGTTTTTGCCTTTCTGTAGTCGCACCACTCGAACCCATGTTACTCTTAAAATGGCTAACATCGAACATGTAACATAGGGTTGAACCAAGTGTATTGTACTTGGCTTCAGCGAATCTTAATTCGCTGATACATACGTATGTGCTCAACAAAATCCCTGCACTCAGCGAATGATCAATGTTTGGTGATGCCGAACCAAAAAGGTAAGAAATCACTCTTCCACACCTTGCCCGTTACAAAGAGTCTGGCCGACTCTGTCTCTATCTTTAAAAAACACCTTAAAACCCATCTTTTCAGCTTGCCCATGACCCACAAATAAACCACAAATCCTCACTTTTTCCTAAGAAAAAATACTTGGCACTTGGTACGTATGTTGTGTTTTTCTTACTAAGACTGGCATTATTTCACTTTTGATTCGCTTTGTTACCTCTTGTTTTAAATGCTTCTTTTGTAAACCTTATTTGTTTGTCGCTTTGGATAAAAATTTCAGCAAAATGACAAAATGTAAATGTTAAAGTTAATGTAAACAAATAAATGAAAATGGTATATAGATGGTATAGATGTTGTTTTTTTACTTAGATTAACAGTATTATGTAAGTGTTTAATAACGTGTAACATAAATAAATGGGGTAAAATACTAACATTTTTCAAAATGTTTAAAAAAAGTTTTCCGAGTTTATATTTTAAACTTCAAAATTAAACTGGTTAGTAAGTTGACATAGGGAAAAAGTTTTATAAAAGTGTCAAGTACCTGTCAGTAGAGAAATGGCAGACTGTCTCTGTAATATCTGCAAATACTTGTTTATGATAATTCCTCTTAAAGACGTTCCACTGACTGTAAGTAACTTAACTCTCTACTTTTAGTCCAAACCCTAAACCCAAACCTAACCTTAAAGTCACTATAGAACTGAAGTTGTCATTGAGTTCTTTTCCATATTGTGACGCAAATTCGCATATGGGCTTCATTTTGCTATATTTTGGGCAGAAAGTTTGCCTTTGCTAACTAAATGGAGCAGTTTGAAGTCTTATGTTGATGGACAATCAGTATAGTCCTATCCCCTGGTTGCTTATGAATTGTTACTTGATGTTTTTGCTTGTACATACAAAAAAGGTGTACATGGATAAATAGATTATAATTTATCACACTGACCATCACACTGCTAATGCTTTTATAAGCGTTAGTTGTAAATGCAAATTATTGAGAGTTGACATAAAGGCAAAGTTTATTATAGTCAGTACAATATTTAAAGTAATCTAAATTAAATGGAAATCTAGATTTTCAAATTCATATACATCTATTCATTGATGCTTGCCAACATATAGACAATATAAGGTATTCTGTATTGATAAAATGTCACATTTCTTTCAAAAATACAGAAAAACTTTACTTCTAATTTTGAACTCAAGTCAAAGTAAGTATTTTAGTACTGCTTTACTGCCAAAGATAAATGTCATTTGGTTAAATAACTGAAACAGCTTTTGGCTGTTTTCACATCTGTAAATCAACTTTCAAATATATTGCATGCTGAAATAATTTGATTTTATGGGTGTCCAGAATCAATATGAGGAATGATATTGGTTATGGAGATGGAAATGTTTTGGAGTTTCTGTGAAGTAGGCTTTGCCTCGAGTGCGGTGGTTGTAGGTAATTAAGCAGCCTTCCAGATAGGGTTTACGCACCCTGGAGACACACAATAGATTGCTCTTGATAACCCTGTATTGTTTTATTGACCGTTTGGTGTCTTCACAAACGCATATCTCTGTGTTGTTTTTCCCTAGCACCCATCCCGTATCTCTTGTTCTTTAATGTCCAGCTTCATTTAGTTCAGCTTTTTTGTAGATCTGCACTGAATCTTTGTTCCATTGCACTGGACTGTGCCAAAACTTCAAATGTCTTCAAATGAACTTGGCTTTGTTAGGCACTGCATGAGATAGATAACAGCAAAGCAGATTGGAAAACCCAAAGAATAGAGGAGACACAAATAATGGGGTAATGAGGAAATTAAGAATCGATCTTGTGATCAAGAGCATTGGTCAAACAAAAGTATGTGATTTTTATCATTTGATGAATTCATTGTTTATAAGACCAGCTTTATATGCACACTGCATAAAGGCCGAGCATAAATTTTATGTAAAAAAGGCTAAAAAAAGATTTTTTCTTTCTCTGTCACACAAGAACAAGCAGATTTGGCTGTGTCTGTAGGGAACTTCTGGATACAGGTCTGCTTTCTTGTTGTCACACATCAACGTCCTCACCCTATCATTTGCCAGTTGTCCAATTACAGTATGACAATAGCCACTTCCAACGCTTTTCAGAAGGCCACTTACTGACCATCATCCCTGACACACATACACAATACGCTTCCATTCACAGAGCATTACAACAGTTCTAAACCTCTTCTTATAAGAAAATGCTGTTCCTTTGGTCCTTGATTCACATGTTAAGAGTCAGTCAGTCTGTTTGTGAATTAAACTGTCAGTATTAGTATACTGGAACATACTTGAAGACAACAGTGCAGTGTTAATATATTGGTGTAACAATAACATGCTCTTTGTTAACATTAGTAAATGCATCCACTAACAGAATCTTTTTAGTTTAGTTTTTTTTTTGCAATAATCTATCCTTTGTAAATGCAAGCTTATGTCGATATATGTGTAGGGTAGTGTAGTGTCTTCTAGCATCTTGGAGACATTGCCAGACTTGATTTAGTTTGTCTCAGTTCATTCTCTCGATGATGCTGGTTTGTGTCAAATAGTATTTTATATTTGTGTCAGATATTGTGTTTTTATTGTTACAAGCAGTACTCTGTGGTCTGATTTCAGGATTGAATTATCCAGGTATCCCACGTGGTCTTGCATTGACAGAAGGCTCCATCGGCAATGTTCTGAAATCAGTGCCCAGTGTGAATGCAGACTCACAGAGCCCAGGAGGGTGTAGAAAATACCTCAAAATGTGTTCAGCTAAACCACATGAGAGAGAAGCTAACACATTCTCTGGTTCTCTGGCCATGATGTGTGGGCCGTTTTTTTCCCTTAAGACAAGCTCTCCATCCTTCTTACCTGACAGGTGTCAGATGGTCAGATTCCAGCTGGTCTGCCAGACAGATAGTCGCGCTGCAGTTCATCTCTTGCCCTCAGATGTGTGTGGATGCTGCAGGATGCTGTTTTAGACCAAACAGTGCATCTGTGGGTGGATAAATATACCATTGTGGCAGAAAGACAATGGACAATTAATATACTTGCTTATTATTTAAAGGATGTTACTTTGAAGAATGTTGGCATGTGGCCCCTACAGTATTCCCTTGCATTGGTTTTGTGTCTATACAATAGATTTGTAGAGGCCCGGTGCCACTGCTGTTTGGTTAAATTTTTACAATTACATTTTTACATTTACATTTATTAATTTGGCAGACACTTTTATCCAAGGTGACTTACAGTATTATGCAGTGGCCAATCATCACCTCAGAGCAAATGGGGTTAAGGTGCCTTGCTCAAGGACACTTCAGACATCTTCTGCTGGCACTGGGATCATCTGATATATCGGATGCATGTTAAATTTGTGTCTTTAGATTACAAGGGTGAGTAGATTAAAGATTAAAGATTAGATTAAAAGGTTAAGTGACACCCTTTTACTTCTTTTATATGGACACAAAACCATTGCAAGTGAATGGGTGCCAGCTGGCAACATTCTTTAAAATATCGTCTTTTGTGTTCTGTTAAGAAGTCATACAGTTTTGAAATGACACAATTAAATAATGACACAATTTTTATTTTTGGATGCAGATATTACAAAGACAGCCTAGGACACAAATTAAATTAATTTGGTCGTTTCATTATCTAAAGTTTTGAAATTTTTGAGGTTGCCATATCAAAGAGGGAAATTATATTTATTTTGTTTACACTACAGTACACTGAGAGATACACTCGTTGAAATAAATTGTGTTTGGGCTGTATCAAACTTGCACATATGAGACAGTTGTCCTCAAGTACTCTCTTCGGGTGCTCCCGCATTAATAGGCTACAGTGGAACGGATTTTCATGTTAAAATTATGCTGTATGATATCACAGATCCCCCGCTAGCACATTATGATCATATGTGAGAGTTTTTGTGCAAAGAAGATCAACTGAGTTGATGTCTGATGGAGGATCGTTCTTTCCCTCCAGTGTCTAATTACAAACCACAAGACTCCATGTATCGATGTAAGCATGTTCTGCCTGATCCAAGATCAGTATTCATCCCAGATAATTCACATAACACAAACACCTCCTTAAACTCACTTTTGTGTTTCACCCCATGGTTACCACGGGCTCTTATTGGATTGTGTTAGAGTTTTTCCAGTTATTTTCGGCTTTACAGAAGCCTAAATCTCTCTCTAAAAGGAGAGCTGCAGTCTCATATGTTATTGAGATGCTTGGGTTGGCTGCTGGTTTGTTTGAGGATCCCGTTACACCAGCGGTAAACCTCTGTTTAGGCAGATGGATTAGAACAGGATTTAGAACTGTCCACAGAGAGGGAGGAAATGCAGAAATTGAGAGAGAGAGACAGACAGAGTTCTGGTTGTTAGGGGAGAATGATGCATGAGCTGACCATTCATTTGTCACTTACTTGTGAATGTTCTATTGGTGTACCATGGCAGAGCTGTAGAGCAGAGCTCACACACCTGACTCACTTCATCAAGTGATCTTTAAATGGCTAAACAGTGTGTGTGTCAGCTGTTTGAACAGATCCTTAGGCGGTTTAAATTATTATAAAATGCACCTGCACTTTCAAGTGCTCTTTTGTGAATGTCTCTGCTTTTAACAGATGGTAAATGTTCTAGAACGCCATTATTTAAAAAAAAAATGTTTCTTTTACACCGAAACATTCACAGTATGTCTAGAATTGCACTGTTGTTTCCTTAAAACGAATTAAGTCTTAATAAGAATTCAATTTTATCTGTAATGTTTTAACATTGAATCTTATTATAGAATTAGATTTAGTGCAATTGCCTCTCTTGACATTTTAAATCGGCATCGCTTTTTTCCATCTGCATCTCCATCAGAACACAAAAGAAGATATTTTGAAGAATGTATGGGAACCAAATAACATGGTTGCATAATTCATTTACTTGTGTCCATAAAATTGAAGTGAGTGAGTACTATCATTGTTTGGTTACCAACATTCTTCAAAATATCTTCTTATGTGTTCTGCTTAAAGGGATACTTTACATAAAATTAAACTCTGTCAAGACTTATTCAACCTCAGGTTGTTCTTAAATACATTTTATATGTATTTAAGGGAGATATTTGTAAAAATTTTAACAACTGAATATTCTGGGGCATCATTTACATATGAAAATATTAAATAATATCAAAAGTGCCCCAGAAATATTTTTTTCCCAAATTCTTAAATAACTTCTCTGTAAAACAGATATTTATATGCAATATTTTTTTCTACTATGGTAGCCAATGGTTCCACAGAAATTTTTGTTGCCAACATTCTTTCAAATATCTTTTTTTGTGAAATGTATAGAGGTTTGGAATAACTTGTGGTTGAGTATTTTACAAAATAATTTTTAATTTTGATGAACTATAGGTAAAATGTTAAATTATGCAATATCTCAATAATTCTGGCATCATTTATTCACCCGTGGGCATGAAAACCTGCATATAAAGAAGTGTCTGTTGTGATTTGGTTAACAACATTCTTTAAAATACCTTATTTGTGTTATGCAGAAGAAACAAAGACAAAAGCTTTGAGGAAACAAGATTTCAATTTATTGTTAGCTTAACAATCCCTTTAGAAGCCAAACTTGATCCCCACAAAAGAATATCTAACGCATCATTCTCCTTCATATTTCTTAATGTTTGGAATATGCAGAACACACATAAAAACAAACAGCAACCTTTGACCCTGCCGTTATTGTGTGTTCTGTGTGTTCAGTAAGACACATCTCATTACTGAGGAAGCTGACCTATATGACTGTGGAACCCAGAAAATGATTAGGCCTCATGACTTGCTGTTCACCTCTAAACCAACATACAGATGTACAGTTCTGTCCGTCATTAGGAAACTGTTAGTTCACAGTAGATTCGGTTCCGTGAACATAATACCTCCTAGCGGTTTGTGGGTTTTAGACTCACACTGCTCATTATATCTCAGCATCACACTCCCAAATACTGTATTGTACAACATCCACCAGAGACACGCACTCATTCTTCATCCAGTCATGCTGCTCACTGTGGTAAAAATTAAACTTATCCAAAATTCCAAAATAGAAAAAGTCAATGATACCAATGTGGTGTTATTTTACACCCAAAAAGGTTTTAAAGCTTTGAAATTAATGTAATATTCTGTTAACATTTTTGTATATGTAATTTCAAAGAATAAGTATATCTGATTAACCAAGATATTTCTATTTGAATTTACCCCAAAAATATTAGGTGTATATTGAAAAGAGTTTATTAGGGTAATAAAACGTTTGTAAAATTTATGAAGACACATTAATTATTTTTTACGTGGGAACATAATTAAAGAATTTGATTTATACATCAATGCTTAAAACAATGCAATGTTAGAATTAAATGTTAGACACACATTTAAAACATCCAGTTTGCAGTATTTTTTTATGAATCGGTGAACTGATTTATTCCAATGTCCAATTGATACAAGAACAAAGATAGTGTCTTCATTAATGGCCCACTGAATCATTACTCGACTGAGTCAATTAATACATGGATTTATTAAGAAACAAAGTATTACAATAAATGTATATGAGCATTTACAGGTTACTTTACTTTACTCCGATACTGGAATCACCAGTTTTTTCATGCGTATAATACCAAAGTTACCTTAGCACCAGTACACCGTTCAACCCTAGAAATAACCAAAAGGAGATATTCGATATTCTGCTCCTGTACAGCACACAAGTGTCTCTCACTATCTCTCTGTCTTTTTCTTATTAGGTTGTGTTGCCAATGGCAATTTCCCTATCATCTAGCTGTGTGATTTCATGCAGTGTGCCTCTCTGTTCTGAATTAATTTCAATTGAGCATGCCCATATCTTTCCTGTACCTCATTTCTCTCCTGTGCTCTGTTCTTAATCCCCCGGGTGGAGAAGATTAACACACCTTTGTCACGCATTAAAAATCCAGATTATTACGGACCTTCTCAGCACAGGTTGTAAAATGTGTTTGGATTTGCCCAATTTTTATTACCTTGCACAGTTGTCTGTGTGCATATAACCTTTAGTTAATATCTTTGTTTTCTTGTACATTTGTGAGTTTATGTGAGTGGATACTATTCCATTTACTTTCCCCACTTGTACTTTTGCTTTAAATTTTCCAAATAAGCATTTTTTTTATCGAAGATGAATGACTTTTCCTTTTCGGTTCCATTAAACTTATTCCTTGTTCATCCTACTTAATATATATAAATATTTAATTATTCCAAGCCAAATATATAATGTTTCTGCCATTGAACCTTCAGCCACATATCCCTAAATGACCTCCTCTTCCCTTGCATCCTAGCACTTACAAAAGACAGTGTAAAAGTTGATTACACTCCTGAATTGGATTAATTATTCATACCTTTTGACTGAATGAAAAGAATAAAATGCATGAAACATTTATATAATTCATTAGATTTAAAAAGATAGTCTCAATTGAACTGTATAAAGAATTCATGGTCTCTAGCACCAGCTTTGGGCACGATAGATCTGGGGTTGATGGGTTGGGTGTATTTTGTTATATATTTGCCATTAATATGAACATGAAACCACACACAATTCCCGACTGCATGAACACTGTCGTATGGCTCCAATAATACTAGAACATGCATTCAACATGAGTTCAGGACTCATGGGTAAAGACTTTTTGTAATTCTTGTGGCATTACATCTGAGTGGTCTTTTGGTCTTATGCAATTTATTCTGCATTTCTCATTTCAATCTCGCTCTTTCTAATTAAACCTCTTTAGTATTTCTCCCTCCAGATACTAATTCAACAGTTGTAAATGCAAGGCCATTTTTTTAACCATAGAGTAGTTTCTCCAGCCGGGCATGTTGAGGCTTTCTGATTCAAAGTGGGTTTTAGTTCTTAAGTGTTAGAACACTCACTCTCTTGCTCTTAGAAAATAGCAGCTCGTTAAAACTCTGGAAAAACACAAAGGAAACTATAAGCATTATGTTGTGACTAAAGAAAACAAGATAGAAATAAAGCCTCTTCTTCATCTTTAGTGTTGTCTCTTTTTTCCTATAATTAGGGGAAATAAGGCATTCAAGTAGCTCTTTCACCCTGAGATGCTTTTTGAACAATATTAAAGAAGTTCCCATCTAGTCTCTTAAAGGGATTGTTCTCGTAAAAAGATTAATTAATTCTGTCTGTTTTCTTAAATTCTGCAAAATATCTTCTTTTAATTACTGAGGCACAATTTTTTTAATGTTTTTGTTTTGTTCTGTTGAACACAAGATATTTTGCAGAATAAAAAAAGAAAAAAAAGGTTTTAGTACCATTATTATTTTTTTTACTACTGTAGTCATTGGTAACCAGAAATCTCAGTTGTTAACATTTTCCAAATATATTTTTTAAGTTTAGCAAAACAAAACATTATTTTTAACCCCCCCCTTTACAAAAAAATAAAAGAACCCTTTTAGTCTCAAAAATGATTATCTGTAATGATAAGGTTCTTCAGATTATAAAAGATAATATTATATAATTTTTTCCTAATAATCCATGACTAATCTTCGATTGGCTCTTTTCGGAAAATGACATTACTTTGATGAACCTGCAAACTAATTATTCACAAAGAATGTACTGTTTTGTGTGCTCTAATTTTCTGCTATTTTTATTATCCTTCAATTTGAAAATAACATTTATTTTATGATGAAAAACCTTTTAAGATAATGAAAAACACTTAAGTGTTTTAAAGTGTTTGACCAGTAGTGTATCACTAAGGCCATAAATGTTGAAAAAAAACAGACTCAGTACATGACTCATACCACAGACTTTTCATTTTGTTCAGAAATGTTTCTCCCCTAATAGCTTTTGTCTAGCAATACCAAGTTCCATGTCATGTTCATGGCTTGAACATAACTTCAAGTCTTTAGAAAAAAGATGAATCTTTGAAACATCCTGTCCTCAACTTCTTGGTCAAACACTGTTACGACAGCAATACTTTTTTAATTTAAATGTATCTGGAACAAAATGCAGAAGTTTTGTCTAACCTTCAGAACAAAATGCTGTCTAACTTTGGTGTAACCGAATGGTTCACCTTTTGTAATGTGAACTTAACAAGCTTTTTTATTCTCCGTTGTGTTAACATTTAACAGACAGCTCAAAATGTTTAATGCATTCATCGTTTACTTTGGTCTTAGAGATGTTCTGCTGTATTATATCTCACTTTCTTTGCCTGTAGGTCTTGTTCTGTCTCATCTTGCTTAGATGTTTGCAGATGTAAAAAATCTATAAGATACCTTAGACATTGACTGTGTAACTTGAGCAAGACTTTACCACTTTCAGTGTTTGTGTACTTGCCTCTAAACTTGCAATCATCAATACCGCAGACTTTAAATAATAGTTGCACAATGCTCAAAGTCACAATGCATGAAATTGGAAGAGGAGAACGAGTGAGTAAGAGAGCGAGTGAAGTAAATGAGTGGAAACAGGCCATGTTTGTTGAGAGGACATTTTAAGTGCATTTTGGTTTTTAGACTAAATGACTGAACAGATCCTGTTCTATGCAACAAATTACAGCATTAATTACTTATAATAATTGTAATCCATTATAAAAAATCATGACATTCATGACAATCATGGTTTCTGTAATGGGCATTTAAGTCAAAACAAGTGCTTTTGAAAGCAAAAATGGAAGTATTAAAATATAAACTCTTTATAACCACCATATCAACTTATTTAGATCTAAACACTGCATAGATAATTGCCATGAAGATTAAAAGATAAAGATTAAACATGAATATGATAAGATCAGATCAGTGAGATGACTGAAAAAAAGGGATAGTTTACCCATAAATTAAAATTAGATTAGATTAGATTAGATTCAACTTTATTGTCATTGCACATGTAGGATACAAGGCAACGAAAAAATGCATGATATATCAAACCTGTATGACATTATTCCTTCTGTAGAACTCAAAGGAAGATATTTTGAAGAATGTTGGTGACTGGCGCCCATTGACCAAGGTTACCCAAGGTTATTATAAAATTAAAACGTTCAAAACCTTCATGTTCATTGAAATCAAACCAAGTAGTGAAATGGTTCCTCATGTTTATTATAAGTGTCCCTAATTAAGAAAAAAATTCAATGACAAATACATATAACAAAATTGCTAAAATTAACATCATATCTAAAAAGCTGATTAAAATAATAAAAACCCTAAAAACTATGGTAATACAATAGAAGTGAATAGGTGCCACTGCTCTTTGGTTTACAGGTAAGAATTATAATGGAAAAAATATGATTTTAACATGATTTTATTTTTTTATATGAACTTTGACTTTGATACTGTAGTTGTGTGTTAAATTCATGTAGTCAACCAAGTCATCCTGATTAAAACCTGCTGAGAGATCTAAGAAGATTAATATCTGGTAGTAAATATGTCGACAGTATCTCTCTGTGCTGTCATAAATCAAACCATTTTACTACCCCCAAAGCTGACCTCTCAACATCCAACAGTTTAGTTTGTCTTCACATTTTCTTTGTGTACCTAAAACTAACAGGTTGGCCCTATGCACTTAGAAAGACATTTATTGATTTCAAAGACATCACTGTGCAATTTACAACATACGAAAGAGTCACCATCGATCAAGATTAAATGGACAGTGTACAGAATATAACCCGCTGTCATTTCATACACTAAACCTTAGTTTAGAGGTCACTGTCGTCTTTAACTTTCAGATTTTCTCTCTACACCTGCGCTCAAGGCTGTGTTTTTGTTGGGAATTTGTGATTCATTATTGAAAATTTCAGATATTTATAAGAGGAGCAGACTGTCTGAATGAACATTCGCTTTGAATCCTAACTTTTCACAAAAAGGCACTTTTAAAATGTGCACTTGTTTTTAAAGCATCTCTGAATCACATGTGTGACGCATTCTCTAAATGACAGTTGGATCTGAAATAAAGTCTTTCCATGGTTGCTGCCTCCAGTTTATTCTTTTACTGTTTCCTGTGTGCTTTTGAGTTCTTTGAGAAAACTAGGCAAATGAATCAAGTGTGTAAAAATCCTATGATTGGGGTCATTGTTTGATTAGGACATTGCTAAACCTCTTCATTTATTGGTTCTACACAAAACTGGGTTGAGATGAAGGCGCTGCATATAGACTGACAAACGCACATACACACAGCATCCTCTTTTCAGTAAGCAACCTAGGGAAAGGCTTAAGATTAATGCACATCAGCTGCCTAGCAACATATTTCTCTGAAGTTCTTATTGGAAGTTTACTACTTTGAAGTTACGGTTCTAAAAATAATCCTTACAGAGGACAAGCTTCAAACCACCAACTTCTTGCTCGCCTTCTACACTTCATTCCATCCACACACCCAAACATTTGCATACTGTACATGTTTTTGATGACAAAACTAACATTTTATTTAATAATGTTTTTGTTGAAACAAAAAACTTTGATTGAAATTTGAAGAACAAAAAAAGACTTTTAAGAAGTGTCTCAGGTTGAGAATTTGACAAGAATGCATTTCAACAAATTCTAGTCAAAACGTGACGACACTTTGAAGCTTATCAACTACAAAAATTTTTATTAACTGTTTCTTGTTTTATTTAACTTATTTAACATAGTTATTTTAAGAGATTAAAATTTACTATGTGAAAAATATGAATACATTAATGAGCAATGTCCTGAAAGTTATGTTAAGTACCGGATTTCTTGAAATCAGTCAGAATTGGTTTATTTACTGCGTATTACAGAAAGAGAAAGGCATGGATAATGAGTTTATATTTAGTCAAATGTTTATAAGCTTACAGGTGTCTTAACCTACCAGAAGTCCTTGTAATTCCCACAGTCCTACAGTGTCTCAAACTAAGATGTCATAAAATTTGCATCTGCTTAATATTTAAATCCATAAAAGTTCAGTTCCTGCACTTCTTCCACAGCTTTTTAAATCTTGGAGATTAATCTGGAAAATCTGGATAAAGACTTTTTTCTTAAATATCCTGAATGTTTTAAAATGTGGAAAAATCTCAGAAGTGATCAAGAAATTTTCTCTCAAAAGTTATGAGCTATTGGTAAAATAATCATTAAAGATCTCAGTCTGACACACAAAAATTAGGTATAACATATAAAAACCCATGTTTTGTCATGATATGAGTTGCACTTCAATTTTTTTTACACTAAAATCATTAAATACTGAATGTATGCTCTCTAAATTCCTGTAGCATTGCTCTGGCTCTATAAAACCCGAGACTGAAGAAAGATTTTTAGGGTAATGATTCACATCTATATTTTATAATCAGTCCTTGTCTGGTGGTTAGAGAGTTGGACTTGTAAGCAGAAGGTTGCAGTTTTGAATCCCAGTTCCAGCAGACAATGACTGAAGTGTCCTTGAGCAAGACACCTTAACCCTGTTTGCCCTGCAGTGATAGTTGATAGTACTACATAATACTTTAAGTCCCTTTGGATAAAAGCATCTGCCACATGAATACGTGAGAATTTGAGATTATAAATTGAAACAAAAAATTATAAATTAAATGACCAAATAAAAAATTGTGTCAATGGTGTCTGGTTATCAAGTTTCTTCAAAATATCTTCTTTTGTGTCTGCAGAAGAAAGAAAGTCATATAGGTTTGAAATGGCAAGATTGTGAGTAAACAATGATCTATTACTTCACTAACAGCAATGCTGACATCTTTGGTTTTATAAAGCACATACAGTATGTTTCCTGTTATTTTTAATAATTTCCAAGAGTTACCTAATTTAAAACACTACTCACACATAATGCTTGCAGTGCGGTTTTGACATGTTTGCCTATATTTCCATTTCCTTTCACAGTTTCATCAACACTCATAACTCACATGTTCTTCTTTGTCAGTGAAGCAGAGTATTGTTCTCAACTAACTTAATTTTAAGTTCTTTAAAACACATTTAAACTTTCAACAACCCCAGCATGCATAAAAACTATTTTCTTTCAGTAAATACTGTACATAAAGTAAAAGCTTAATTTTAAGCTCTTTGCCAAATGGCATCTATGAAGATAACGTGCATCACTGGGAAATTGCTTCAATTTAATCAATTTGCATCCTGCAGTATTGCTGACAGGAATATATTCATTCTGTCAGTTATACATAAAACAGTATTTATGATACCAGATGTTTTGACTTTACAGTGTTAATCATTCTGTTGTGAAGCAGAATCTGTGAGATTCTCACTCCCAAGATATGTGACAACACTGTTACCCACACTTCCCCTTGGTATTAGACACTTTTAGACGTAATTACATTGATGTTGTGTTTTATTATTAAGAATGATATGTTCTGCAATATTAAAATGAATGAAATATACAAACTATAAAGATGAAGACTATTCTATAAAGGAAATAATTTACAGTGAATGAATTAACATTTTTGTACTCGATTGCAATATGCAGGAGTTGTGCGACATTCAAGCTGCTATTAAATCAACATGGTGGTGTTTGTGTATATTATGAGAATTCATCTTTCCTAACCAAATATGGATAATCACACTGTAAATTGTGTTAGAATATATTTTTAATATAGTTTGTAGTTTAAGAGATGATAACGGGACTGAAATGTCTATAGAATGCTTTTATCCAATGGGAAAAAGGGGGTTGTATGTGTTTACTTTTGTCATGTACATCGGTTCCGCATGGTTAAATTAAGTTGCTTAACAACTTTTTTCTTCAAATTTCAAAAGAAATCAAGTTAAAAATACTTCATTTAATCATGTGGATCCGATGTAAATGATACTATAAGGTTCATCCAACAAGACCTTTTTTGGTCATTTTTTTATTTCAAATAATAAATGTAAGTTATTTTTTAGTTGTGATGAAAAATGATGCTCGGATGCACTTACTTTTAAATGAGCCTTTTCATTTCTATAAACTATACGTTAAAATATATATGTTTTTTTCCATATATATTTTAATGTAATCTGTTATTTTCCAGCTTGGAATCAACGTCCAGTAATATAAAATGATTGCCTCACAGTGTGCATCTAAATCAATGTCTCTGTTTACATCTCTTGTCATCTTATCTAAACAGAAATCTTTAATATCCCTCATGTGTCATCAACTGAGCCATTATATGATGTAAATGATGTGGAGACACAGACGAGTTAATTTACATCCACACAGTATATAAAAGCACTGATATAGAGGGCAAACTCCATTTCAGAGAAGGTTTTCACCGCCTATCAGCATCAGAAATGGCTCAATGGATGTGAAGATGTCAAAAAATGCAAGATTGCTGCTGTAAAGTGTTGAAAGTTTATCAAAGACTTAACTTTGTAATAAAGCTATTATTACAAATTTAAGTCTTTGATAAACTTTAAAAGAGATCAAATATATTTAGTACACATCCCACTTAAGCAATATATCTCTTTCCATAAGTGCCCTGCCCTGTTAGTAAGTTGTTTCTCGTTCTTTCATAATAGCTTATTTGTGGATTTGCCAGTAGCCAAGTGGTGTGCCACATTGCCCTTAGTCACAAAGTGTGAAACAAGCTGGAATCCTGTCAGACAGTTGAAATCCAGATCCCAGGAGTCTCAGCCCAGCTTGTCTGCCAAACTTCATGAAAAATGTAAGAGCCGCTACCCTGATGGTGCTCAATCCAATAATACAGAGTGCAGTCTCGAGATGCTTCATGGTAGCCCAAGGGCTCAAGGCGGTCAGATCCAGACACCCTCACTCATTTGCCCCCTTTTGCCTTCTCATGTTGGGTGTTTAAACAAATCCCTCGGAGAGCCTTTAGGCCCCCACAAAGACAAAGCAAAGAGCACCGAGCCTCCTCCTCAATAATACATAAGGCAAGAGTAGAAGTAAGCTGTCTTGCAGAATAATGTGAGAGAGGCAGGCAGTGAAAGACAGAAATGCCCTGGAGAAATGCAGTGGCACAGTTGGAGAGAGAAATGAAGAAACCGTTGATTCCACCTGAGACAGGGAACCGGGCCTGGAGTAGGGAGAGTTTGCATTTCAAAATCATCACAATGGAGGGATGTTGACCTGAATCAGATGTTTTTTTTGTAAGTCATTAATTGGTAAAGAGAGAGAGGGTAAGACAGAGGAACGAGGGTCAAGCGTCAACCGGGATGCACATTCGTGTACTCGAGCTCAGTTCCTGTCTCTATTTCATTCTGCTTAATTAGGAGCTGAGTACAGCACATGAAAACAGTAACTGTGGGAATGACAGAAGTGTCCCATTGAGATGACCTCAGACATCAAGTGACTCTATTTTCCCCATGTAAAAAAAAACTAAAGCATATGTTCTGGCTGAAATCATCAGATTCTGAAAAGATTATGATTTGCCTACCTTACAGCACTTGATAAATTTCATTTCTTCTGTAATAAGCTTGAATGCAGTAGGGCCATAAAACATGAAATAGACTGAAATCCTTTTTATGTACTACTCATACGTACGACACACGTTTAGAGTTTTTTAAATGTAAAGGTTCCTATTGCATGTGTATTTATAAAAAATTTATTCCATGTGGTCAATATGCTTCAAGTAGATTTTTCAAATCTGTTTTAAATTTTTTTATTTATTTTGTAAAAACAAATCCAAAGGAGTTGTGTGTATTCTTTAGCATGATCAATTGACAAAACATCTTTTATAATATACAAAAATATGTTTTTAAGGTGTTTAAAAACCTTACACCACCATGTTTAAGATGACCGAGAGATGATTGCTTTTATTTCTTCAATTCACTGCTCCTTTGTTTTGTGCATTTTATTTCATATATAATATAATGACATTCCTCAGATATATGTTCGTATTATATGCAATAAATACAAGTTATATCTTTTACGACTCAAAACATTCATTTATCTCTGAAGCAAATAATATGTCCAGCGCTGTCAAAGTAAATTAAATGGGACATCAGCATGTGTCAGTTCTACCTCCAAGTGAGATAAGCCCTCTCAGACGGCTTATCCGTCAACTCGGCTAACATCAACAACACATTGCTATTCTATAGTCACAGAGATACACTTTATCTACAGGCTCCCTGGAAAGGTCACACATACAAATTCATACAAACAATACAATGCTGCACAAATGTGAATTAGAAAAAGGAATAAAAGAACACAAACTGAAAACAAACCGAACCGATGACTTGCTTGTTATTGTTATGATTTTTACCTACCGAAGTGCAGGAAATACTAAAATACTTTTAAAGAGACTGTGAGACATCCAGTCCAACTGGAAAGAAAAAGGATTTCTCTAGATGTCTATTTGTACAGAGTATTGTTGTTTTTTAAACCTAAAGTGAAAGTTTACCAAAGAAGTTGTCCACCTGAATACATTTCTTTGTTCTCATTAATATAGAAAAAGATATTTGGAAGAATGATTGTAACCCAACAATTCTTGGACCACCATAATAGCAAAAGTTAAATCCTTATCAAAATAACCCCAGAGCTCCACTGTATGTTGTTTCACATCCTTTAAAATATCTTATTTTGAGTTAAACAAAACAAAAAAGTACAAAGCAATTTTTTCGCACTACAGTTGTCAATGAGGTCCAAGAATTGTTTGGTTAAAAGCACTCTTCCAAATATCTAGTTCTTTATATTTTAGAACAAAGAAACGTATACAGATTTGAACCATCTCAAAGGTGAAAGATTATAACATCATCATTAATATGTTGTTCTGCAATGTTTTGATTCTTTTGGGCAGACTAAAATAAGTCTTAAATTCTCCATATGGCAGGTCTCCATTGTGACATAAAGTGATACAACATGCTTCACTTTTGAGGATTTTTATAGGCATTGACAATGAAAATGCGAATAATATGTATTGTGCAAGACTGTAAATAAGATTTGTGAATATCCCTAAGAAACCTACTTCCGACATATTGTTTAATTGTTGTGTTTGCCAAGCTGCCAACTCTTATAGAGCTCAGCATCTTCCTGCGTTTGATAATCTCCGTTACATAAATTGCAAACAATATTATCCATTATCTGTCTCCATTCTATTTTCATGGCTAGAAACATTAAGACAACCCCTTTGAATTGAAATTCCCTTTACCAAAAGCAAGCACTCATTGTAAGCCTGTCCTTTTGAAAGTGTTTAACTACAAACCCTCCATTTGCTCTGCCTGAGGCAGGAGCAAAGAAGCAGGTATCATCCTGTTGAGAAAAATTGCCAAAATTAGTGACTTTCAAAAGCCATCATGTGGGAGAAAACACTCTGCACAACTGCCAGTGCATAAACTTTCATTTTAATTTCCCACAGAAGGAAAGAAATGAAGTGGGTGTTAGCGAATGACTACCTTTGTAGGAGATAGTGATATCTCTCTTTCTGCCGCCCCATGTCTCATACTTTAACTGGCATGAACCTTTACAGACGGTTTCACTTTCTTGGGTCTCTCATACCTCCATTCACCCAACCAAAGTGATGGTCCGAATAACAATTCTAGAAAAACTCAAATCATTAGAGGTGAAGATTATTTGACCCACAGAGGAATCACAGTGTCCCCATATTTTACAGTTTTTTTGCTTTTCTTATGTGTTAACACTTACCGAGAATAGAGATCGTTCCCACGGTGGTTCGTATAATTGCCAAGCTAGTTCACATTCACACCAGTTGTGCATGTCTTAATGTATGGGGCTAATTTTGGCCCTCACACGAATCGCCCGAGAAAGAGCACTCCTACCGTCGTGACCTTCTGCTGTTTAATAGCAGTTTTTCATCGAGTTTTAAGAATTTTGTTGTAAGTTGCTGGTTTTCAGATGGCAGAGGGTCAGATACTCAAATGCTGTAGTCATGGTTACAGTTATAGCTTTCACTAATGGATGAGGTTGTAATTTTGGGCTATTTTTAAAAGGTTAATTATGATGGATTTCATTTTGTGCATTTGAGTGTGTAAAAGTACTTTTAAGATAAAGTAGGAAGTCAAAAACATATGGTATAAAGCTGAAAGTTTTACAAATGTCTTTACGTCTGTAAATCGAACACAATCAAACGGCAATACTTTTGGCACATTTTGGCTTATTTGTATGAATATATACGATATAATTTTTGCATTTGAGGATGATTAGCTGCTTTGGACAGGAGTTGGGGGCTGGAGCTTCACCATAGATTTTGTCAGTCATCTTACATTTTTACAATTAAGCACTGTTAAACATGGTTAAAACTAGTTGTAACCTTTAGAAATGTTACTACTATAAATGACTGTGTTTTATGCTTTTATTGCTATTACTCTACTTATTTTGATCTTTAAATAGAAAAGAATACTTTTATAAACCAGTCCCAAGCACTATTAGTACACTAACAAGTACACTACTAGTCATTGATATTAGTATACGTACTAAATAAATTACAATTTTACATATAATTGACCTTTACCCAAATATACTTCTTTTTCAGAGGTAAGTTAAGTACAAAAGGTCATTTGTTGTAAAAATATACATTTAAAATGTGTGTTGTTGGAAATAAAAACAATTCACCATGTTTCAACCCAAAACACATTTTATAACCAAAATATAGGCCTGGCTAAAAGAATTGACATGATCTTTCACTCGTTAAAATAATATAAATTTGTTCTCTTACAACAATAGCATTTATAAATATAAAATAATATATGCTTTAAAGGTTTCAAAAAAGCAAATAGTCCCTCAAAAACAAAATGAATGTTAATGAATGCTTTTCCATGGCTTCAGCCTAGAGCTTAACACTCAGGTGGCCCTTTATCCTCATAGCCAAGTGGAAAAGACTTGCATTATAATCATGTAACCAGCACCCTTTCATCTAAATTTGTCCCATGTGATTATAAAAGTCTGCAGGAAATTAAACTAATTTTTTGAATGTAATAGTTTTACACAGATATAAAACATTTTGAATGTTTTTCCTTTTTTACCTTTGTTCTAGAGTAAAGAAAATACTATATTACTAATATATATGGAAATTTCTGCGGATTGTGTTTATTAAAGTTGACATGCTTTCCATCAATCATTCAAGTAATCCATCACTTTTATTCTCTCACTTTTTAGTCAGTCAAGCATAAACACTTTAAAGTGCTTGAATGCCTTTGAGAACTCTATGTTTTGAAGTATGTCATATATGAAAATATAAGAAGTAGCACAACAAATACAATTAAAATAACTTCCAACTAACAAACTAATTAACATTTTTATGATTGCTTAAGTTAGAAAACTGGATATGGGTTTAAGCCTCTGTAATGTATATATTGTAATTAAATATGGAAATATTTAATGGATCTGTTGGTGGAAAACGTTTAATCATTTTCCTTGTATTAGAGCCGACTCATGACTAAAGGTAATACGTTTTGTCCGTATATTAATAAATTACAGCAACCGTGAAGGGCAGGCAATAACACTCTGGGCTGTTGCCAAAGAATTATTTTTTATTAAAACGTAGCATATATATAAGCTCTTTCAGAACCTTACTTCTGTAAAAAAGGTAGCATATAACTCAAAGAGGTTTTTGAGGAAAAAGATGCTGATGCTTAGAATACTAACAAGACAGTTTGGGTGTTGATTTTGGATGTTTTTTCAGAATGTTATGGCGGGATGTATTGAAAGGCCAGTAGTTTAGTCACAGCGAAGCCATGAACATTGATTTCCTGCTAGATAATGCAAGTCAGAGGAAAGATGTATTAAAGGGGGGAGAAGTCTCATTTCAGAGAGAATTTGATTGCATAAGTGAATCATTAATTTCTGATTCAAAGTCTGTGTACTCCAGAAGAATAAGAAGTCTGGGAGTGCAGAATATTTTTGCACATTGTTAGAGCCTACATACAGTAGTGGATACAAATGATGTAGGGGGGGGCATTATTTGCTTTTAATTGTCCCTTAGGTTTGTGTAAGGTTGATAGTACAAAATGGAATCTAGGGTTTGGTATAAAAAAATACATAGATCTGTTTTACTCTTCTGTTTAATGAATTTATTAGTAATATTCCTTTTCCTGGGGTATCTTTTGAATCATTTCATGCTTCTTTTGATGAAGTTTCCTCAAAGGTCCAGACACGACAAAGATGTCATCATGTTTTCATTTCTTTGCCGAAGGAGATAGCATACTTACGAAATACATTCTGTAGATCCAATTATCTGAAGGCTACTGTAGAAACATGGCGGTGAATTTCATGGAAGAGGACCAGCACTGTATAACTCATTCTAAAGTAATAAAACACAGCATGGGTCTTTATGCTGTACATCTCTGAAGACATATTATGTATATTATATTGCATTTCTGTCAATAGATCCTCCTTACTATTGCACTTTAATATTCTTCTCAGAGCTTTTGTTCATGCAGTACCCCAAGAACAACTTTGCAGAATAAAAATAAGGTTTTAAGTGCATGTTTAATGAAACATTCTAATTTAAAAACACATTGATCAAAGCTGCAAATCACAAAAGACTGAATAACACACAGTACATTATATACTATTTGTTAATCTATTCTTTTACATTTGTCAAGGCTTTTGTGACTCATAATGAACTGCTTTGGTAGAATGTTATATAGATTTATTTAGATGGAGGAAACGAGCAAAAAAAGTTAACTCTGAGATTTGTATACACAAATATATACAGTAAAATATGCTACATGATCCATTAAGTCTTATGTGCTAAGGCTGACTGCAAAGTCCTAATGGAAAACCTCAAATGCTTGTAGTCTTGAGAGCCTCTTATGTCTTTGGAAAATCTGTTTGCGACAACCTTTTCTAGTTCTGAAGGACCTGTTACACATTTTCTGACATTATTCACAGATGCTCAGGAAATAATTAAATTGGAGTTTACAGAAGTAAAGGGAAAGTGTGCTTTAGCAAAGCTTTATTTATGAAACTCTTTGACAAAAGCTTTTCAAGTTGCCCACGCTCTTTTTGTTTTCTTGTCTTGTTTTTCTTTGTGTGACTAAGTGACATTGGAACAGCTAATTTCTTTTTGCACCTCGATATCGATAATTATTAAAACTTTATTTTATGTAAAATGTTTATTCTTGTCTAGACTATTTTGTCAATTCTTATGTTAGAATTGTAACAGTGGGTGCATGTTCACATTTTGTTCAGAAAAAGTTGACAGGAGCGCTTTTTTACAGGTTGTAGTTCGTGCTGATATGAATACAACAGGCACTCACTTGTCATTGGTCAGCTGTCAAAAATATACCTAAAAAAATATATAAATATATACCCAAAAATATATATAAAGGAAAAATAAATACTAATCCTTTTTTTTTACCAATTTGTTAGTCGTTTCAACAGCGACTGTCAGAAAAAAAAACAGCAAACCGTGAAAATAGTCCCGAAAGCCGGAATCAATGCATGTGTGCTTGTCTTCCTTAAACTGTGTGGGCTAGAAGTAGAACGCTGTTGATCAAATGCAGGTAACCTTTAAAAAGCCTCATTATAGATAATCCCTCACCAGGATCACTGACCTTTTCCACTCTCTCTCTCTTCCCGGGGGTCTCAGGACCATCTGATGAAAGCACAAGAATGACTAGAGATTACAAACACCCCAAAAGGTTCATGAATATTCTTCACGTGACTCTAACACTTATTTTAAAAAGATTGCAGGAGGCGATACATTAGCGAAGTGGTTCTCAGACAACTAGACTGAATTTTCTTTGCTTTAGAAAGATAATGACCGTTACTATATGTAGCTGTTCATCTGCAGCAGGAACGTTAACATTATTCTCAAAGATATGGCTACATGCCCCATTTCCTTTCATCAGTTGGCCAAAAGACATTCTGTTCATGCTGGGATTCAGTTTTCCCAAAAAAAAACATTTGGTGACCGAAGCATCAGAATCTCTTTTTATATTGCATGGCGTAGTGAAACAAAATGCACAGTTTGTTCCCTTGTATGCTCTCCATGTTGGAGTGATTGTAGAACATGCCATAGACATGCTGTGATCAGTATCAGTTGGTACAGTGAGCGGATTAAAGCTCCGTGGCCAGATTTCCTCAGTGTAGGATCTGATACTTGGCATTGACATCAAGATAACAACCTCTCTCATCTGAGAGTGTCTCCATGGGAACAATCTGATCCAGGACCCAGCCTTCATGCCTCATTTGGTCTTGTAACCATCTGTGCTAAGTATGGGTCTTCATTTAGCCCAAAGTTCCTATTGTCCTCACTTGACTTGAAAGCGGTCCAGGGCTTTGGTCCAATTTCTTTTTTGCTCTGAATTTGATGGCCACTGATGTTTTACATACATGCTCTTTAGCTCCTGTGACCTTTAGAGATAGGGATAGGGGATCCAGGCATTGATCGACTATAGTATTGCAAATACTGAATATTTAATTTAGAGCTGTCATGAATGCTCTCTACAGTTTTTCTGAATTGGAAAGATGATATTGTATAAATTATTTCCTCAATAAATGTGACAGTGTAATTGGCAATTTATAAGCTATTAGGCAGTTTGGCAGGGACGAGCCTGTCCATGGTTATGGAAAAAGACAATAGAAAAGTTAAGCTGTGTGGGAACACTTGTAAATACTGCATACGGTACCAAAATGACCCGAAATACCCAGATGCTGCATTATCCGCAAATATTCTGATGTAATGACAATTGCTTGTTAGTTACTTATTTGCACATTAAATTTAGCCATTTTCTCAGTCACTTGGCAAAGGGTTCTCGCTGCTTCTATCTCTTTCTGTGTGTCAAACCACACAATGGAGAGATGCTGACACTGGAGTTGCATGAGAATACGAAAAAATTCAACTGAACAATTTTGTATACAGAACTTGTATTGTAAAAAAATAAATGACAACTAAACAAAAAACATCAAAAGCCCCTGAAAACACATTATGTTTGCAGAATTGCATTAAAGAAAATTCAACCAAAAAAGAAATTCTGACTTACTCACCCTCAAGTTGTTTCAGACTTGTTTAAATGTCTTTGTTCAGTTGAATTCTACAATCATGACCCCTGACCATGATGAGGAAAGAGTTATTTTTATTTTTAAAGTGCCAAGCAGGGTTTGTAATTGTCCAATTTTGTATATAAAATAACGAATAAAACTTAATACAAACTAGAATCAATAAAACGTTTTGATCGTGTAAGATGTAGAAACAGAACCATGGCACCAGCCAGAACTTTTGCTGTTTATATTAGAACCTTAAAATGACCAAAATATGTTCCTGCCAAATGAGAGGCTCATGCATTTTAGAAAAATGCAAATTGAAAATCTGTTCTGGTCGATTCAAGTACTGTTGGAATAATGTGAGCTCATATTTTATTCATGGTCGCATTTTTTTTCCTTGGATTGCTGCATGATGGCGAGTGTCTTAACATTTTTAAATGCCGTCTATTAATCCCATCGCTGGGGAGGCCGGAAAGATCCCTAAGAGAAACAACTGGAAAACATTTTACCTGCTGTCCTCTCCACTTTCCCCTCCTCTCTCTTTCTCTGAGCTTTTTTATCATGGTCATTCCTTCTGTACCCATCATGTCACCACTCTTTCCTCCGCATCAACTCTGATTCAATCTTGAGACAATCTTGACAGATCTTCATGATAAAAACATGAGTGCTGCCATTGAGCTTTTTTCTTGGGGGATAAATCCCTGTGGTTTGTTTCGACTGCCACTTACTGATGATTTAGACAAATTTCATTGGTTGGATGTTAGGTGAATATTTTTTATGGAAAAGGAATTATGGCGTTCCTTAACATTACATTTATTCATTTGCCAATTTACAGTATCACTGTAGTATTATGCAGTTTCCAATCATCACTGCAGAACAAACAGGGGTTAGGTGTCTAGCTCAAGGACACTTCAGTCATTATCTGCTGGATCTGAGATCCGAACAAGCAATCTTCCACTTACAAGTCCAACTCTTCAACCCCCAGACCACAACTGACCCATGGTATATATATGTACTCTAACCACAAACTGATCCATGTGTTAAGAAACAAGTACAGTAGTGGTGATCAATTTACATTTTATATACAGCACCAACTCAAGTATAAAGCATTGGCCTTCATTCCTCTTTGTTTGGATTCATGGTCAATAGACATTTTTTTACATTTGAAACCTGAAAGAACAGAATGCATTTTCAGAGCCTAAACAATTATCTGTAAAAAATGTAATTAAAACACAAGCCAACAATATAATAAACAAGAAATATATTGTTCTGTAAACCTAAATGTTTCAAAAGGTTTTTATAACAACTTTACTCTGTATTTTCTGAGCAAGTGGCATTTCAGAAACATTGATACATTATTGCTGATCATTGAGATTTCCTGACTTGTTTTTGGTTGTCAACAGACAAGATTATGTTCTGTCATTCCTGCTGATTTGGCATATTAGCCATCTGGCATGCCCTGCTACTAAACACACACACACAAATGCATAGGATCTCATTTGCACACTGATGGTACCAAACCGACAGCAATACATCTCCCTCTGTGTCCGTTTAGTAAACAGTTGAAAACGAGGGTCGGTGACTAACGGTGTGCGTGCCTTACTTTCGTTAGCACTAATAACCCCCTGATTGATGGGTTCCCTGCTGAAGGTCTAATGACATCATTAGCAATATCCCAACTTTTCACTGTGGTGTTGCCTGTACATCTTCACGGGGTGTGAGAGATGTGGAGCACATTCAGTCATGGTTTTGAGGAATCAAAAGCAAGGACAGTGTTTTAGTCTCTAGGTTAGCCTTTTATGTTTTAATGCGAGTACAATTGTACAATGCCACATTGGTATGCAAGTCACAAGGTCCTTAACGTGATAGTTTACCTCAAAATGAACATTCTGTCATTGTTTACTCACCCTCTTGTCACTTCAAACCCTTTATGACTGTCTTTCTTCAAAGAAAACCCAAAAAAGTTATTCTGAAGAATGTGGTTAATCGAAAACTATTGGTCCTCATCGACTTCATACAGTGCTAAAAGTGATAATACTATCTTTATTTACTCACCCTCTTGCCATATCAAACATGTAGGACTTTTTTCTTATGAAAAACACAAAAGAAGATATTCTGAAGAATGTTGATAACCTTAAATCATTGGTCCCCATTGACTGCACACAGTGCTTGTAAGGAATAGTATACCTTAAAAATTTCTTGTTTCAAACCTCTAAGACTTTCTTTTGTCTGAGAAACCAAAACAAATACATAACCCCCATTGACTTCTAACGATGGACAAAAACCAATGCAAGTCAGTGGGGACCAACCTACAACACTTTTAGTATTTTGTGTTCCACAGAAGAAAGAAACTGATACTTTAAAACGTGGGAGGGTGGGTAAATAATCACATAATGTTCAATCAAGGGTCAAATATCCCTTTAATACAATTTTAAATTTACAGATATGTGTGTACACTCTGTATGATACAAACAATCGAACAAAACTGAATTGATCCTTACATATGTTTCTTTGATTGGAATGAAAAAACGATATACCAGTAAGGAGAAAATTTAAATTAGAGTTTTTTATGTTTTCTGAATTCCACATTCATGACCTCTGACCACAATCAGTGAAGAACCACAATCAGTAAACTAACCATAAGCAAAAACCATGGCAACATGCAATAAAGAATAGCCCAATGGCATAGTAAAAAGAAAGAAAAAGTAATTTATTACAAAGTTAGATTACACTCATTACAAGTCTGGTTTGGTGGGAAAGAACAGATAACAGGATGATTTTATAAGTCTGTCTATCAATCATTGAGAGTTTTTACCGCCATCTGATTAGAAGGTGATTTACAGCTCATATGCTGCTAAACACCACCGAGATTCATCATTTTAATTTATTTCTCGGGCCTTCAAAGAATATCACTAGCTTAACATTTGAGGAGCAGGTGGCATTGACTTAGACATGTCATAGGTCTCACAGTTGGAGTGAAAGCAACTTGTAGATTCTGGAATATGCTTTTCAGCTGTGATGGTTAAGTCCATAGCTCTGTGGTATTATGTTAATGCAAACTGTCATATGTATGGTACCACCTTGTTAACTGCTTCATTACTGCATTCTGCTATATGAGCCTTGTACTTTTCAGTTCAAGCACACCCTTAAGAAGAAGCGGCTGGAGAGATTTCCAACAGGTGCAAATTACATTTTTAAAATGAGTTGCTGTCCTGGAACATAGTTAAAACCCAAACCCTCTCTTCCTTACCTGGCTGTGCAACTAGAATCTTAATTACCAATCCAATAGACTTAAATGACTAATGATAGAACTGTGAGCGTGTACTCTAGCAGAGGACGGAGGTTAAAGTCACTTCCAATAGACAAAAGGAAAGAACCCTAGTTGAATTTTTACAGAGCAGTGAAATAAACAGGGAGCTCTGCTATTGATTATAATGGAGAATTAAATGGGCGAGAATAAGCATGTACGATTTGGGCAGGTGTTTAATAATGTTGTAGTTATGAACTTTCAGATACATGAAAAGGATGGATTTTTACAAAAGTAAATTAGGTTTATGTGATGTTTAAATCTGTATAATTTCTGTCTTGTGAGGAGCAAAAGGATTTATGAACTTCCCCAAATTCCTGAAATATTTTTCAGTAAAACTCAAAACGGTCTTTGAAATGGTCCCTTTGATTAAATTAATTACAAAATATTTTAACAGACATAATTTCGCATTTAAAGATCAAAACTAGACATATCTCATTAACATTAAACCATATAAAGTATTGATAACAAAATTCAATAGCTGTAGAGATTCCAGAAATGATTTTCTTGGCCTTAGGTGGAAAATATCCTGAAATCCGATACATCTTTAATGTAGCATTAGTCCTGTCCCAATCAATACATGAAATCCTAAATGTCAGTAGGTCAGCAACACTGAATTGAGACTTGTGAAAGGTGGTCAAAGGTTTTCTGGTAGCTAGTTTACTAACCTCTGACTGTATTTGCATCTTTTATGTTCAGCTTGTTCTTAAGTTTTCTTTAGTTCCTAATGAGAGGAAAGGGATTTAAAGCAGATCATATCTTTATAGACCTGTTTACAGCAGTCTGAGTCAAACTTAATATACAGTTCAGCTTCAAGACTTTATGGATAGGATGTTTTCTGTACTGTGTTCATTCCATGGAACGTTTGAAAAGTCTCTGCTTGTTTTTGCTTAAGTGCAGATGTATTTAACATTTTGTGGTGACCTTCCTCAGGTATTTGTGGCCCACGTGAGGATGTATTTTCGTAGTTTAGACTCTGCAGTGATTAGTCACAGCTGAGTGTGTGTGTGTGTGTGTGTGTGTGTGTGTGTGTGTGTGTGTGTGTGTGTGTGTGTGTGTGTGTGTGTGTGTGTGTGTGTGTGTGTGTTTGAAAAGAGAATAAATAGCCTGGTTGGTAATTCAGGTCACGTCAGAATCACTCTTTGCAAACACACGCACAATCTGAGCGGCACCGTTGCTTGGTAGTCAGACTTGGTCACCAAAATAACTGACTGAAGGAAACTTCTTTGCAATTCTATTAGTTAAGAAAGGCAGTGGAACTAAATCGAAACACATCTTTACACCATCATCGTAGACATTTAATGAAATAAATGAGTCCATGTATTCATCATGTTTGGGCTGCCAGGGTTTGTTCATACAGTTATGAGAGAGAGAGAGAGAGAGAGAGAGAGAGAGAGAGAGAGAGAGAGAGAGAGAGAGAGAGAGAGAGAGAGAGAGAGAGAGAGAGAGAGAGAGGGAGAGAGAGAGAGAGAGGGGGGAGGGAGAGAGAGAGAGAGAGAGAGAGAGAGAGAGAGAGAGGCGGAGGGAGAGAGAGAGAGGGGGAGGGAGAGAGAGAGAGAGAGGGAGAGAGAGAGAGAGAGAGAGAGAGAGAGAGGGGGAGGGAGAGAGAGAGAGAGGGGGAGGGAGAGAGAGAGAGAGAGAGAGAGAGAGAGAGAGAGAGAGAGAGAGAGAGAGAGAGAGAGAGAGAGAGAGAGAGAGAGAGAGAGAGAGAGATTGGTGATTTGAAAAGGTCATAGATGTTGGATGGACTGTCCGTGCATGTGGCGGGGTGAGCAGACTAGACTATGCGTGCATGTGTTTACACAGACAGATCAAGGAATTTTTCCCCCTTAACTTAATCAGAGAACACCAGCCCAACAATATTTTGACACAAGAATACACTGACATTCCCATTTACTTTACAGTATATATGTTTTTAAGGTTAAAACACACAAAAAAAGATACAGTTTGTCGATATTGAACACCATAAAAAAACGGATTCATTTTCATATTAACAAAACACAATACTAATGATTTGCATGTATTTCATGATCCATTTAAAAATAAATTTACTATGGACCAAGCCTGAAAATGTTCCATTACATGTACCAGTCTCAGTCTGTTGGGTGAACATGTACCAAACGCAGTTCTATATAAATACTATAAGACACTAAATTATATATAAATACATGCAGAAAAGCTGATTAAATGCAAATCTGAAGTGGTTTTTATTTTTTTCTGCGGCTATCAATATTTTTCTGAACTTGCAGTTTTAAAATATTTACTGTATACCTCTGTGGGCATTCTGTCAAACAAATAAAAATACATTAATGACAATTTTTATGTATATACAGGCAATAAAATACTCATGTTTTTCATTGTCTGAACTTGGCTGTGGTGGGAGTCTGAGAATTGCATTCATTTCTAGTCAGTTTACAAGTACTATTGTCCCTTTGTGTCTCCGAGAGCAGATAAAAGAGGCAGAGATGCTCCAGTAAATCATGGCTAGTAATTTGTGCTGTGCCACTTTGCTCCCTGGTTGAGCTGGTCTGGAGTACACATGCAGCCTGAGCTCTAAAGAGCCCTGGGAGTGACTGAGATTACTTGTCTGCAGATGAGATGACCTGGAACAGCAAGCGGCACTGCAGCGCCGTATGTTTTATACTGCGTTTTTTATTGTTTGCTTTATAGGCAATGACTTTATATGTCTTCTTGTTATGTCTAGAAATTTGACTTTAAAAATGAATGCCAAGAACCATAAATATTGTCAGATTTAGGAAGGCATTATCTTTGATTAACTCAGCTGTCAGCACCTTTTAATATCTGTGATGATGTATCTGTTTCACCTCAAAGGTTGAAAATTGCTATCTGATGTTATTTCACGTTGAACTCGCTCAAAAAAAATGCAAATTCTGTCATCATTTTTCACCCTTCTTGGTGCCTTATTTTAAAGAATCTCAAGAATCAGCTCAACAATAATGATACCAATTTACAAAACCAAAGCAGGTGAATTGGTATTGCTACTGTTTGGAAATCAACCTTCTTCAAAACATCCTCTTTTGTTTTCTGCAGAAGAAAGAAGGTCATACAGGTTTCAAAATGATGGGAGGGTGTTCTTAAAAAGTAATTCATGAGACATATCACACAAAAACATTTAAAAAGCTGTTTAAGTAGAACATTTTTAAGGAATTAAAAAATATTATTTAACAAATACATTGTATATACAAGTTTGAGTTGATCAGATTTACCTTTTATTACTTTTTATTGCATATACACAACATTAAATAACATATTAAATGTGAGGAAATTATGAGTTTCATTTTTGCATGAGCTTTAAATTTATAAATTTTTTCCTTTCAATGAGATTTACAAACCTGCCCATGTAGAGAAAAACAAATTAGACATGTCTTGAAGATGTGACACAAGGCTTGACATTTTTTTTAAAGTAAAGCTTTACCTTTAAAATAAAGATTGGCTCGCAGTCAAGTCCTCTTCAAGTCCCCAATGAATTTAATTGACAGTTAAGTTTCACTTTTTTCTCATCTGATATCTAAATAGGCCCAGATTGGTTTAGATCTGTTTTTTTTCTAAATGGTCTTTCAGTGCACTTCATGTATTACAAAGACTCCCTGAAGTGCCAAGGACAGTATGGTGCTACGAGTCATAAGCTATTTCCTGATCTTTAACCATCACGCCATTCTACCCCTCAATGGGTTCTTACATGTGTGTTCTGTTTCTTTAAACAAGTTGGAGCGTTTTGTAAGTAATTCATGAGTGAATAGCCCCATCTATTATAACGGCCTAATGAGCTAATTAGCAGGATATTGTTTATGGAAAATAGCCTCCCTGTTATGAAATCCTAATAAAACTCAGCCAAAACAAATATTGCTGGGTTTATTAAAGCAGCTGAGAGCTATTTCCACAGAAACTTGAACAAATAAGACAACAAAATGTTAATAGTACCAAAAATGGTTTTCTGATGTCTGGAGTAGTTTAGAGGCTTCTTGTGCGGTCATGCTACAAATGGCAATCTCGTCCTGTAAAAACGATTCGAAACAACGCACCTTTTTTTCCACAGGGCATCAGATGGGTGATGATTGCACTTGATTGAAAATCAAACATCGCCCAGTAAGACCACAAAACATCCATGACATCATGGGTAACGAATTCACCCTTCCCCTGGTGAGATTAAAGATGCTTTGTTCATGAATCGGTTCATAGTACTTTTGTTATTTTAAACAGGAAAACAATAGTTGAAAAATAGTTTTGCAGGAAGTCCAAGCAACATGCTAGGTAGACATATATACAATAATAAGTGATGTGTGGGCAAATATGGTGTCGCATACTCTGAATTTGTGCTCTGCATTTACCCTAACTAGTGATGCTAATGAGTCACAAAACTACAGTTATAAAGATAAACGACTTATTCTCGTGATTTAGAGTCCGCTTCTTCAAAAAAGAAATGTAATTTTGCTCTTTAACGTTTGGACTCAAGGAGCGGGCAATTATTCACAATTTTCTTTTGTTTGTTTGATAGCAGGTGAGCAATTATTTTGAGTTTACATTATTTTTCCCAGCATGCACTTAGGCATGTTTAATGAATGCATTTTAAAATGTTTTACATATTTTCCAGTGTTTTTGACGATGCTGTTATGTTTATCATTTTGTGTCAGCATGAATATGTTCATCTTGAAAAGTAAGTATCAGTAAATCAGTTTTAAGGATGTTGAAAGACACGGTTCGCTCCTTTCCTCATTTTGTTAACCTTTGTGTGTGTATTGGGACCTGAAAACAATCTGTGAAGTTCCAAATAAGACAAATGATAATGCGGGCATTAATAAATCGGGTGAAACACATGATGAATAATTTTACGTTTAAATCACATTTGTGTATAGTTAAAGACTCTAAACAATAGATTTATTTTTCTAGTTCCTTTTGAGTTTTTAAAGAATTTCATGTCTGTCCCAGTGATTGATTACGCAATTGTCAGTTTAAGACAAAAAGTCGTGTAATTTTAAGCTATTTATATCAAGAGAAAAGTTGGAAAAAAAACACTTCTTAGAATTTATTATAGTTGTTGTACTGACAGCTTGTGTGTTTGCTCACAGTTAGAATAAATTATAAGACAACATTTTACCTTATGTTAACACCTTTTTTGGAATTTCTCTGGGTACATTGTTTAAACTCACACCAGTGTTGATTTTGATAGTAAATTCTGATTAAGTCTTAGTCTTAGTCTTTTGTAAGACTCCCTTTTGTTTAAGCCATATTTTAGTAATCTGCAATCTTGTTTTAGTCAAATAAAATCAATAGAGTTTTGTCTCAGTTAAGTCTTAAGTTTTTTAGTCTTGGTAAGGTTTTAGTAGACCATAGTTTAGTAGATTTGTTTAGAACTGTATTGTCAGAGAACACACTGTGACACAACATGTTACCTGGCACAAACTGCAAAATTGTATGAATAAATAGTAGAAAAACAAATATTAATTCTGATCAGCATGCCATATTGAATAGATGGCTTGATGCTTTTGTTAACATTTTGATTCAGCTGACAGTGTAAATAAAATAATACATAAAAAATATAAAATTATTGTCAGCTTGCCAAACTATTTTAATGGAGGACTTAATACATCTACAAAAATATGTTGTTAAGCTTAAGCTTACAAAGAAATTGACCAAAATGACTTAAAATAGCTAAATAAGTTTGTGGTATTACTTGACTTTGCTGGCATGTATCATCAGCAGAATTTGAAATGTACACTGCTTCTCGTTTTGTGGGACTGTAAATAGCTAAAGTATTCTCTCATAATTGCGGTTGTGTGGCATATCTTGAAATTATTGTTTTCGCTGGTCCAAGGCACCGCATTGTATTTATTTGTTGATTAAAGTGTCAGTTATATTTCGTCACGGTCTTCGATAACATATCTGACTTTTAATTTCGTTTTCATTTATGAAACGAAATTGTTTAGGTCATAGTCTTCGTCAACAAATTTAACCCTGGTTCTAACATTGGTGTAAGATAAATCTCTACTGAAGGATTCTCTGTTCTCATGATGTGAGTGCTGATTTAAATCTGTGTGACTGAATGAGAGATGCGGAGACTTTTCCAAGGCCATTAGAATGAAAGGTTGCACCACAGGTTGACAGGTATTTCGGCCGCTCTGCTTTATGGAGTCTGACAAAAAAGGACCTTTGCTGTAACGCTCTTTGGATAAGAACCGCTTTTTCTTGCACTCCTCTACTCTTCTGTTTTCCTCAGCTTTACCCATTCATTCTGACCCTCTATTAGTCGGCCAAAGTTCTGTTATCTCGCCCCCTCCCCTTACTCCCGCCACCCTCTTCCCTGCTCTAATCCCCTCTTTAATGAGTTCATTTTCAGTGACTTTACTGCAAGACACACTGCCGTAGATTCCTGCTGGACACCCACACTGCCAACCAGTGCCAATAAACACACGCAGACTTCATTTTCTCCACCGGCTGTTCCTGCTGCTCACCTGCTACTGCAAGGTTATGGGTTTGAATCCCGAGGAGGTGCTAAAACGTATCTGTCAAATTCATGAATTCAAATTTAATGTCAATTGTAGCATCTTGCTGATTGACATTGCGGCTTGCAGCACAAGGGGAATGCGATTCCTGACACAAGCTAAACATGCAAGTTATTATTCACTAAGCTTCGCTGTGGGCGCGACAGATGTGGCACTACATCTACATCCTACAACTGCAGGATGTGCTGTGTAATGCAGTGATGCATTGATGCAATAAATGCACGCTAATTGTTACTGCCACCGCTCCAGTTGTGAATCAATGGGTGAACGCCCCCCACAAATCACAACATGGTGTCTATGGAGTGCCTTTCTAATTTGGACTTGATGGACATCCACACCTCTCTCCATCTCTTTCAATGGCTCTTCCCTTTTTCATTCTCTTGTTTAAAACGCCCACTCACTAGCAAATAAGCATTATCTATTAGAGGAGACTTGCATTTTGCCAATTGTTTTGAGTAGATAATATTGGGAATAAGCCTTTTTTCAATCTTTCTCCCTTTTTTTTGCTCTCGCCTTCCCACACAAACACTACTCATTTCCTTTTCCTGTCTGATGAGGCGTGCCTTACCATTCATTTCAATAGTCTCCTTCTTCTTTTAAAGCTGTAAGTCTGTGATCTGTGGTAGAGCCATTTCTCAGATCAGACATATTTGGCAACGCCTTGATTAAAAAACTCATCGAGCGGAGTGAGGTCATTGATTACCGTGCTATTGGAGTCGTCTTCATTCACAACACTGCCTGATCGATCACCTTGGCAAAAATCGCTATTCTTCTTTATTTAATATGCCTTATTCATCTTTATTTTTGTGCACCCTTTTGGTTTTCACAGACCTGTGCAGGTGAACTGAGATTTCGAATGAAAAGTAAAAAATCCTCTTTTATTCATCACTTATTCTGGGGTGAATTGTATGTAAATTAGGGAACATAAATCTCTGCACACATTGCTTTAGAAACTCTTCTCCCTGCAAAGATCTCCCATAATTGATCACAACAATGTGGAACTTCTTAAACCGTAACCATCTGTACTTTAGTGCAAATTTCCTTCTAATATTACACACATCTATTTTTGCATTCTGAATGTGCCTTGACTGTACCAATACTAAAATATTTCAGAATGGCATTTTTAAAATGGCAAGCACTTCCGTGTGTCTTTTATTGCACTCTCTAGACTTGTTTGACTTTATAATTGACTGTAAGCTACCATTTTTTAACATTTCCGTCCCAATTGTACTAGGCAGCATGCATGCTGGATCTGTTCCAAAGAGAACATGATAGTGGTAACAGATGACTAAGGAAACAGCTTGGCGAAGATGTGCGTCATTTCTGTCTGTTACTTTCAGGAATGGCTTTTTCTTGGTAATGAGTCCTCATACAAACTGTAATTTCTACACACTTTGATTAGCAGTAAAAAATTCGAACACTTTTAGTTATTCTGGAATCTGGGTGGATTTTGAAATATCTTTCCTCTAGAAGTCTCCTTTCCTTAGATTGCATTAATTCTTGCAACATATTCTGGGAAGCTCATGTTTATCGGACAATGCAAATGTGATGCCGCAGATCACTTGAGAAAATAACACAGTAGAAGATCTGAGAAAATAACTTTCTTTTTATAGTATGTATTCTACACCAGTGGTTCTTCATTTACATTCATCCAAAGCGAAGAATTATGGTAGCAGATTATCACAGCAGAGCAAATGGGGGTAAGATTTCTTGCTCAAGGACACTTCAGTCATTGTTGGCTGGCACTGGGATTCAAACCCGAAACCTTCAGCTTAAACTCTCTAACCACCCTCTGTTTTAGATCCTCATACCATAGGTCCTTATATGTTTCTAAAATGTTAGGGTATTTAAGGGTATTTGTCAATATGGGTGGTTTCTATCAACTTCTATTGTTTTATAGGCATGTATACAAAGATGGGGCTGTTGGCTTGTCTTCACAATTTAGGTGATTTTTATCTATTTGTTTCCTACAGTGTAGGTATGTACCTGTACAACACACCATTGTACACACATATCTGACTGGATAAGGTAATTGCTGATCTTGTGATATTGGGTGTTACCTATATTTAATCCCCCAGCTTTGGGTAACTACCACCGTTGGATCAATAAGGCATTTGGAATGCTTTTCTGGGATTCAGCACTTTTACCAGGACTGAATAGCATTCCAGAGAATAATGTTCTTATTTTAGATTTAAGACCCACGTGTGCTCATCTATAATTCAGTGATATTTCAGTAATATTTCATATGCATTAGTCTTGTTTATTTGTGCGGGCTTTTAAAACTATGAATGTGCGAACTCCTTCAATAAGTCAGACTGACCTTGTTCAGCTGAGAAGTTTATATTCGTCAGTGCTCTCTCAGACATGCATTTTAATCCGCGTCAAGACCCGTAATGTGAACAGAATTAGTAAAGGCTGTGTGTGTTGCTGCCTGTGGTATCAAACTACTTTTCAGGTTTGTTATGTGAACTGTAATAATGTTAGACATACAGTTCTGTGTTGGGAGTTGTTCGTAGTATGTCATGTGTGCAACCCCCTGGTGTTGGGTCTCATTTTCAGTAGGGTGCTTTGTATAGGAGTTGGATATTTATGCTAGTGGTTAAATGCCACCTTACTTACTACTGAAACAATTTTGATTTGTGGAAATACACAGTAGGTTTCTGGATATAAATGTCACATTTCAAATCTAAATAGAGAAATAGATTTTTAGTTATGAAGGAAAAACCTTTGGGGAAGATCTAGCATGAGCTTCAAGGTTGCAAAACATTTGTAAATTACCACTACCTACCATTGTACCATTTCCCTGTTTTGTTGTTCCCATGGCTTATTTCACACCCAGGACGCGCTCAGTAAGACACAGTAATTCATGAGTTCTTCAAAAATTAATTTTAAAGTCTGAAAAAATATGTTTCTCTTTTTGGTCATAAAACAGTTTAATAATAAAAGGGATTAAAGAAACAAAATGCAAATGTGCTGCATTATATATTCTGAAACTAAGCCCAGCAGCAGTTCATTCTGTATGCACTGATGACCAGGGAGTTTAAATAGTCTTTAGAGGATATGAGAATATACTGGAAATGTGATGTTAACTGATAAGTAATGGCTGAAGGGCTCCAGACAGAAGTTGTGGAGTGTACTTGGGATTTGTGAAGAGTGAAGCGAATATAAATCTTTTCCACTCTGGAATGAATTAAAATGTGTTTGTACAACTGGCCTTAGATCAGTGCCAAATTCTGTCCTTTTTGCTGGTTGGTATATTAGAATGACCTTTCATTTACGATTTATTTTCAATTCTTTGTCTTTGTCATTGAACTATGTAAAGGACTTTTAGTGGTCCAGCACAAGACACTGTAGACTCAGGTCTCTGTGTCAATTCTGAGGATACAGGGTTTAAGTCAAATAAGGGCATTAAATATAGCTGCCCAAGCCTTCCCAATGAATTAGAAATATGATATATTGTAATTTTATTACATCTTTTAAAAATACATACTACTAGGCTTGCAGTGAAAAATGAATAATGGAATGCATTTGCAAATGTAGTCATATTCATCTAAATCAATCCAAACGTAATCTTATTGAATTCTCTTTAGTTTAATAATAATTTTCTTTTAATTTCACCATTTGTTTTGACTTTTTAAATGATGAGGGGTTTTTAAGTTGCTATTATTTCTTTTCAGATGGTTTTTGCAAACATTTTACAATGTGGTATTCCTTAACAATTATTTAATGCATCAGCTACACTTAACCAATGAAAAATATGAATGCAGCATTTATTAATTTTCGTGTACTTTAATTTCATTACTACATCAAAAGTTGTCCCTGTTAACGTTAGTAAGTGCACCATCAATTACAGTATTGATGTGAACTAATATTAAAAAGTAATTAAATGCGTGAAAACAGAATTGTCATTGTTAGTAAATGTTAGTTAATACATTCACTTATGTTAACCTTACTTTAAGCATTACCTATATTTTTTATAATGATCCCTTTTAATTAGATATTGACATGATGTGTGGTGATATTAAATTAATTTCATGACATTTTCCCCTTCTGAAGATTGTAGGCATCAAACAAGGATAAATATTTAAATATATTAAATAATGAAAGCAGCTCTTGTTTTTTTCTCAACCTGTCATAAAGAGCCATATCTGCATTTGTGTGCTGTACAAAATCAATAAGTGAATAAATGAAGTAAATAAGAGATCAACATCATTCACTTAGAACTTGTAGGTCTGCCAATCTATTATTAATGACATCTATATATGCCACCTAAACTGAGATCAGCTTTCCCAACAACAGTATAAAATATTATGATAATTCATCATCATCATAGTATTATGATACACAGTGTGAACCTTTAATTTTCTTTTCCCACACACATCCAACCTACACTGACTATACACAAAAACATGTTTATCACTTTTTAACACAAAAGAAACCTAAGGCTCGTTTGTCTCATTTGTCTTGAAGAAAGCAACGTGCGAGGGAGGGAGAGAGCGAGAGAGAGAGAGAGAGAGAGAGAGAGAGAGAGAGAGAGAGAGAGAGAGAGAGAGAGAGAGAGAGAGAGAGCTGGCACAAGCTGAGGCAAGCTCTTGCTGTGTGGACACGGAGGAGTGCGGAGAGAGCAGAAGCGACAGAGCAGGAGAAGTGAATGGATGGAGTGACCCATGAGGAGGAGAGCAGTGCTGAGCGGACACACCGAGGCTATTAAACCGCGGAGCGTCTCTCTCTCTCTCTCTCTCTCTCTCTCTCTCTCTCTCTCTCTCTCTCTCTCTCTCTCTCTCTCTCTCAAACACTTCCAGACGACGATAAAGGACGAGAAGCGGAGGTCGAAATGTAAGGGGAGGAGCGCATGTGCTGTGATTGACAGGGCGGAAAGGCGGGGCGGGAAGACAATTTAAAGACTTGTTTCTGTTTTGGAGATGTGGATGGATATCTGAAGCCAAGACGAGAGGATAAAAAGAAGAGAAGATAAAGGAACGACGCTGAATTCAGACTCTGTCAGAACAGATTCAACATCCTGCAGGCACGAGGCAGTGTGTGTGTGTGTGTGTGTGTGTGTGTGTGTGTGTGTGTGTGTGTGTGCACACTCACTAGGTTTTTTATTCATGTGAGAGATGGCATGGCTTAAAGTCAGCATAAAGTAAGAGAAAAAGTAAAAGTGAGCTGATTTTAGAGAGGGTCTATTTGGTTTTGTGGGACCCCCAAGGGACCTTGGTGGGCTCCCTTAAATCTGTGTCTTTGATTTGTTTTATCCATCTCTTTTTAATTATATTCTTTTACAATTCCCTCTTGTGTCTATTGAATGTTCTCTTGATAGGATCAGTCCATGCTTCATTTGGATTCGCTCTCCTGGACTGCACAGAGAGAAGCTTAGATGGAGATTGCCGGTTGTTTCTAAAGACTGTGGGCAACCTGATCACTGAGACAGAGATTTAAAGTGAGAATTTAAAAGAAATAGCCCTGGGATTTGCCTCGGGGGTAATCCAGAACTTCCAGGGGTATGACATTGTGGTTACCTGAGCTGTGTGTATTCATCTCATTCAGGACCACGCTCGTGTTTGCTTTACATGTCACAAAAGCTTGACTTTAAAGTCAAAACAAAGTTTTAAGCGATTGGTTTACTCTGATCTAAGCTTGAGCCGTTCTGGGTTGGGATTGTAGTGCTGGCCGTTTAAGGTCCTACTAGCATTCAGGTTGTCTGTGTTGTGTTTCTCTCATCGTCCCGCTGGACCTCCATGAGGGCCCCGACCGTGGAGGCCTGGCTGGAAGATGAAGCCTTCCCCCCTGCTGCCCTAGCAGCTCTGTGGGCCCTCATGGCTCTGGAAGGCCGCTGCCTGCGCCCCGCTTCACCCACGCCGGGCCAGCGCAGGGCCCGTCGTCGTCCCACTCTATCCAGAGCAACGCGGGACGGTTTGTCGCACCTCACCGCCAACCTCCTGACTCGGACTCGCCTGCACGGTATACGGCACGTCTGTTCCCCGACGATTTCTCTCAGCCGTCGGGCCCTCTGGTTGTTGGCGTTCTGTACCTCTCTGGGTCTGCTGTTGTCTTGGTCATCAAATCGCCTGCTGCACTGGCTCTCCTTCCCCACCCACACTAGAGTCCACACCGAGTGGGCGAGAGAACTTGCCTTTCCCACGGTCACCATCTGCAACAATAACCCAGTGCGCTTGTATCACCTCACTAAAAGCGATCTGTACTTTGCGGGTCACTGGCTTGGACTGCTTCTGGCCAATCGCACGTCCAGGCCTCTGGTGCTGGACCTGCTTCAAGATGACAAGCGGGCCTGGTTCAGCAAGCTGTCCGATTTCCGTCTTTTCCTGCCACCGCGGCGTTTTGAGGGCACCAGCTTGGAATTCATGGACCGATTGGGTCACCAACTGGACGATATGCTGCTAGGATGCAAGTACCGCGGAGAACCCTGTGGAGCTCACAACTTCTCCACGGTGAGTCTGAACAAATAACCTCTCTCTTTTCACACACTTTTCAATTTTCTGTGACTTATTTGTGCACACAGCTCATGAACAGGACTCTTACAGTCAGCACTGACCTCTTGTTAGTTCTCGTCCTCTGTTGCCCTCTATCATGCTTCCGTTCTTTCACAGCACATTTTTACACCCATATCTGACCGCTATGACCCCAATTCATGAATACATTTTTTCAGGAAGCCGCACGTCAAATCCCAGCGATTACAAACACATCAGGTGCTAGCACTGATCTTGCCAGGCTGATTTTCATAATGTGGTTCTGATTGAGCATAATGTGCTATTTGCATTGCTCAAAGACCCCCAACCACAGTACCCTCCATCGCTTTGGACACAGCTCTGTGTCCGAAGTAACCGTGTAACCTTTAAGTTAAAACCAATTTTTCATCCCACCAGCTAAGTACCTAATGAAATTTAATTTCAAAGCCAAGTTTAGTTTAGCTTTGACATTTTGTGCTGAATTCAGGTATGGACTAAGAAGTTGGACTCGAGGGCTTAACGACAGATAAATTCTGTTCATAATAATAAAATTTGACAGATAGTGGTTGTAGGTGTATATTCTGTAGGACTGTGCGATATGAAAGGTCTCAGAACATGTCTTGCTACATATCTTTTGCTGCGGTCTTTTCCATAATCAGAATAATTCCCTTCTAAATTCTAAGCACGGTTAGAATATGTCGGTTTAACAAACACAAAATTATCGAAATCATTTTTAAGTGTTCTGAATTTAGAATAATTCCAAATTTACTTTAACTGTATAGTACAATTAAACTGGATTTGATAAGTTACAAAATAAGTTATAAGAAATTTGTTCTATTATTGAAGCAATTAATGTAAAAATTAAAAAATTTTGAATAGTAGACTGAAATTGCTTAGAATTTGGGAAGCCTTTTTTTATTTTACTCGAAACGTTTTCCACTCTAGGATTTTTGTGTAGAATGACACTTTTTTTTATTTACAGAACAAGTGAAGAGTTCATTTGCCAAAACACGTAACTCTTTTAATTTATTTAAAAAACTGTTTTATTTTGCATTCTAAATAATATGAATCAAACTGCAATTGTGTGGTTTTGATTAAGTAATAACTGTAATACACTGCTAACATGATACACCATGGTCTATGAAAATGAATGATAAACTCTTAAAGTATACCCTATGGCTGGTAAACGATTCCAAATTCTGCTCACTGCTGAATAAAAAAATCTCTCATATAATGTGTCTAACATCATAAGTTGTTATTTTATTTTGAAATTAATCAATTAATAATATCTGGAGGACAAGATCCAAAGGGGATATTTGGTAAGGGTCTTTTTGTTTATAGAAACAACGGAAAACAGCAACGTGTTTAAGGTAAAAGCATAGACACAGTAACTGTATTTCAACTGTATTTCATTTTGAAATTAGTTATTTTTCTTTCGACAATTAAATATCTTAAGGTTTAAAGGGAGAATATAAAAGGTGTTGAAAACAAAGCAAGGAATCGATTTTTTAGATTAGGAATGAACTCCTTTCAGAATCGAACAGCTATTGTATACGACTATTGTCATAGTTTGTAATTTAGATGTTCCTTCAACTCACATTCTTTTAACATGCATGCATGGTGAAAATCAAATTATTTCATTGTAAAGAATAAAAAGACAGTAAAGGCTTAAAACCTTGAATACATGAATTCAAACCTTAAAATTGAGTTTTTGTGGGCAAAGCTGATAATTCCTTTAACTTACTTGACTTTTAATAAGGAAAAGTAAGTATTTGGTAGATAGAATTGATGCAACAACTGTAGTACACACTGTCGTGTTGGCACCGTTTAAATGAGCTATTGTTGGTGTGTTTTGGAGCTGTAAGAGGGGAATTTTGGAAAGGTTTTTTTTTTTTAGGATGATGTTTGCTGTGGGTCCTGCCCCCTCTCACTCTCTCTTAGTATCGTTCTGTTATGTGCCGTTGTATCTCTTTCTCTGTTGTCAATGTGAGAAATGAAAGAACATAGGCAGATGTTCTCTCTCAGGCTATATCTCAGATCTCTGTGTGTGTCTGTGCGAGACTACTTTACAACTCTTTCTCAATAGTTCTTAATTAGGGCTGGATGCCACCGACATGTGTTTTCTTACTGTTTGGGAAATGACAAGGAAGCTCGTTGAGAAATTTAACAACTTTAAAACAGAGACCATCGTATTAAGTAAATAGAGCTGTAAGCAGCAATTATGGGGTCAAGCACCCAAGTGGCATGAACATGACATCACTGATGATGATTCTAAGAAAAGCTGTTTAAAGATCATCAGAATTAAAATGTTTAGATCTTTGGCTAATAGTTGATGCTGTTGGCAATTCAAAATGGTGTATTCTCAATCGCCTGAAACAAGTTCATGTTATTATGCCAAATTTCTGCGTAGTGTTGGTTTTGGCGTACACACCCTCTAATTTGTTGAAACATCAAATCCTTGGATAATAAACCCAGATAGCAGAGAAAGGTAAACATACACATCTACTTTAAGAGTTTAGAAGGTGGATTCGCCCCTGTGAAACTCCTAATTTCCTTTTTCCTTATTAGCAGTCTTCCTCTTCTCATCATTACCCAGACATTATCCACTCATTACGAAGTGTATTAGAGACCCAGTAAGGCAATCACAGAAGCTCAGATAAAGAGAGCTTTAATACCAAGCTCTGTTTTCCTGTAAAGTATTCTCAAACAGAAGTGTTCTTTCAGCAATTTTATGCATATTATTGTGATACGTTGGTATGTTTTATATGTTGAGTAATACATCATTCTTGATTGTTTAGACCGTAAAGTAACTAACACATGTGTCACAATATAGTGTACCAGTATTAACACTTACTTTAATATTTAATCTGATCTACTTTTACATGATAGCTATTAGTTTATCTGAATGAGGTACTAGAAGTAATCGGACAACACTATAGGCATGGCTTGAGGTTTCTGGTTCTCTTGAAACAATAGAGTTATGAAGACAGTGATTTCCATCTCTACATCCCCATGGTAACGCTGTTCGTCTGCCATGTCCATCACTTGATGGGAATAAATGAGTTTCATTAGCTTCAACATTGCGTTGATTAGTTTGGTCTGGCACAGTAATGATCCTTGAGGTTGAAGCTTTCCATCAGGGGGTCCCCCGTCTGGAACGAGAGCAATTTTTGATGCTGCGCCTTCCTACTTCAAACTTTTTACTGAAAAGCGGCGTTGAGTTTCAGCAATTTCACCGCAATCTGCCCTATTTTTTGACTTAAGAGTTTATTGGAAAGTTTTCATACATGCAGCTACAGTAAATTGCAATCAATATACATGTTTAAAATGTCAAATAGCACGGATATGTGCACTGCCAGTGAATTTACATATTATCCAAGCCTCTTATTTCTGTCTGGCCAAAGATTTTTTATCCGCTGCCCAGTCTTAAGTTGTTCTATGGTAAGAACGTTGTTAATGTTAAATCCACACATCTGTACCTCAACAGGCTTTAATCTTCATGAGAGTAACTGGTTTACTGTTAGAGATGAATATTATGGTTGAAAGTTAAATGAAGATTTTGTGTTTTTCATATCATTCATGCATCAAAAATTGGATATTGTCCCCGACCACAAGAAAACCGTGCTTATTTTCGCAGTTCCTGTGCAAAGAGGAAGTGTACAATAAATAAATGAGGAGTGTTGTTTTTGGATAGCTGCAGGATGGCAGAGCACAGATGGCTATGTCGTGTCCTTGGTGACTGTGGCATGCTAGTTGAGATTGAAGTCGCTGTGTATCTGCTCACATTACGGTGAAGTCTCAATACAGCATTTCTCAAGTAGAGATCATGATTCATAACATGGTCAATTAGAGTAGCTCTCATCTTATTTGAGACTCTTCTATGCCCACTCCTGCTCCACTTTCTACTGCTACCAGCTTCTCTCATTTCACCTCTTCTGTACTTGCTCCCTTACTTCCTTAACTTATTCAGTGTATTCTATTCTCACTTTCTTCCTTTCACTCCCATTTCCTAATGTTCTTCCATTTTCTACTGTAAATGCTTGCCTGTTTCTCTTTCATCATCTTTTTTCTACCTTATTCCCTTTCTTTTTCTTGACACTTTCTTCATGGATCATTTTTCTTTGTTTGAGTTATTTTTACTAGAGGTGTAAATAATGATTTTTTTGCATTTCGATTAAATTAGTTTTTTGATATTTAGTTCTGTAGTATGTGCCTAGTTTACATAAGCAGTTATATTTTTTAACACACAAACTCTCAAATATAACCAAAATATATTAAATTAATGTTTAGTCCTGTTTTAAAAATGAAAATGAAAATGTGCTCTTTGGATGATGAGCATGTGAAAAGTATACTTTATTTGTGGCATTGATGCATCGTATATAGCTAGATTATTATTAAATGCATCGATTCATATTGATGAATCTTTACTCCCCTTATTTTTACAGACAACGTCTTTCATACATAAGGAGTATTTTACTACATTGCAACCCCTGTCTTGTGTATTACTAACACCGCAGATATCAACACGAGTGTAATAATTGCTTTTGTGCATTTGAGAAAATTCCTCTAATATAGAATGTACTGCAATGTGTAGCGGGTCAAGATGTGAGGCATCAAATTAAGTAGATTAAATTGAGAAAAATAGAATGTTTTGGTCATAGAAACATTGATTTTAGAGAAGTAAAGAAAGAAAGGAATGTAATGGTAAAGCTTTAGAATCAGACTCTTCCTCAATAATAGCACTTGAAGACATCAATACGCCTTAAATCATTTTTGCATTACAAAGCATAGATCACAAAGCTTTTTGTACATTTAAAGCATTCTTCACATACATTTATTTTAATAGATATACTATACTCAGAAAAAGACCAAGTATGAAAACAACTCCAACTTGTGTTTTATTACTGGTATTAATAATATCCAGTGGCGTCATATTTGTTTTTGTTCAGCTGCTGTTTTCCCAACTTTTGAAATGCTGGTCTTATAAGAAGACTTTATCTTTTATTGAAGTTTCTTTTGATGTGAATGGATTCAGTGAAGTTAAATCCAAATCCTATCCAATATTTGTAGACATGTTTACATCCTCCTGCTTCCTCCTGAATGATGTATTTTTGATATCCTGTAGCTATATCAGGTGAAGGTCTGGATTGCTATGGACTGAGGTGGGCTTCATTGCAAGTTCACTGGCAGATGATTTAAGCTCTTCTGTGCAATCTCATGACCTCTGAATACTCCCAGAGACCCCGTAGAGCTTTTCTGCTTGAGATGTTCTCAACACTTAAATAACTTTAGTGGAGTTTTAGTGTTCTCTCACAGTACCACTATTATTCACACAGTGTGCCGGTGAATTGAGTTCAGTGTGCTCCATATTTTCACTCATTAATGGGTTATACCTCTATTTGAACGTTCATACTTTTCTGCCAGGTTAGGCCGTGTGTTTGCGTGTGCGAGGTACCTTTGGTTCTCCTAGCCATTATTGAGACAGCTGTGCATGCATTTTGGATGATAATATTTAAATCTAAATTGCCTCATATACAGTCGTGCCATATCAGTGAACAAGCTGCCAATATTTTATAAAATTACACTATGGCTTGTGTAAGGCTTATTTCTCATGCTTTTGTGATGTTGGACTGCTATTTAATACATATTTATTATTCTACAACTTTTTTCTTACTCTAGGTTTGACATTTAAATGAATAAAAGGGCATTATTGCATTGCAAATCTGTTGGAATCTGATATTATTTTTTATATTTGTATAGTTAAGAATGTGGAAAATCAAGTAAACCTAGAGAACTTTGAATTCACAAAGCATGTGACAATAAAACCAAACTAATCTCCAGATATTAAGTTCATGTGTGCCCACATTCTGAAACACTTTGAGTCCACTCATGTGCCAAAGCAATGCTGTGTAAAAAGACAATGTCATTAACCCCATGGTGTATACAAGACATCAATAGGCGGCACACTCTTTACATCCCTTCGCAGACTATATATTAACATATCACCGTGTTTAAATAATCACACAAAGCCATGTTATGATTCATTACTCATTTTGTTCATTTTGCACATGTAGTGGGTGAATTTTTCACATATGCAATTCATTGTTGATTTCTGAGATATAACATATAGATATCACATTGCCTATTTTATGCTGCTTATTCTCTTAATTAGTGACACACACCTACACATCTTTCCAGACATAAACATGTGTACGTATATTAACAGCTGTCCTGCATTCACTTCATCACTATCATGCAACCGTCAGCATTAATGAGAAAGAGAAGCAGCCTTGATGATGAGGGTGATGATACACTGGCTTTTTGATGAGTAGAAGCTGTGACGGGTCCAATAGCGTTGAAAAGCCTTTGAACTCCACAAGGGAGAAGAAAGAGAGAGATGGTAGAGAAACTGTGCGCACATTGTCATAAGACTCATAAAAACAAAAAATAGAAAGGAGTTGTAATTATGGGTTACTGGGTTACAGTCTTTTAATGTTCTTGTTGTATTTATGTGCATGTGGGCAAAAACAAAGTAACTTCATCTTGCTAAGCTCTAGAATGTGTGGTTCTACAAAATGTTTAAAATTGAAATTGTTGGCGCCTATGGGGCTGTGGTCAAGAGCACTGATATATGGTGCGTGGTTCCATGCCCTGCTTAAGCTTTGCTGGTTCCAGTCCCACATCTGTCTCCTCTCCACTGTCCCATCCTTATTAAGGCAAGAAAGCTCCATAAATATAATTCAGAATTCCAATCCTGCATTTATATATATGTCCACCAGCCAACTCAACTGTCATTGAGATGAATGGAAATTTTAACGGATGGATTTCTTCAGATTTTATAGACGTCCTTGATATGAAGGTACTGTGCTGAACACCCTGGCACTTAAAATCAATAAACATGTCCTGTTTTGCTTTATAGAAGTACACTTCAATATGATGTACAGTGAATGTGTGTGGGGGTGTTTTGGGGTGTGTGTGTGTGTTTGCCTCCGCACAAGTGCAAATCCATTCCCACGCACTTAAATGCAAAAGTTCTGTGAATTGAAATGCATGCTTTTATTCAAGCAAATCCAAATTTTGAATAAAAATGATCTTGCATTTAAATGTTCATTGCCCACAGATTATTTTTAAGGTTTTGTTTCTGCAAATAGCCTAAAGGAAAAAAATTTTAATCGAATTTTTGTAATAAAGTCTTCTCGAGGGCATATTTAAACATGAAATCTTTTAAATTTAGAACACGCTCAGGGATTTTCCATGTACAGTATGTTTGCTGGCCGTGCATACCTCTTGTGTGTATTAGTGTGAGTGCTCATGCAGCATCACTCCTGCTCCAGTTTGAGTTATTAATGTAGACTTGATATTGATTTCTTTTTCTTTTTCATTGTGAGCCATTTATCTGTGATTACACTTGAGTGCAGGGGTGGCCTTTGTCAATAATTAATTTAACTTCTTGCAACGCAGCTCATGCTAGTTTTAAGTAGTCCACCTCACCAAACTTAAATAAACTGATCCTGTTCAAACAAATTTGACAAATTTAAAAGCCATTCTTCACATGTGTTTTAATTTCTGTGTACTCCTCAGGACATTCTTCTTTAGTTGTGAGAACTGCAGGGTTAATGCACAGTAATTATGTAAAGGTCCTATTTCTTATGGGTTGCTGAGTAAAACCTCATGGCAGAGGTTTAACAACTATTATCAAATACTACTTGTGGCGCAATGGCTCTGTGTTTTGGAAATTGCGAATGGTATTTTTAAAGCTCTGCGTTATAAACCGTCAACTCCTGTTCTCGATTTTATTGACCTTCTGCGGTGTTCCGCGTGGCAGGGCCGTAAACTATTGATCTAGAGATGAGGTAACGGAAGGTGGGATTGTTGTGCCGTGTGGGACGCAGGCTTTGGGGTCAGCTGGATCTACGACAATCTTATTAACGCAAGACTTTGATCCAGCGGGAGGACTTAGATCTAATTTATGCTCTGTTAACACAGTTATAGTGCAGCCCACACTGTTTAACAGTCTATAACAAAAATCTGTATCACTTTCTCTAAACACAGGGCCATAGCAGATGTTATCAACTATTTTATGAGATTGTGTTATTATGGGGAATGAAGGGTTGTTGCTGTATGTTTGCGCTTTATTCACGGAAATAGGATCTTTCCGGTCTCTGTGATAAGACATGGTGCATATGTTAAAAAAACCTTTTTTATTTTAAGGGTCAAACCAGCTAAGAAAACATATTTAACTATTACAATAAGGAAGTTAATTGATTGTTTTGGACCTCTTGGAACTTGGTAAAAGTGAATGAGTACCACTTTGCTTTGGATACCAACATTCTTCAAAATATCTTCTTTTTTCTTCATATAATAGTTAAACAGGTTTGAAATGACAAGAGGTTGACTAAATGATGACCGAATTTCTGTTTTGGGCTGAACTATCACTAAGAAGGCATGCTTTATTATACCGCATGAAAACACGATTAGTATCTAACATCAACATATTTATCATGCCTACAGTAAACACACAGTACAGAAGTATTTCACTGTTGGGTGCACATTAATCCTTTTAGTCTCTTTGCTGTTCCATTTCCAGGATAACAGGAAGTAGGGTGGACAGTAGCCAGGCCTCCTCACCCCACTGCTGAGAGGCTAGAGGAGTCCATCATGGCTGGCTACTCACAATGCCCCAGAGCAGCCTGCTCAGGCCATGAAACTGAGGCCATGGAGCTGGTCACTATGGACCTTCTTTTCTAAACGGAGCCATTCGTCCATCTGTTCAGCCCTATTTCTGACAATCTCCGTTGATCAGAGACATGCTATGTCCAAGTCTTGCTGTTTCTGTCCTGTTGTGGTATTCTGAGGAAGATTGAGGCTTTTAGGGCAGTACAGGATAGAAAAGGTCATGAGCAACCAAGATAAATTTAAGGCCAGCCAGGCATCAGATTATGAAACTACTGTCTCTCAGGAAAACCTTTCAAACAAGAAATCGAATTGCAAAATATTCCCTTCACAATGGTTTATGTTGTGTTGTCCTAAGGTTATAAGAGCTGGTAGACTGCAAAGTTACAGGAAGATTCAGAAAAGAACTGTTAACATTCAAGACAATTTACCTTAGAAAAAGAGCCCAGGATGTTCAATTTTATTGCTTCTCTCAAGAAGAAGAGTTTTTGAAACTTATTATTCTACTACAGATATGGATATATGTCTTTTTAGACATTTAAGGATGTTCAGTAATCCAAAAATATAATTTCAATATCTCTAGGAATATTTTTATCTTGACCTGTAGTCCCGGAGGAGTGAGTAAAGTCAAACTGGTTTAAAGGGTTAGAGGTTACAGGTGTCATATTTCTTACTTTTCACACTATGTATAACATATTTTGGTATGTTTACCTATAATAGTGGAGCATTCAAAGTCTGTGAACTGTATATTAGCATAACTTCCAGGGCAGCACACATACAGAGATGAAAACAAGATATGAGTGCTAGCTTGTGTTTTGATATAACATAAAAAAAAAATAGAATCCTCAGATGTGTTTTGAGATTCAAGGTTTAAGGTTGCAAATGGTTTGCAAATACCCGGCTGACATCATGTAGATTCTGAAGGCATTTGTATTCATCTGGGGGTTTTAAGCATTGTGCAGAAATTTTACAAGCTCTTACTTCCTTTGCTCATAAAATCTGCTCTTTGGCAGGCTGAGACAGCAGCCTTTGGCTTTTTAATCAAATGGCATAGGTGTGGCTTACAGGGATATATATACAATAGCCAAGTGTTTGTGAAATTGACTTCTCTAAGCTGACATTCAAAGAAAGTGAGGCATAAAAAATTAATGAATCTGGTAAAGCACATATTGTACTCCATCAATCTTAACTATAATATAAAGACAGAATATATTTCACAGACTCACGCAAGCATAAAGCATCCCTCACTTTGTTTTTAAGTCTTAATTAAATTATATGTAAAACCGTTTGACAACCAAGAAAAAGGCAAGGCAAAAAAAGTGAAAAATATTTCCTGAAGCTCAGTTGCTAGAGCATTGCGTCATGATTGCAAGTGAATACTAACAAACTGATAAAAAAAAATTATTTTAAAAGAGCAAGATTCTGTTGAATTGATGAATGCAAATATATACATGTATTTTTATTTGTGTACTGAGATTATATACTGTAGCATTTAGGAGAGCTGTAGATTCTTTTAAGAAAGGTGGAAGATGTGCTCTTGGCACTCGTACAATGCGTGTGTGGGTCTTTACAATGAATCACCATTTTATTGATTTCACTAAAGACAACGGCACACATAACAAACGCCTTACATCCATTTGTCAGCCACATGAGACTGACTTCGACCTTGTAATGCGCTTTTGATCTGAGTTTGAGTTTCCACAACTTTTCCTCCTTCACTTTTATGTTTCTTTCTCTCATTATCTTTGCTTACCTGATTAAATCTCTACCTCCCCTTCCCCTCTCTTTAACATTCATTGCTGCTGTATATTGATGATGAATAAACTGCTGATTCTGCTGTGGCTGTTATGTCTAGATAAATGTCTGATCCTTTAAAGAATGAATATAACCCTGGGTTCCTGGACCCTATAACTAACTTCACGCCCATCAAATTCCTAAATTACGGTGTACATATTTGAGTGGAAGTATGTATATGTAATATGTGCTGGTTTTCCCCAGTGTTCCTTAAGCTGCTTTACAGTTCTGGGTTGACAGAGATGTGTGGCGTCAATGAGTGCACCATAACACAGTATGTTAGCCAGATTCCAGCTGCCCAAAAGAAAGCTATAAGCCTGTATTGGCCGCTGTCCATGGTGCTGAATAGTCAATACCATGTGTACACATGCCTAGCCATTGTCCATGGTGCTGAATAGCTACATGATCAGGCTTCACTGAAAAAATGGCTTGTTAAAAAGGGTTTCACAAGATTTAATTGAGTTTTTTAACACAATGTTCCCTGAAAATAAGGTTCAATTTAAATGTAATGAATTAAATGTAAATGTAAGAAACTTAATTAACTTGTATGGAAACGATGTACATGATTGACTTATGTAATTATAATGGAACCTTTTTCAGTGTGGGGCTGGTCAGCATACACTTCCATACAAATATTTTGTGGCATTTATGTGAAATGTTTCTCGTAATAAAAAAAACCAAAACTTTTGTCTAAAATTAGTTTTATAGACAAATACATAATTTAGAAAATTAGTTTTATAGACAAATACATAATTTAGAAAACATACATGTTTTTTCGTGTAAAAAGTACAATTTATTTAACAAAAAAATAGATGACTTTAAATTCTTTAAAAAGTATTTTAGTGTAATACCTTAAGAAGCTACTTGATAAAATAACAAGAAAACATTTCTGCAAATTCTTGTAAAAAGACACTGACTACACTGAAGATGATCAAATATAACATGTTTTCTTTATTGTTTTCACTTTTTAATGATTACTTTAATTCAATAGTTCTCTTGATATTATTTCATACTTATTGATGAGTTTATTATTATTCTAAATGTGGAAGAAATATAAATGCAAACGTGAAGTGCCCAAGAATATTTGACCTGTAGAGTGCTTTAGTTAGCCTTTCACTTTAGGTCTTGTAACTACACCAACTGATTTTACAAAAACCTATTTCTTTTCATTTTATTATAGCATGTTGAAGGTATTTTAGCTGATTGAGCATTTTATAAGAATGCAATTGCTTTCAGAGCTCCAGGTATAACAGTCATTCTTCTGTATACTGATGTATAGAGGCAGAGTGTAAGGAGCTCTAGATCTTCATATATGTTGCTAAATGTTGGCTTGCTTTGCCGATGGTTTTGCTGCTGACTGTCTTACAACACCTCCCGATCTGCCATCATCATCCCTTTTTAATACAGTAATATCCCATATTGAAGCTCAGCCTGTGCATTTCAGAAGCTATTAGTGCTGATAGATGGGCTCCTAGGGATAGGAAAAATGTCCTCCAGTGTTTAACTATATCACTAATAGTGGTCCATTTTCAGCTTTCTGAGGAAGGCACTTTTCACGGTTAGAAACAGTGGCATTTTGCTGAGGCTATTAGCTGGGCTTGAGTCTCACAGGGGTTTCAGAACATTGTCACGTCTGTCCTTTTCCACTGAGCTGTTTTGTTCCTTTAGACGGTGGGACTGTATTGCAGTACTGAGGGAAATGCATTGGCTGCTCCAAACAGAGATATAGATAAATAGATATTGGAATCTAGGAGCAAAAAAATAGAAATGGAAAGAAAACATAGGTGTTTATTGATTTATCCCAACTGGGCAATTCCGGGAAAATGTCAACCTTACCATGAAAATATATAGTTTTTACCAAAGGTTTTCAGTATACTTAAAGCACATATGCCAACATTTGTTTGTTTTTTGGATTATGTAAACAGGTGGTTCAGTTGACTGAATTTTAAATGCGGTTTTATGTCAAGTCTATAATGCAAAATGTCACGTCCATAAAACTGGAATTGCCCAACTGTATCTTATGTTGGGTGTCTAATCCTCATTTTAAACACTGTGTGTTATCACGTTTTTGTTTGTTTGTTTTTACTACACTTTCTGTCAGTCAAGGCTTTCCAAAAATTTCTATTAAAGGTTACAGCTAATGTGGTTTATTTATGTGAATGATATTTACCTATTCCAGTCACACTCCTGGTTTAAACCCATAACCTCACGTCTCACCGAAGCATGTGACATGCATTTATATAAATACTTTAGACACCATATTACTTTTCAGGCATTCTGGGTGTTCGTGACAAAAACGATTGAGTCGCAACAGGTAAATACATCAATTTCACACATGTCCACACGCAACAGAAAGCGGTAGACTTATGAAGACATATCACACAAGCTAAAGCCGGGAAAAACTATAAACAACAAACAGACTAACATCACTGATAAATATGGACATTTGGACGCAGGCAACTTGTGTGATTTGGGGCTTTCCAATTTTTTCTCCCACAGTCACTTGGGAACACCCGGACCAAACATTTCCCAAGTGTGAACAGGGGCATTGAATGAGATTTTAATCTTGACTTGCACATATTCTGTACAGGAGGAAAATCGATAAGTAATAAACATCCTGAGTGCTTTTATCAGCTAATATTTGAGATTGATGTCCTGATTTATCTGTCAGTAAACCGTAGTGGTTTTTGATGAGATTGTATAACTGGACAGAATGAAATGGGGAAAAAGTGTACATGTCATTTCACTCACTGTAAAAATACAGTATACGGTTTTTTTACTTATGTTAGGGAGGACATCTCATAGTGTTTGATTTTTGTCAGTGATATTGATCTGCCTTATAATGGTGTAATTTTATTAAATTGATAAATATGATTTTCTGGATCAATATTCTCATACTTTTTAATCTTATCAACTTTCTTTTAGCCTTCCTATCATTGAAGGTTTATTGTTAGGATGTATGGGTTAATACGGTTTAAATGATTTGGCAAAAGGTATCTCATCACTTTAAAGTGATAGTTCACCCAAGAATGAAAACCTTTTGTCACTTTAAACTTGTATGACTTGCTTCCGCAGAACACTAAAGAAGATATTTTAAAGAAAGTTGTAACTAATCAGCAGTGGCACATATTTATTTCATCAATTCAAAATCATTCTTCATAATGCAACGAACATTCTTTGAAAGTAAAATCTTGATATATTTAATATTGATTGAGTAAGGTCATGTCAAAGATTAAAATCACTGAAAAATGAATGGTTGATATCAAACATTGATGCTTGTTACCACATAATTAGATCTTTTTAAAAGCTAAGATGTCAGAGTGGAATTTATAACAACGCTTTATACCGCTCAATTGGTGACTACAATGTAGTCTCATATTGTTACCCAAACCCTCAGTGCAACATGAATACAATTACAAAAAAAACTTAGATTTTTTGTTTATAACCAAGCTTTAAAGACTATATTCAACATATTTAAATATACATATAACTGACTTTTGTGTGTGTGCATTTGTGGGAGCAGATTTTAATTGACTAAAAATTATTGCTTGTTAGCAAGGTTTTAAGATATTTAAAAAATGTTGGTAATCAAAATTATCGGTCCTCATATGAGAGTCGATCAATGAGGGACCAATCGGTTTCTGCTACCAACATTCTTCAACATATCTTAAAAACTTTGCAACAAGCAGTAGTTTTGGTCAAAGTTATTTTAAAGAATGTTGAAATCAAAAATATTGGTCCTCATTCTTTTTCTGTTATCAACATTCTTCATACTTTCTTTTTTAGTTTCTGCAAAAGAAAGATTGTCTTACAGGTTTGAAATGACAAGAGTGTGAGTAAATGATGACACACTCCTTTTTGAGTGAACTATCACAAAACAAACAGATGAAGCAATCAAGTCAGTGCGATAAAATCACTGTATTTTTATACAAGCCCGTGGTTGAGTGACTTGCTTTAAATTTCTTTCTTTCACTGGCATTGTCAGCTTCAACATCCCTAGCCAATTCCACAATTCCAGCAGTGTCCCAATAGATTTGTAGGAAAATTGTGCACGGATCACCTCCCCAGCCGCTGAACTGTCTTTCTTCCCACCATCTGTCCCTGCATATGCCATCCAGTTTCATGTTTAATATGTTAAATATGACCTGCTTTCATTCGTGCCCAAACCTGAGCACTGTTACAATGCTGTAGTTCACACTACACTTAAACCTAGCTGCTGTTACCTGTTGATGGTCCACTGATGGCCTGTAAAACATGATTAGAGCTCTTTTAATTACATCTGGACTGAAACTGCACTCAATGGTAAATCAGTGCTCAGTCACCAAGCGTTAAAGATGGAGAGGTTCAGCTTTTAACTGCATGTGTCCTCTGCTGAAAGGTGGTCTTCTTCAACCTCAGGCGTTCAGGTCAACAGGGTTGATAGATTGAGGGATGAAATGGAGAAAGGATCGATGGGGCACAGTGAAGGAGTGCGGCCTGTGGGTGAGGGGGCGACTTGACTAACTGGTGCCAGCATCTTGCTTTCAGATGTGGATGTGAATTATGGAGTGTGGCTGATCTCAGTGGGGGAGTGAGTTGGCTTTAATGACATCCTGTTGGCCTGAGTCATAGCCAGAGGGTTTGATATGTGTTGTGTAATGTGTGCTCTTACAACTTTAAATTGAGTCAGATGGGGTCAACAGGAGATTAATTAGGATGAGTCAATGGTATTTGATAAATATGATGATGTGACACAGGAATATTTTGTTGCGAAAAGTCAAAGCTTGAATATTTTTATAAAAATCACAAAAAATTGCATTTGTGCACACCGATGTCAACACTACCCCGAGATTTCATCAATTCTTAGATTTAGAATGCTGTTTTCAGCACACCTGAGGAGAGACCAAATCTTCCTAGATTTTTTAGGAGGTCGAGCTGAGTGGCAGGCTTGTGGTCGGCTTAGATAAAAGTGAGGTCTTGCAGTGAATATGGTTCAAAGGACTAATAAATAGGAGTAGAGAGGAAATGAGGACGCATTTATATTTATATCCTCTGCAGATGTTTTCATGTCAATGTGTCCTACTGCAAAGTGCTTTAGAATTACATAAGCAGGCAGTTTTTTGGTCAGGTTCAAAGATCTGCTCAGAGGGCACCATAAAACCCTATGTACAAAAATGTATAATATTAATACTATTCTGATGTTTAAAGAAGAATTTATGCTATAGAAATATTAAAGTGATGTCTTGGTTAAAACAAGAATGAACCTGACTTGTCATGCTTCAAGAATGTATTATTTTGGTTTAATTTTTAAATAAAATATCAATTTAAAATGTGTAAACCTACAGTTATTAATTGACTTGGATTGTGCAACTTCTCATGCAGTTCAGAGTTGACATCTCTCAGGTGTCAACATTTATTCACCCTCTCGAACCTATATGACTTTCTTTGCCTCGCAGCTCACAAAGAAGATATTTTGAAAAGGGCAGTAACTGAACAACAGTGGCACAAATTCACTAGTAGTTTTTTTGGTTTCTGCGAAAGATAGAACGGCAAACAGATTGAAAATGACAAGAGTTATCCAGTAATGACATAATTTTCATTTTTGGTTCAACTATTAACAGAAAATTTAAGTGTGATCAGGCCATATTTTTTTTAGAGCAGGTTATATAAATGGATTCATATGAAAAGACTTCTGTATGGGTACTACATGTTCACACCGCTGCTTAGCTGTAAGCAAGTTCCTGACCTTATGCAGCACTAAAGTTATATTTTTCTGTATTTATCAGCTATCTCTAAGGATTCACTGACCCCTTGAACTTAACATGCACATTCATTCACTGAATTGGTTTTTACATGCACATTCACTTGGTCGTAACTCTCCCTCATGTGTCTCCAAACTCGCACACTCCAACCACCATTCGTTTGATCATTTGTGCTTTTGTTCTTGGTACAGATGTAAATGATTAATGATGTTCTAGTGCGCAGACTGTGCTGATCTTTTACAACAACAGAAAAGACAGCGCTCTATTTTTACCTTTCGTGCCAGGGAAAACACAACAGAGATGTACAGAAAGTATTTTTGATTTTAAGACGTCTATCGTTTCTCTTCTTTTCTGCCTTCAACTCCCATGAATAGTAAAACCTTATTGGCACATCGAAATATCTCTCTTACTTTTTTGCAAGATTTGGCTGTAACTCAAAGCCACATGCTTCTCTGTCTCAGAGAGGGGTTTTTGACAGCAAATAGACATGCCTCTGCCTCTGGAGGGTTTCCTTTCTTTATCTCTGAAAAGTCAGCCATGCTGCAAGGGCCTGCTGTGGACTAGATTGATAAACGCATTTGTCGGTCATTGAAACTCGGCTTCTAAAGTTCCATCCAGAGCAGTGATGTTTAGGGTTTGGTCAGCTTAACGCATAGTTTGTTTAAAGTGGGACACGTTTTGAGTTATTGTTTTGCAGTGAACACTGATTTGGTCATCAAGTAAAGGACCAGTCATCTTAAAAAAGTGACATCTAGCCTTGAGGTTTTAAACTGCAGTCAATGGCTTACTTCGCATTACACAATTCTAAGATAGTAAAAATATAACGGTTCATTATATAACATTTTTATACACCTCTGAAGACATATTCGTGTATATTACAAAGTATTTCTGTCAATAGTTCCTCAAAAAAAAAAAACATTACACCTAATCACATTCATATAGAAGTGTTACAATGTAAAAGTATCACATATCAAGTCAAGTCTGGTAAAATTGCTACATCTCTACAAACTTACCAGTGCTTGCACACCAAATGAGCAAAATAAATATGAAAGGAAATGAAAACAAAAGAATGAGTTGCATTTAAGATTATTCTTAATGTTATTAAGGTAGTTATAAAGCAATTTGTGTTTATGTGATGGGGACACGTCGGTTGGCTCCTTCGTCTTTCAGCACCAACATTTGGAATGGTTTTGAATGGGAGGAATGTTATTCAACTGAACTTTATAGTTATATATTGTCATGGATAGCCAGAGCAAAGTTTTTATAACAGTGTATCACAATCCCCAAAAATAAGATATGTACAGTATCACAGAGCTATGCCAGTATATATTTTTTTAAATCAGATCTATCTATGACAGAACTATTTTTTATTAGTTTACAAACAGATGGTTCCGTTAAACCACGATTGTTATTAATTCTTTAACAAAACTTCATGTTTTTGCAAAATAAAGGTTTCACAAATATCATGATGCGATCATAATCATAAACCCAGTATTGTTTATTGTTCTATATGGTAAGTTAAGCATATTATTACACCCCCAACCTCATGTCAATCCAAATCTATGTCACTTTCTTTTGCTTGTAGTACATAAAAGGAGAAATTCTGAAGAAAGGCTTTTTGCTTTCATATAACTATAGTGGCTTGACAGCTAGATCCCAAGAAAACATAAAAGCATCAGAAAAGAAGCGTTGGAATAAAATCCGAAATGGTGTTTCATTTGTGTTCAATGTAAAAAGAAGAAAATCAAACATATTTCAAAAGCATTACAGTGAGTAAATTAGGTGTATGTGTCATATATATATAACAAGATATTTATGGAGTAACCTGTTGATAGATTCAACACTTTGTTCATTAAACAACCTTTTCCTACCAGGGTGTGAGAACTAAAGGCTAGCACTATTTCTAAAGGTGACATCTTGTTGCTGCCAGCATGCTGACAACATTTCATTTTCAAAAATGCCACTGGTGGCATCAAACAGCCATAATAATACTACATCAATTGTACTGTGTGTCCAATGTTATATCCGGATCTTTGTCTTTTCTCACCTTTCTGGATATGTTCTTTTTTAAAATGTGCCTCTCAGTGTGAATTTCCATGTCTGTCAGCCCACAGTACTGGTGGATTCTCTCCTGCTGCGTGACACTCTCTCCGTTAGTCTTTGTTTTCTTTCACATTGAAGGTTCCAATTTTCTCTTATATTATTTCACCCTACATTATGTTTTTCTGTGTCTCTGCTGTCTCACTCTCTTCTGCCTTACTTTTCTATTGTCAGTTTTTTCAAAAGGCCCAAACATTATCCCTTTTCACCTCCTACCTTACTGTTTGTCACAAAGCATGGCATAAATCTCCCCACACTCAGAGAATCACAGCTAACTAGTGATTGGTGTGCTTCTGTCACGTGTCTCTATGTGCATTGAGCTGTGATTATGCTTCAAGAGGGTCAACGTGGTCAGCTTATCTCTTGCAAGATTTTGAGAGATGTTAAATTGAGGTTTAAAGTGTTACTTGTAATTTGTATGTAAGAGAGTCTTTCTCATCTTTCCGATCAGCAACATTAAAATAGCTTTTAGGACCATGTCCTGCAGATGCTTTGCTTGAGCGTGACCATCAGTGTTTAACAAACCTGTCTAGCATCTATGGATGTCTGGAGTTACGGATTAGGTAGTACCTCAAGAAGTGACCACGGCACTAATGATGAATCAATAAGGCCGTGCCACAGAACATATCCTCTTATATAACATTTTGCTTTACAAGGTGATCGCGGAAGCTGCATTGTAAATCCACTTAATTGGGAAGAAAGGTAAAGGTTGTTGAATTTTTCATGATTGTGCTTGCATGTGTCTTGTGTTTGCACTTAATGTGTAGCCGTTATTTAAACTGGCTGGGAGAAATCCGACAGTAAACAGAGTCACTATGACTAAAAATACAGTCAACTCGTAAAGGGAAAATGTATTCAAAAATTAACATTTTGTCTTTATTTACTCACTCTCTATTAATTTCAAACTTGTATGACTTTCTTTCTTCCACAAAAAATTGTGTTTGAAGAAGGTTGGCAACCAAACAATTTACCCAATGCAGTTTACCATGGATGCAAAACCAATGCCAATAAATCAGTGCCAGTTAACTATGTTCGTTTTGAAATAAACAAAGCTCCATGATGTAGGTAAAATGTATCACAAAAATGTTTAATAGTGCACCCATTTTTAGAATTTGTCCGTGGAAAAATGTCTCACTAAAATGCTTAACAGTCTACTGATTCCTTCAAAAGGGCCCAGTCTTTTGTATTAAGTCTAAATATTGCTTTTCCAACCAAATGTGATATGACAAAGCTTCACTTTCTTTTTCTCTAATTTTGTCCAGTTTTGTATTACACTGGAACTCATGTCACAGTTAAGGACTAGTTCAGCCTAAAATGTAAAATATCATTAATACTTTGGTACTTTGGTAGCAGATTTGTATCTCTATTGACTTTCATAGTAGTCTTTTGTCCTAGATAAGCCTTTAACCCATGGTGAGCCAAAATTACATAACACAAACTTTCATTCAAATATCTTCATACAAAAAAATGTGCAGGCTCATTACAAATGAGGCAAATATGAGCAACATTTTCATTATTGGATGGACTTTTCCTTTAAATGTCAGCCTGCATTCCATTTAATATAATAGAAAAGGAAATAAAAAATTGCTTTAAGTATATGTCAGTTGTCTTTGAGAGCACCTGCATGCCGGTGGTGACTGCTATTGTCTGTTGTAAGACTTTAATAATACGAGACCTTTCAAAATGATTGCTCATTTCACTGTGAGTCAGTATAGAAGATTGACTATTGTTCACTGATGATATGAGTGCGTCATAAGTGTTTGATGACAATATTTAATTCTTTGTCATTTGTTGCCATGGCTTTTGTACTGATTACGCTAAACACTCTGATACAGAGATTTAATCGTGGGAATGAGAGAGCTGAGTCATTTGGAACATCACTATAATAACTCTAATATACAGTAAGACCATGAGAAGCCATTGACACTCATCCTCAAAATGATTCCAAACTGTTCCAAACACCCATCGCCGTTCCTCTTCCATGAACAATTAAGAAAAGTCATTAAGCTGTTCTCTAAAATGACGTCTGTCTTAAAGGGCAGATGAATCAGGAAAATCAATCTCATTAGAGATTAATTATCCACTTAATCATTCGGCCCAATTCTTACTCAGCACTAGACGCGCCCTCTTTCTTTTTTATGGTGTCGTAATTATGTTTTTATTATAACACATCTAATTTCCCATGTCTCCGCCATTCCCCTACTGCTCTCAATTGACAGTCTGTCCATCTGGGGATGATGGCACTGGTGTCGTTAGACACAGAGGACAGTGCTCGTGAAGTTTATTAATAGATAAATGGAGGATAGAGTGACTTGGATGGATGTTTTTTCTTCTCTGTAAGCAGACCAAAACGCTTTCCATGGTTTCTTGTGATGTTTGTAATGTATGGAGCTAATTTGGTGTTATACATATAAGGTCCTATGATGTGTAATTTAATAGATATTTACCTGTTTATAGAAGAAATGCAGTAGAGTGCGACAAGGCATAGAAGTATCCCAGAATCTAACCAGAATTAAAGTGTGGTTAGGAGCTTTACGATGAACTAAGAAAATCATTCAATTTTATATAAGCTTTTTCCGAATATGAAAAGTTAAGAAAGGGATGGTTCTTTAAGGACATAACGGTGATAAACTTCATAGGCATCTTTATTTAATGACAGAGAATTTTTATCTGAGTAGTTATTTCATTCACACTGGGTTGGCACTTCTTTTTAAAAAATGAGTTTATTTCACATTGTGATTGTTTGGGCTACATTTGACATTTTGTGCGGTTAATTTGAACGTAATACAGTATTGTTTTATGGGCTTGACTATTCCACTGTTAGTTTGCCATTGTCGTATAACTTTTTGAAAACTTTTTTCAGCTCAAAAAAACACTTTTCATCTCTCATCACTTTTCTCTTCGACACCCTTCATACACACAAACACCTTGTATCAGAGAATGAAAGGTTTTGAAATAAGCTGCTCACAACAAACGCAAAAAATATTGGGGGTTATATTTCATCCCCGTCTGCTCCGCCTCTCTGTGAAGGGAGCCGAACACCGGATCAATACCTCATTGCCGCAGTGTGTCAGTGTCTCTGTCGTCCCTCTTCCTTTCCAACTGTAATCTGGAGCAGTTGTGTGGATTCACTCTATTAGTTGAAAGCATCATAAAGTCATGCAGGAGAGAGAGAATGTGAGTTGAGGTGAAGCAGTCTGAAAGACAGACAGGCTCTAAAATGAACTGCCTGACACTCCTACCCGTGAATGGAAATTATTTATAGACTGTAAACATTTCTTAAAGTGCCAATAAAACTATTTTATTGTTTTTTTATTTGTCTTAGGTATAGTTAACATTCAGCCATTGAATAGATGCTTGCATAGTCAACAGTGATGAAAGTTGTGATGTTGCTTGGCAACCACGAATGTTGCACTGGTTTATTATTCTTACTTTTATAATTGAAACGCTTTTTCCATCTACCTGTGTGTATTGTCTGAAGGCATTTTCTTTTGGCTTCCTGTGCTTTTCGAATGTTGATTTTGAACTCTGCCAAAAGATAAACATTGCAGGCAAGAAATAGACTGAGGGAGAAATGTCGGAGGCTGAATTGGGTGAAACTAAAATGGTGACATGCTTCCTTCCTTGCCTCTTGTCAAAGGCCTGCAGGGCCACACAAACAAAAATAAAATTGTTCTGCCATATTACAGTTCATAGACCTCCTTCCAACTCGTCACCTAATCCCTCCATATCATTTCCTCTGAGCACTATATTTCTTCCACTTCCATCCTCTCCTCTCTGTACCTCTTGAAAGAAGGGTGTGAAGAGGCTTAGGGCTCCGCTTCATTTCATACCCCAACAGGTCTGTTTATTTGCAACCTGTTTGACTCAGGATATTCATCTTGGGCCTGTAAAATGTGATGTATAGCTTAGCACCATTCAAGAAATCTGCTTAATAACTTTTTTCCTCTGTGTAGAATTAAATGCAGATTGCATTTTGGTTTTTATGCACTGGTTCTCATTCTTATCTAATTAGATCATAAAGTGTGGTGCTTGGGCTGTCCAGGGTTACCAATGAGAAATCAGCAAAAACAAGAACTTTCAGCAACTTTGCAGACAGTGTTTTTCTCAAAACTACATTTTAAATTCTTCTGGAAATGTTCATTCAAATTCCTCTCGCTCTTTTGTTTGAACAGTGTGGTGTGCAAAGAACACTACGGTCTAATAAAAAGAGCAAAGAGCCATCACACCAGAAATCTTTAAAGATCCCCGAGTGTTATAGCTCTCCTCCCACTCGCCCCAGCCTTCCTTCCCTCCCTCATAGATTCGGATTTTATTAGACTCGGTGTGGGAAAGGCATGACTATGTAAATAAAAGCTGTCTTATAATGACTTTATCACTCTGTGGCAGCCATTTTGGTGATTTATCTCCATGGAGACTGGGAGTAAGGAAATGGTTGGAATGATAGAGACAGACTTGGGAGAAGATGGGACAAACACTACAGTTTGATTGTTAAATCAGAGAGTGGAAGATGTGGCATTTTGAAGAATAATTCGACATTTGCTCACTCTTTTGATGGTATAAAAGTTGCATGCTGTAAATCTAAATTGCAAAATATATATGATAACAAGTGAAAAGATGTTTTCACTTCCAGTTTGCAAACTCTTTTTCAAACCATTACGGTGGCAAACAAAGGACAAGGATGTAATCATGTTTTTATATTTTGCTTTAGTAGATAATGTACGTTTTTTATACACCTCTTAAGACAAAGTTTTGTATATTAAATTACATTTGTGTCAAATGATCAGTCCAAACACTCTTATTTGGACTGCTCCAAGTTTAGTGTACCTATAGGAACTTTGCACTATTTGCAAATACATGAATGTAAAAACCACACAGGATACACTTGTCTTTTATTATCGTACATTTTTCTCAAGAATTAGCCCTCCCTGCTCTCGGATGGCTGTTGGCTAGTTTGTGATCACAGCTGCTGTGGACCCTGGTACATTTACACGGCGGAGAAAAAGCTCTCGAGTCAAATGCATCAAGGCCTGTGTCAGAACGCATCTCATCACAATAATCTCCACAGCAGAGGGAAGCAGATAAGAGTGAGGCATGAGTTAGAGAAAGTGCTTTGTCACATCCTGTTTTTGTTTTGGATCTTCTCTCACTCTTTGACTTGCCCTCACACGTTTCTGTTTCTCTGTCTATTTAAATCAGTGTGATTCTCAAAGTCTCTGTCATCAGCTGTTGGCCTGTACGTCCTTCATAAGTCACGATCGATGTCGTCTCTCTCTGGCCTGGTCTACACCTTTCGTCTCATTCATTTACTCTTTTTACCTTGTGTCTATTCCCTGTAATCTCACTCAGACTCAGCAAGCCCACCCTATCCGTACTGTGTTGTGTGCCACTGTGTCGCATGTTAGCAATACAGAATTTATGTGAATAAAGATACAAAAGAGGGTTGTGTCAGAGTGATTTTCTAGAATTGAATGCAATAAAATGTGAATGAGACTAATTGTAATTTTCTGGTTGGCTGCTTCTGTGGTGTAGCAGTTGGAGTTTGAATAAAAAATGTGTTGTTTTTGTAACAGTTGGTTGGTTTGTTGTTTTAATAGAATATTGTGTTTTAATTATCCTCTTGTGTTTCTTATCAATCTGAATTCTGAAGTGATAGTTCTTCACCAAAAAAATATAAAAAATCTGTCATCATTTGATCACCCTCCTCATAAACCTATGATTTTCTTGGTTTCACAAAACATGAGAAAATATATTTTGCAGAGTGTTGGTGACTGGCAACCATTCACTTCCATTGATAAAAAGAGATACAAGTGTGCCACTGCTGTTTGGTTAACAACCTCTCTAAACAACATCCTTTGTGTTCGGTGGAAGAAAGTCGTACAGTTTTGAAATGTCAAGAGGGTGAGTAAATTACACAATTTTACTTACCTTTAAGTAGAAGATTTTTATACATAAAAGAATGTTTATGCTAATTATAAAAGTCTAAAAGCATATCACTATATATAATATTGCATCAAGTGAACATTCTTTAGAAATTTTTATTGTGATTAACAGATAAAAGAAAGTCATACAGGTTTAAAATCATGAGGATGCGTAAAGGATACCATCATTTTCTTTTGGTGTAGAAATTTCATTTGTTCTCCGTTTATTTACTTTTTGTAAAATAAAATTTATATTAACTGAACAAAAAGACTACGTAACTTTAAAGCATATATATAACAGTATTCTGAACACACACGCGGAAAATCCTGGAGTCAACTTCACTATCACTACCTCAGGAGATGAGGTTTCGCACGAAGAACAGAACAAGAAACCTCAGAGCCGAAAATTTCAAAAGAAACAGAAAACTCGAGGTATGAAAGCAGAAGGGAAGGCATGACTGTTTTGATTAAAATAAGCAGAAGCGTAGCAGCACCATCACTCTATCTGTCATCTGAACAGGTGCTTGTGATGTGCAAAGAGACCAAGAGGAAAACAAGAGCTTTACGCATCCAGGGTGTCTTCTCTCGCCTGCTGCTTTAACTCTCCAACTGCTGTCTACTCCTGCTGTGCTCCTAATAATCCCATCACATGGTGATGACACGTCAAATAAATCAAAGAATAAAAACAACATCATTTAGTAGTGGGCATGGTGCCATAAAAGAAGAAACTTGCATTTATCAGTGGCCACTTGCTTAACTTCTGGTTAGGTGAAACACATCAAAACTAATGGATTCTTTGGTTTCATCCCTGTCTCTGTAGGCCAGTGAAGGATTACTGCGGCCCACTATATGCTGAAAAACACACACACTAAGCTTTAAACTGCAGGTGCTTTGAAAAGCCATCAAGGTTTTGACTAATGCCCGGGGAGAGAGAAATTGTGTGAATACGGGTGCAGTGTAAGCTTCAACCACACAGTTGCTTGAGTTATAGGGGCTGGCATGATACAGGTAGCCCCCTCCTACCCCTGGAGCCTATGGGCATGCTGTGAAACGGCTATCTTGACATTTGCACAACAAATCATGAGGCACATCTAACAAATACACTTCGAAATGAGTTTTGGATGTGGCACAGAGGTGGCATACCTGTACTGAATCTTACTTTGTCAGTATAATATAATTTTTGCACCTCATGCTGGGAGAGCATTTCCTATTGTCACTTGATCTGTTTGTGAGTGTATTGGAGACACTGCATTGCATAGCTCGCCAATCTAACGCTCCTGATTCAACTCATCAGCTCATTATATAAGAGGCCGTGTGCTATAATGGGTGTCAAATAAGAGAGTGTGTAGTGTTAGTAGCCTGCAGGAAAAGTGCTGGAAAGCATTAGGCACAGTCAGCATTGTTCTGATCTGTACCATTGTGTAAGCGATTTCCTCAAACATCACTGGATTTGACAGCTGAGGTCAGGCACTGGCACTGCACTTAGGTGCCCTAGCCAAACTAAAGAGAAGCCCATCACATCCAAGCTTTCAATGCTTTTATTTCTGAAAGGAATGTAATGACTTGGAATAATGTGAATTGTGTGCTTTTTAAGAGGTTGTACAGACGGCATTAAAATGAACTAAAAATTGTTAAAATAAAAAATCTATTTAGATTTCTTCTTGTTAACCAAACTACATTGCTGCACATTGACTTCTGTTGAATGATCACAAAATTTCTGGAAAAATCTTTTGTGCTCATACTTTGTAAAGATTTTTATTAAGATGGGGTAAACGCTAGTCCAGAAGAACGTCCTGTTTCAGGTGTTTAGCATCCCACAGATGCTTGAAATGACCAAGAGAACATTTATAACCATTTGCAAACATCAATTGAATACCTTTAAGATTTATTGTGTATCCGCAATTAGAAACAAAAAAAAGTGCGTCTGGACCAGAGTTTATATCTCACCAAATGGTCTATAAGGACCATTTCTATATAGTGTTTGGTTTAAACCATCTGTAGAATTATGTACAAAATAGGATAATTGTATGGTTGTGGACTAAATAGATGATAGCAGAAGGTTTAGAAAAAAGTCATTTAGAGGTATAAAAATGGAGACAAACTGTCATTGTGAATTGTCCTTGGTTTGTCTCAATGGAGAGGAGAGGCTTGGGTGGTTTATGGGTTTATTTGTATAAGGATTTAGAGCATCAGGGCCACCACCGGCATTATTTTTGTTAGACTGAACTCAAACGCATTGACCCTGACCTCGCAAGACCTTTCATTTTGGATTTAAACTCCACTAGTACTTTTTAATGTGATCCTCAATATTTTGCATTAGATTCCCCAAACAAATAAAAATGTTGCATATTGAAGTGATACTTTATAATCACTCAGTATTTACTTAGTCTATTGATAGTTATGATGTCATGATAATTATATTTTGGTGATGATTAAATGTGTTAAAAATAATTGTTAATGTGGCACTTGATTTTCTTGGGCATTGACAGTAGCTGTCATTATGATTAATTGTCAAATAAATTATATTTTTTGTGTGCCTCATACTTTCAATAGTTGTTGCAAATTATAATATATTTAAAATACTGATGCACTTCTGTTAAACCATATTTCATAAATGTGAATATTCTATTAATAACACAGCGTTATTAGGATTTTGTTGAACGGGGTACTGGATGATATCACAAGCTAATGAACTTATTCTTGACATCATCTCATTGTTTTTTGTTGCAACTTTAAACCCGTTTGTTTTTACTGTTTGAACGTTTTCTATTTTTACGCATATCATATATACACTTACATATGTTCTGTTTCAGGTGTCAGTTCCTCTTTAAAATTGCAATGTTATCTGACAGAATCAACAAAGATTTATGCACCTCAAGTCACTTTCAGGTTTAGAAACGTCGGAAACACTGTGTAACCTAGCAGCCGTGGCACAGGTTTTTTTTCATCTGACTTTATGCAAAAAAGTTGTCATTTTTTGTATCAGTAGCTTCAAGAAGCAAGGATGTTAGAGGGATTTTGTATCTTTTCCATAGGAACAGTCTTTCAAATATACTTAGTTCCAAAAACCCGAAATACTTCCTGTCTCTTTTCATCCGACTCTTTGTCTCTTATTGTTTGTTTAACAGGAGCTTAATCTCACCTGTTTAGACATGGCTTTCTCAACTAGAAACTTCCATCAATCATGTTCTTGTTTGCTTTGACTTTGATGCATGTCTCCAAAGTATGATTTCATCAAGCTAAAAATAGGACACTGGCAATTTCATAAATAAGAGAAACACTGTGACATGAGCCGGCAGCCTCAGAGGTGAGAGTAATTCATGCAGGAGGGAGAGTGACGCATCTGCCCTTGTGTCTGTGCGGATTAAACAGACAAACTGTTGCCTCCAGTCACTACCTTGCTGTCGAGGCAGCATCTCATGGTTCACTGCTTTTGAGATCAAATCATATCTTGGAAAATTAACCTGAATCCGAATAACCTGAAGCAAAGTCTTCCACCCACACAAATCAATGTTTAATCAGTTTTAAATAGGCCTTTTTTATATTGACTTCGGTGGTGTAAAAGATTAGAGGAAACATTTAAACATCTCGGCTTATAATATCGCTGGTGTCGTAGCTGACGTGATGTGGTGACACTTTTGTTTAATGTCTACCCGGTGTTGTCCTCATTTACTTGTGTTTTATGTGGCTTCACGATTAAAGTTGCATTAAGGATAAGCATTTCACTTCTTTTTGTAATTTCAACCTGCTTGTCAGGCATACCTAAAATCCTTTCCTGAATCCCGTCTGGCAAAATCTCTTGCCAGTCTTTGTCAGAAAATATTTGAGTTTCAGTCTTGAGTCAGGCTAGTCTTTTCCCAAAGTCTCTGTGTGTGAAGAGATTCTTCTTTTTCATCTGGTTTGTGGAGGGTAGGCCATTAGCCCATCAAGCCCCTGAATATTTCACAGGAAATCAGATGTGTGTCTGGAAAGTTTTCAAACTCTGTTAGGTTTGCGAATGCATGAAAGCAGTTCCTTTAAGGCAAGTCGGTTCTTGATAACACTCCAAGGCAACTATTTTCAATGTACAATTAGTGCAGATTTTTCTACATTTAGAAAACACCAATCCTGTCCTACATTTTTGGGGTTAGGAATGCATTGGGGTTACCGCAAATGAATTCCAGTTACACGTTATTTATCTAGTTTTTGCTTTACCTTCCTTGTGGATTTTATACTTTGCTTGGCATGAGTTTATCGCTGTTGTTTTAAAGGGTAGTTCATCCTTAACCATTGTGGCATCATTTCTGACCCTCTATTAATTTTAATATATGACATTTTCCTACAATAAAAAAAGGATAATTTGAAAAAATGTTGATAACCAAAACGTTAGTCCCCATTGACTTCTATGGATTGGATGCCGAACCAAATGCAAGTCAATGTTGATCAACATTTTTCATTTACCAACATATTCCTAAATATCTTAATCTATAAAAAAGATATTTTGAAGTATGTCAGTAGTCAACATTTTTTGTCCCCTTTGACTTCTATAGTGTGGACACAAGACCAATGCAAGTCCATGTGGTGAACACCTTTCGATTAACGCTATTTCTTAAAATATCTTCTTTTTTGCCTTCACATGGGCAAAAAAGTCACATGGGATTAAACCTCAAGGGGTGCGAATAAATGATCAATTAACCAGAACAACAATGATACTGTATTTGGTAAAATGCAAACCATTATATGTAAAAATCTCAAATCGTTTTTTCCTGTCTTGCCAATTTGCATTCAAGTTTTAAAAAAGGTAATTGGCCCTTTATAACTTTAGGATTAGAGATCCGTTTTTATAGTCTCCATTTTAAGAGCACTGTGATATTACTCATTCATTTTGCAATAAATGGTCAGTCTCCTTACACTTTCTGATGAAACTCAAGTCGCTTTAAGGGTAAGTCAGACTACTCACCTCCACTCTCCCCCCTCCTTTTCTAAGACCAGTATGAAGATGTTTCACTCCGATATCTTGAAATAGATTTTCTCATCTGTACATAGGTTTTGATTAAAGAAAGATTTCATCCCTTTTGCACAAAAACCGGTTGCTGCTCTGCACTTGTGGTCTTGCATTTTTCAACTTTAAGAGAGGACAAGTTGAACATCAAGCTGCTCAGGCTAGGCAATAATCCTTTAAATCATTCAAACGTGAACTTTTTAACCCGCTTAAAGATTTAGTCCTATTTTTTCAAAATGCCTGTAAAGTAAGAGAACACCTGTCTTGGTGTAAATACCTTGAGTGTGTGAAGCTAAGCTCTGACTCAAGTAATTAGCTTCAAGCTCAATATGCTCTTGAGATTGATAGCAGCTTGCCATAATGATCATGTGCATGTGGGTGGGTGTGGGTGTGCTTATATTAGTACATTTTAGACTTAACTTTTATATATTTGGTGAAGTAATTTTCTTTTCTGTTTATCTGTAAATGAGACAGTCTTGTATATTTGTAGAGCTTTGCCGTTTTTAGCAGAACTGGAATACAGCACCCCTACTCATAAGAAATAAGTCAATGCTTATTTGAAGTCCTACTTTCAAAGCACGCAAAGATAAAGCAAGGGCATAACTAGGATCATAGACTAAATTTATAGATATCCATTCAATGTCATCATGGACCCTCTCCAGAGGATCAGAGCAAGGACTGATGTTTCTTTCTGTCCCGCTCCTTGAGGATGGCACTGACCTCAACCAAAGATTATGAGTAAATTCATCTTAATTAAGGTGAAAATTCGGACAGACATCCATTTTCTTGTCTGTCATTTTGGCTTAACGGGCTTATTACAAATTATTTGTTAATAATTACAATGGCTGTATGGTGTAAATCGGTTTTAGCTTGTTCATTAAGAAGTGTCAAAAGGTTTTTGTTAAAGGCGGGGTAACCTATTTAGAAAAACACTTTCTGTAACTGATTCAGGGGGAGTACCCAAAACAAACTTGTAGCCGACTCTAAGTGACAGGAAGAGCAAGCGGGCATGAGAAAGACATAGAAAGATGTGGAAAGAGCGATGGTGACAATTGTTTTCAAGAATCGGTGACCCTGCCTTTTAAATGCGGTATATAATTATTTTATAAAGCATTGTCTTTTGTAGTCATATGCTATTCATATCTTATTTATTGCATGCACTGTGTTGTGTGATGCTGTGCCATAATGCATTACAGAAATTTCCCAGAAATGGGACCATCTATTCCATTCTGTTCCATTCCTTCCCTTTTTTCCTCTTGGCAATTCATTACGACCATTCTTCAATGAGGGCAGCTGGTCTATTTTGGGAAGTAAAATTTAAACACTCCCATGTTGACCCATGCTATCTTGATCATGTGACTCATTATTCACCAGTGATACTCATTCATCAAACCATTCACATTGAAGCAGATAATGCCAACGTGCAAAAGAAATGAAGTCGGCATCTTTAATGAGAAGAATGCGATATCGGTTTGACAGAAACTTGCGTGCATTCTTAATTAGCTCATTCCAAACCCTCTTTCTCTGTTTTGATCGCTTGCCTGCTATCTCTAATCCACCGTGGCTCACTTTGTCTCTTTAGATTGTGTTTCACTCATTCATTATGCTGATATTTTCTCCCCCAATGGTCTCTTTTACTTGCCATCTCTCTTGCTTTCACATATTATTTTCTCACTCTCTCAGCTGCATGGAAACATTCCGGTACATTTATATGAATTTATTTCACATTGTCACCTTCTGATCTTATGTTGAAATATGCGTTTGGCATGATGTATCAAAATCTTATGATGCCTGTTGTCAGTTTCCTTGTCACCAATTTGATTTATTAAACTACATTAAAATTGTTAAAAACTGTCCTCATTGCCATTTCAGCCATACATTTTCATTCCATTTAAATTTTTTTACATTTGTAAAATTCTATTAGCCATAAATAGCCATTTACTTAAGATAAAGAATAATCGTTGCCGGAGAGCCGTCATTCTGTATTTCTTCTTTCTCCATCTTATTCCAGTCTAGAGCAGCCACTTTAATGTAACATTCTTGTGAGCCACAATGATGAATGGATTTGAAGCAAACAGGAGATGAAATGGAAAGACATCAACAATAGACAGGAAGTGAGGTGATTTAAATTTAACAGAACAGATAAAAAAGAGCACAAAAGACATGTGAAGCCCCGAGGTGACCCCCAAGTGTATGATGGATTAACAGTGTCTGAATACTAATACAGTAAAACAGAAAATCCAGAGATCAGTGAGGGTCAGAAAGAGAAGACTTTCTACAGGAAGTGTCCTGCAAAGTTTCAGCAGTGTGTTATTTTACCTCCGTTCACTTCACCAAACATCTTCGGATGATGACATTCTCAACAGTTAACAGAGCTAAAAACCGAAAGCTTGACGTCTTTCACTTTTTTTACTGCGTAGATAAAACAGGGATACTTAATCTTTCAAAATAAGTATTCTCAAGTATATTCAAAACAGTAGGGAGAGAGACTTATATGAGAAAAGAATAGCAAACAGCGACTGGGTAAATGAAAACAAGGATCAGTGATTTAAAATGAAAAAATGAGGCAAGAGTGTAAAATCATAAAATCGTGTGTGTGTGTGTGTGTGTGTGTGTGTGTGTGTGTGTGTGTGTGTGTGTGTGTGTGTGTGTGTGTGTGTGTGTGTGTGTGTGTGTGTGTGTGTGTGTGTGTGTGTGTGGAGGTCAAAGAACATAAAAGGTCATTTTTCATCTCTTCGAAAATCAATTATCTTGCTGCTTTGAAGAGCTGGAGCTCTTTATTAAATTATAGTGGGCCAGTCCGGATCTCATAAGCCCACCTTTATTCTTACTTTTCTAATTCGATACCATCATCCCTATTTACAGTTACTTTTCTTCCACTTCTTTATGTATTTCTGCATTTACATTGTTATGGTCCTTACTAAGGGGGAATTAAAATCTTCTAGACTTTTTTTGTAACCTTTCCTAAGTTTATGATCCAGATTTAACAGGCGAAACTTCCCCCTCTTCTGTATTCATTGAAAGTCAGATTATAATGACTGTGTGCTATTCATCTCTTTCAAAGCCAATTTAAGAGGAGGAAAAGGCTTATTTAGCCAAATACACCAAAACGGGGAAAAATTTTGAAGCTTTGCTTGACAAACGCCAAAGATGTAAACGTATCTACAGTGTGTTTAGATTTGGTTCAGATAGATGGTTAATCAGATATACTTTTTTTAATGGCATCAAAACACAATTTAAACTGTATATTTAATTAACTTCAAAGCTTTCAAATGTACTCATTTTTGTTTAAATTGTTTGACCTAAACCACAGCAGAATTTTTTGGAGTGCCCTCTGCAGTGAAACTAAGAGCTGTTACAGAAATGCAGTGATCGTTTTAGCTGAATCAATGCGCCATCCTTGCAAACTGTATCTATGGCACGAACTGCTAATCCATGTGATCAGTTGAGTTAAAGTGATTGGTTACAGCTTTATGACATCATTTTCGAACCTTATTTTCTAATCTTCAGTTTTATGTAGAAAATACTCTACCATGGTTTGTAATTAACATATAATAAAACATAATTATAACATCTAAGATATAAACAACATAAAAACAAAAGGGGGACTTAAACCTTTTTATAATAAAGACTGTATTCTAATACTTTATTGATCAATTTTACTACATCACATCAAGCTGAAGTCTTTTTTTTTACACTTTTGTAAAGATTTAGGATCAACTATAATTATGCCCCCCTGCCGTCCCCTGAGCTACAGCAAGAGGATAACCGAGACTCCCTATCACAAAACTGACAATGTGCTGGAAATATAACACAGCATTCTTATCTCGGTTTGTTCACCGAAGCAAATGTCACGATATCACTCTCAAATGTTTACCCCATAAGCAAGAAGAAGCGTAGCAGTGGGATTATTCTATTTTTTAACCTTAAGAATTCAAAGGATCTGCAGACAGAATGGCAGAAGAACACTTTGCTGAGTGAAGGTAACATTGAGATTGAAATTCCCTCTAGGCTGCAGTTTGGCTGTGCTAGCACTCTGTCGCTAGTTTATGGCAAGTATGCTGTAACTAAACTGTCCATCACACACCATCTGATGTGTCCAGTAAGCACTTCCATGCAGTGCTCAATGTTCTCAAGTATGGATTTCTGTTTCATGAGTTTGGGTGCGCTCTTGTTATTCAATGCTGGGTTTGTGCTCAAAGCGGCCGTGTAATGAATTGGTGTTGCCTTGTTCCATGCAGGCATTTGTTATTTGACCCCAAGTCATAATCACAATTCCAATTGATGCCATTTTGCAATTCAGCCCAGAGAAAGGAAGTAATTTCCTGGGATGGTCAAATCGATAATATCATTATGTAGCGAATCCATCAAATAAATTGTCCTGTGATCATGATTTTCAGACACTGTGAGACTGGTGTATGTGATGCAGGTCTCTTCATTGTTCGCACAAGGAAAGGCGGTGTGTGGACTCCGGTGCACAGGAGAAATCATTGTATTTATTTCAGGATCTGATGGCGCAGAGTGCTCTATTGACGACCCCCTAAACTTTCCTTCTTTTGATTTGTTTATTCCTGCTTGTGCGCATGTTTTGTAATGCCTGTGACTTTAAAGGCAGTATTTGATCCTGTCTGCATGTTAGCACCACATGTGTAGAGGTTGAGGGGTGTATGTGCTTAAAGAGAGGAAAGAGAGAGCAAAGAGAACGACGGGAATCGATGAAGCAGGAAATTGCTGTTTCTCCCCATGTCAGTGGCTTATTTGTTTGAGAACCCCCTGCATGAATGGAGACGGAAAAAAAAGTCTTTACCCAGAGTGCAGAATTCATTTAACTGCAGTGAGTACAAACTGTGCAATGACCATCTTATTCTACTTTTTTTCCATCTTATTCTACTTTTTTGCAGTTTATTCTACTTTTTCCAGTTTATTCTACCTTTTTCCATCTTATTCTACTTTTTTCCATTTTATTCTACTTTTTTCCAGTTTATTCTACCTTTTCCAGTTTATTCTAGTTTTTCCATATTATTCTACTTTTTTCCATCTTATTCTACTTTTTCCAGTTTATTCTACCTTTTTCCATCTTATTCTACTTTTTTCCATCTTATTCTACTTTTTTCCAGTTTATTCTACCTTTTCCAGTTTATTCTAGTTTTTCCATATTATTCTACTTTTCTCCAGTTTATTCTACCTTTTCAAGTTTATTCTACCTTTTCCAGTTTATTCTACTTTTTCCATCTTATTCTACTTTTTCTAATTTTGACTTGTTGGCTTATCATTTTTAGTTAACACAAAAATAAAAATACTTTCATGGATCACTCAGCCTGAAGTTGTTTGAAACCTGTATATATTTGATTGTTATCTTAAAAACAATGAAAGATATATGGGGAAATATAAACATTGAGATTGCTTTGGCATTAATGACTACTAAAGTAGAAATAATAATTTACTGTAGGGAGAATTTAGAAAAGCAAACAGTTCTGGGGCACCATTGACTACCACTTTAATGTTTCTACTATTATATTCAATTGTGCACCAGATATCTCAGTTATTATTATTTTAAATATCTTTCTTTTTGTTTGATTTAAGGTTGAGTTATTGTTGAGGGAATTTTATTCGTTGAGGATCCTTTAGTCTAACTTTATTAAAGGGTAAGTTCACCCAAAATCAAACATTTTGTCATCATACTCCCCCTCTTATCATTTTAAACCTGTATGATTATTTCTTCAGAAGAACACATAAGAACAACAGTGATAGCCCTTCATTTCTATTACATGGACACAAAACCAATGCAATGAAATGAGTACCACCATTATTCAGTTACCTATCTTGAAATAAATAAAGATTTGAAATAACAAGAGGGGGATGTATATTTTTTTGGGGGGGCAGTGAACTGTCACTTTAAATAATTACATTTAAATAAATAGATAGATGATCATTCATTTTAGGTGCTTCCTGTCATGTTTAGGGGCATTACTAAAAAATACTAAAATAGAGCTTGGTTTTGGTTGTGTTTACGTAGACTATTTTCGATCCTTTAGGCTCGAACATGAACAGGAGTATTTAAGACACAATACGATTGCCAATCCCACAAACACAGACTGTATGAACATAGCCATTATGACCACAGAGCAGAAACACATTTCAAAGGCACAAGCGAAATGACCTTTCCAGACAACTGATTGATATTCTGTGAGCCTTTATACATCACAATCAAAGCCTTTGGCAGTGATTCTTCTCACACTTTGATCGGAGAGATGAGCTTTGGTGTGTTGTTCAGGTCCGTCTGTTTTTACCTTTTAAGTATTTGTCTGCCCGTCTTGGCTTGTTAAAAGTGAATAAGTGAATGCCAGTGACTGTTCAGATCTCAAGAGTAAAATGACCCTGAAATACTTAGAATATCCTAACACAGCAGGACTTTAAAATCGTCTAGCGTATTTAATCCTTAGGGAAAATTATAAGTAGGAAAACAAACACAATTAAAGAAATAGTTCACCCAAAATGTCATCAGTTAGGCAGGCTCCTGTCATTTCAAGCCTGTATGACTTTCTTTATACTGTAAAAAAGAAAACTGTTGACTTTTTATTCCATACAACAGAAGTCCCACCAAAAAAATGTTGTCCCTTCCATTCTTCAGAATAACTCGTGTTGTATTTTGCAATAAAAAGCAGGTAAAAATATAATTTTCGGCTGAACTATCCCATTTAAATACAGCATACTGCCAATGGAATGTCATTTAATTTTAAATAAGATACAAGAACTCATATCTTTAGGTAACCACCTATACTAGGCCTTCTCTATGAGAGATATGCTACGCTGGAAGTACCAATGACAAAGTTGCGTGAAGGACAGTTAGCTTTCGCTTCTGGTTGCGTTCAGTCCCCCAGGACGCACATGCATACGTGAAGTAAATGGATACAACAGGGATCTGACACTAATTAAGAGCCAATTAGCAGACCGAGCAAGACATGAATGACCTTCTAAATCATGGAGGCTCGTGAGCATCCTCAAAGCTCAGCTTCACACCCACACATTCTGTCTGTGAACTCACAGCTGAGAGAATTCAGTTCCTGTCACCAGATTGCCCTTGGCTAAAGGGCACTTGTCTTAAGTGGCCTAACAAAAACAGCCGCTAGCACTTTAGAGCCCACACATCCCTCATCTACCTCTGCCGTTAGGGACCTTATTAATGCAGATATTGGTGATCAATATTCTCATGAAGAATTCATGGCGTTTTTAACCAGTGATTATTTTTTATCGTATTATTTGTATTTTAAAGACTTTAGGAACATACAAGTGCACTGTTATGGAGGTATTTGCATTCATATTGACAACGTTGAACCTAATAGTATCAAACTAAAGACCAAACACAAGGTGTCAAATAAGGAAAACATATATCGTTCTTGTTATAACCTCTCTTAGGACATTCAGGATGGCAAGCAGAGTTAGATAGTGTATCTGCCACAGGGTGTGCTGCATTTTAATATGTTGGATAGATGTGAAAGCACAAGGCCGCCAGCTACAAGAGAGATGAATTTATTTTTTCGATGTTTAGTCAAGCTTTACTCTAGATTGATATGGATATCAGTAAATATATATTATATATGTGTATGCTTACACCCTTGAGCTTGACTAAATTCCTAAAATATGGCTTTAGGAGGTTAAACAGATGTTTCTGGATATTTATTTGTGCGTGTAAACATACCAAATATGTTATATTGTGATATTCTGATGTGTCGTTCACGGGCTCGCTCTTTTTGACCACGTCTAAATGATCATATTTACATATAAATGTCACCATAAAATTAGACAATGTTTATATGTAATAGATATATTTTTTCTAAGACGATTTCTATACATGTCAGTTATCAGTGGTGGAAGTAAACGTTATTAAATATAATAACTTGTATTTGAGAATGCTTACAGCATAAAGAGGTTTGTACGAAATGTGGTTACTGTTACTAGCTCTGCTTGCTGGAATTCTCAAATTATTTATTTAGTTTACTTTAGTGGCCATAATTCCCTTTTAACATGTTATTGTAGAAATTATTAATTCATATCATTTCAAAAAAATTAATTTTGTATTTGTCAAACATAGTTTATGCTGGTCTCCCAGTCTGGTTTTAATTATTAAACTGTGAGCTCCCAACGAAAACTAGCGGATTACAATCCTGGAAACCTGGACAGCCTGGTCAAGCTGATTTGCTGGTTTCGGCTGGTCCTCATAGTCTGATTTTAGCTGGCTAAACTGTTAAAGCAGCCTTGTTTTACAGGGGTTGTGGCCACTATTTTTGCTTATCAAGCTGGTTTTACATTTTCAGACTGGTAGCTATCTGCCAAATATAGCTGGACAAAAGCCTTGAAAATGGGTCAGCCTGGTCAAGCTGGTTTCCTGGTCTTAGCTGGCTTGAGATAGAAATCGCTGGTTTAGGCTGGTCCGCCCAGTCTGGTTTAAGCTGGTTAAGCTTGTAAAGTGGTTAAGAGGGGTTTTGGATGCACCAGCTAAAACCAGTTGAACATCAGCCTGTTAAAAATAATGCTGTGTTTTACAGTTTCATGTCAAAAACATTAATATGTATTTGTCTTTTGACATTTAGCCTACACTAAAACATCACTCCCTGGATATCCAACCTCTTCCGAAGGATTCTATTACTTAACAACCCCACCTTTCTTTTTCTTTTCATTTCTTTCCTCCATATGCTTTGGTCACCCACCATCTCTACACAATAGAAGTGAGGTTTGCTTCCTTTTAAAACTAGACCTTTTCAATCAACGAACCAACCTGAAATTTCATCCTATTAATCAGTCGTATGAAAAGAGCTTTTGACTCTGCCTTTTGACACACCATTATAAAATCTACTTATACTGTGGAGAGAAATTAATAAAGGCAGTTCAGTGTGAGAATGAAACAGAAGCGAGAGGAGGTGAGAATTGATTAAATATGAAAGCCAAAGAACATGAAGTGCCCAGAAAACCTTAGAAAAGATACAAAAAGGGGGATAAAGGTAAACCAACGCAAGTGTAGCATCTTACAAAACCTTAACCCAAGTGTCAGATGTATGTTTAACATGAGGCCAGTGATCTCAGACTAAAGATTAGGGTGTTTAGCATATCACCAGTCTTTTAAAACAGAATACATTAAGAGATTTACCTATGTCCCAAGACTGAGATGAGATGGTACAGAGCTCCCGACATGTGCGAGTCTGAGGCTCTGAAGGGCTTAGAAGAGCTTCTGTATTATTAATGATTCATTCTGCTTAGATCCTTTTTAGCTCTAATACACTTTCTCATTTTCTGTATGAATATTTTACAGCTTGCCTAATCTTGGAGGAGAAGCCCTCCTTCTCATGTGACTAATGCATGAATATAACTTGCGTGCATACAAAAATACATCATTCATGGGCAGGCCTACACCTACGGCACAATGGCTTGTGGTTTCTATCATATGCACTGTAATCTCAATCTGTAGGAAATAGTATACTGGCAAAATGAAATTCTATCACCTTCAAGTTGTTTAGTTGAACACATAGAAAGATTTTTGGCACAACATTGACTACTACTACAGTTTCTTTTAATTAACACACATGAGGATAAACTGTTCTGGGGCACCTTTGACTACAATTTAAATTCTTTCTATTCTGGTAATCAATGGTGCCCCCATTATCTTTGTGTTCAACAGAATACATTTTTGTACAGTTTTAACACAACTTGAGGATGAGTAATTCATGACAGAAAAAATTTATTTAATAAATGATGTTCTTTAGATCTCCTTTCGGCCTTAGCCTTGAATGACAAGATGCCCTGCAGGCCATTTTTTCATTCCATAATTCTTCCTTCACTGTGATAGGATATTGTACCCAGCATGCACTTCCTGATGATGATGAAGGTTAGTTGTCATTTTTCACACTTTCAAAGATTGGCCATTAAAGAACTTTAGAAAGGTAAATTTTTTATAGTTTGGGTTAAGACTGGTGTCAGACTATAAAACTCTATAAAAAGATAAAGAGAATATTCATTATATTCTTTACATGACTCTGTAGGGACTAAAGACTTTCCGCCTTTCTTTGTTAAACACCTGCTGATCATTATTCAACCCTTGTAATTAAAGACAAGAGAATAGATTAATCTCACCCTGCATGCCTCTCTGCATGTTTGCTGTTACACTTAATTGTATTTCCCCCTACGGAATCTATGAAGTTTCAATTAGATAACCAGCCACTCCACAGAGGTATTCCTTTTGATCGAGCATGTGTACTGTCCATAAACTTATCAAGGTGTTGAATTGTCACGCCTGGATATTTTCAAGACATTTGCATTAGTGTTTCGTTTTGACCAATGGGATGTCTTAATTGAATATACAATGCGTTAGTGTTACAAACACCCCAGCAGGAAGAACAAAATGTCCTTGAAATATACAGGGAGAGCCCTGAGGCAGCAAGAAGAGATTTAGAGAGATTTGCCCATAGCGAGTGGAAAGAAAATACTGTACTGCACCCAAGGGAAAACCTGCTGTGGTTTGGTGTTGTGCATTGCAATTTAGATCATTGTGTTGCATTGTAATGAGGATTCACAGTAAATAATACTTAAAAAGTGGAAACATTGAACAATTTTGCAGATTTTTTCTTAGAGGTATAGTTTACCAAAGTTATCATTTACTCACCCTCTTGGCATTTCAAATGTGTATGACTTTATTTCTTCAGAACAGTTGGTAACTGAATGGCAGTGGCACCCATTCATTTCTATTGTACTAATACGAAACCATGAGATTTAATGGGTGCCAGTTACTTAGTTTCTTTAAAATATGAAATTTTTTGATAAGAAAAATGTCAAGAGGGTAAGTTAATGATAACAGAATGTCCATGTTGGGGTGAACTATTACTTTAAAAGGGAAAAAAAATCTGGTGTTCCATTATTCCTTTTTTTAATGTCTTATTTTTCCTGTAAATGACATTCCTGGGTGAACAATGACTTTGGAAATAAATATAATGCTGCACACTTTCAGGGCTATAACCTTTTAGCACCAACACCTTAATCATAGATAAGGAGTTTGATAGGGCAAAGAGCTTACGAAAGAAAAGATGATAGGAGAGAATAAAGGGTAGAAATAGGTCAAGAGTATTTCTCCTCTTCATCTGAGTCTGTGACAGCGCAAAAGCAGCAGTTCTTTCAAGATATCGATTAAAGGTCTTTCCATTCTTGACACTCCAAAGCACTTGAAAATAATACAAGCTTGGGTCAATCCTGTATTAGGATTTGCATGTGGATTTAAAAAAAAAGCAATTGTTAGTATTTCTGAACATTTTCTATACCAGTTTTAAATTTAAAGAGCTGACAAAATGTTTTAAAGCCTAGTCCTGCTATAACTTCATAACATTGCCAAAAGTATGTTTAACATTGCCTCATAATTAATGATTTTGGCTTTAAGTTGTAGCTTTTATGAACAGATGCATAAATAAAACATACAGCCATGCAAACTCCCCAAGCAAATAGGAGATTGGGGTCCTTTTTAACAGTGCATGGCATTCACAAGTTTAGATTTGGCAAACTGTAAGGGTGAATTGGATTACTGAATACAAACTATCATGTCTCACATCACCACTCAACGATTATTATGCCCTATGTCTAGGGAACAAAAAAATCTCCACAAAGGGTCATCATTTAAAAACTGGCTAGGCAGATTCCCAAAGAAAAAAAACATGGGCTTATGATAAAGCATGCATGAATGAACAAATAAAATGAGGATTACTTTGGGTAGCTGAAAGTCAAAACAATAAAGAAAATAGATAGAAACAATAATGACTATTAACTGCCTATTAAAAATGTAAGAAATGTCCAAATCCAAAAGGGCTGGACACCCTTTCCTTTCTTTTATACTTTACTATAAGTCAAACATTTAAGGACTCGTATTGGCTTATACATTCATATATTTTTCACATTTTAGAATAATACACTAATCAAATTATGAAATATTTCAAATAGACCTATGGTAATTATGTTAAAACTTAATAAGGAAAAAATTGAAAACATATTATACTGTATTTAAAACATCATCAGTGTAGTCACCTTTTGACTTGAATTTGCAGAAATGTTTCTTCAAGATTTTATCAACCAGGTTCTTAAGATCTCACCCTAAGATGCTTTTTAAATCATTTTAAAGGATTTTAATTAATTCCTCATCCGCAGCCGTTGACATCCTTATAAAGGCAACACCTCAGCTGAACTGTTATGTAAAGATCCAATCATTAGATATCCTATAAAAACATAGATTAAATGGGGAGAATTAAATACACAGTGCAAATATGAGAAAGACAAGTTTTAACACATTGTGCCTGTCCTTTCCACAAACACTACTGTGTGCAGTGTGAGCATCATCAACCCATTTCCATTGACTGGGTGTTTTCTTTAAGTTACACAAGCAAACTATTAAATGCCTAGCTAGTTATCACTGTACATTATGATACGTATTATGTGTGAAATCTAAGGAGGCTGCAATGAGTGTGTCTCAAGGTGAATGTGTGAGAATTGAACCTCTTGGCTCTATGTCTTCAGAGTAACCGGGTTAAAAGTACAAGAAAAATTCAATTGATATAAAACTTATATTAAAAACTTGTTTGTACCTCTCCTTACATGAGAAAGTTGACTCAAATTGTTATAGTAATCCAACATAGGCCCATATTCACTTTTTACAGTGTATGTCATTTCGACCAATTTTTCGATCAATTATTTTATCATGTTACTTGTCTTGTGACTTTACATTCTATTTGTACTTGAAGCTTCTTTCACGAGGACAAATTCCTCATCAGTGTAAGCACACCTGGCAATAAAGCTCATTCTGGTTCTGATTCAGAGGACCAACTCGATTTTAATGAAATGTAAACAAGCACATATGGTTTGGTGTTTGGGTACTTGTTTGGCCATGTGGCTTATTATGGAAAAACATAATAACTCTCTCTCACACACACACACACACACACACACACACACACACACACACACACACACACACACACACACACACACACACACACACACACACACACCTGTATTATAGTCGAAGAAAAAAACTTTTGAATCATTCATTTAAATATTATTTCATAATTGTGGATCTAAGCCAAATCTAGCGAGTTCCCTTAGGCTTAATAGAAACATTTGGCTGAGTTTTTGAAAAGCTGTGTGGTTTTGTGTGCACTCATTTTGTGTGTTTGTTTATCTCAAAGGCAGGTTGAACAACTTGCTGTTTCATCTCTTTCTTATTCTTTACATTTTCTATTTTTGTATTTATTTGACCATGCTTTATTGTTGCTCTTTTCCGATAGCACTCTCAGGTCCTTGCTCTCCCTCTCTCTCTGTACAGTAGAGTTGCTGATGGTGTAGAGTTGCTGATGGTGTGTATTCGTCTGGTTTTGATAATTTGCTCTAAAAGGAAGCACATGGTTCCTGTCAGGTTTTTGGATGAGGAACCCGAACCTCTTCTCCCTGTATGATCATAATATATGTTCACCAATTTTAAAGCCTGCTGCTTTTTGCCAGCCTAAGAGCATTGTTCTCTTTCTGAATGTCGATGTGTGTCACTACACACTGTGCTGTGGACTGATCATTCACACTAAGGTTCCTAACTCCCTGTCAATCATGTCCTTGGCTTTCAATGATCTGAAGCCTATTTAAAGAAGTCCAGATGATGTAGCCATTTGGGCATGAAGAACAGGAACTTTCCATTTATTTATTATGTTTATTTATAGGGAGAGTTCATTTCATATGTAAAGGAAGTTTCTGTAAGCATCTTCTCACCCTCTGTTATTTAAATAATCTTTGACATTCTTTTGCAGAAGAAGATGTTTTGAAAACCCTAGGAACCAAAAATCTCATTACCTTCTATTGTGTTGATACAAAACCATCAATGTTTTTTTGGTTATCAACGTTCTTTAAGATATCATCATCTCTGCTGGGCGTAAAAAATATAGTGATACAGGTTTAAAATGAACTATTTCTCTAAGCACTCTTTTTAGCGTAAATCACAATTTTATTCATTTTTTGTATAATACATGAATACATCTATGTTTTGTTGTCCCCCCTTTACTTCCAATTAAAATTGATAAACATGTCTTCCATGCAAGTACTTCTTACATGTAGAGGGAACACATTATAATGGATGATGGAAGATTGAATCCATTTGAATAATGATGCTATGAGTATCACAGAGCATTGTATCTTATTTTTGGTTATAATACAGTGTAGATGGAACAAATTTGCACTTTATTTTTGTTATAACACTGGGAATGATTGTGACTTAGAGGTCACTATTTTGCTGTGCTTAAAAAAAATAAAAAAAAACACATTTAAATCAAGATAAGTCTGCAGTAAAGAAACAGATAAAATTTCTTTGCATCTACCTGTTTACACTTTATTTGAAAATAAAACATTTCCTATCAAATTCAATGGTGATGAGCAGCCAAAGACACTTTCATATTCTAATGTCTTACTGCGGAATAACTAATTGGAAAGAGGGTAGACAGATATAAATGTATTAGGTTCATACACTCAAAAAAATTTTCCTGTGATTTAACATCAATTGACACAAAATATTACATTTTAAAGATTTGAAATTAATTGAATATCTTTTGGTATAAAAAAAGTATAATATAATAATATATAATATAATGTAATATATAATATAATTGTGCTATACTACAAATATATATTTATTAAATACATACATTTTTTTTCATTATGTAAATTAAAAAAATTTGATTTAAGAGGAATCAACAGTTTGACACTGACAAAATCTAATTTAGGCTTTAAAAGATTTTGGCAAGTACATAAAACTTTAAAATCGATATTATTTTAATTTTGTGATGTTCACTAAGCCTAATACATTTTTTAAAGTTCAGCCATTACAGTGTGTTTTCTTTTTTTTGTTGGCATTTATCAAATAGTGTGATGCATCATATTGCTTGGATTAGTATACCGATGTTGCCAGGATGGGGTCATGTCATAATGAAACAGCAGCTTGAATAACTTTGTGTTTCTTTCGTCTTCGATATTATTAACAATTAATCCCTGTAAAACTATCTCAGTTTATCAGATGTTATGATGTTCAATAAGATGGAATAAATAAATATTGAAAGCTTTTATTAGAGTCGAGCTAGTGTGAAAAAAATGTTGTTCCTCAGAGATACTGCATGGCAACCTAAAGGACACATTAATAAACGTGTTTAAATATCAAGCCATGCTGCAGAGCACCGGGGGAATTAAATGTTGTTTGTTTGAAGGCAAATTGTAAGTCTTAATATTTATCTTACCTCAGCAGATAACTTTTGCACTATGATGTATCTTTTCAATAACACGGAATAAATCTCCAAATATCTTGTGCCTTTGCACAGCTCTCTTCCCCCCCCCTCTCTCTCTCTCTCTCTCTCCTTCTCTCTATCGCTCTCTCTCTCTCTCTCTCTCTATCTCTCTCTCTGTCTCTCTCTCTCTCTCTCTCTCTCTCTCTCTCTCTCTCTCTCTCTCTCTCTCTCTCTCTCTCTCTGTCTATCTCCTTCTCTCTCTTTCTCTCTCTCTCTGTCTCTCTCCTTCTCTCTCTCTCTCTCTCTCTCTCTCTCTCTCTCTCTCTCTCTCTCTCTCTCTCTCTCTCTCTCTCTCTCTCTCTCTCTCTCTCTCTGGAAGTTAGCTTGTTTTTCTTTCTGCGTTACCCCAGATCATTCTCCTGTGTTTTTCAATGGCACGCTCATTACCATAGAGACTGAAGCATCTTGTGAGATAACATTTTCATAGATTCATGTGATGGATGTAGTAACGCATTTTTAAATGCACAACATCACAAGTGATCTGAGGTGTAATGTGTCACTAAGCTAAAACATTAAACGTGTGCCTGAAGTTTCAGTTTTAGCCTAAGTGGTTCACAGCTCAGTGCCTAAAGTCATCAACAGTTTCTAAAGGTCATTGGCTAATAATGTTTATCCTTCATGTGCGTCTTTGTGATAGATGCATGTGATCGTGTGGGGTGGATCATTTGTACGGGTTTGTGGGCACTTGGGAGTGAAATGTACTCAGTCCGGTCTCTTGGCCCTGAGCTGAACTGAACGTTTAAAGGGCGAATGGGTAATCAGTTCTGGAAGTGGTGCATTGTTTTTCTGTATAGTCTTTAAAAAAATACCCAACCCAACTGCAATTTGATTTAATTCCATTGGATTGCACTTTAAAAAATATGTTATCTGTTTTTCCAAATATACTCTTCACACTTATATAAGTTATAACTTATTTCAGCAGCATCACCTTTGCCAAAAGATTACCCTGAGTATGTATTTTAAAAATTTCAGTAGTTTGGCTTAACATGATACATGTGAGCCAAATACAACTGATACTCAATTTACGACCAAACAGATGGCTTTGAAAACGAAGCAAGCTGGTGGAAATAAAGATAGTGAACAGGTGGAGGTTTACTGTATTTTATGTTTTCAGATCAAGTTTTAAGTCTCTTGAATCTTTCTCCTTTTTGACATTGTGTGTCCGCGCTGTTGTCTGATGGAGTATAAGCCCACCAGCAACAAGCAAGGGCACTAACAGCCTGATCCGCTGACCCATGAAGTGCATGTGAAATTGCCCTGCAGGAGCAGCAAGTAGAGGAGCTTTGGTCAAAAGCCTTGAGGACTGAAACAACACGCTGCCTTGTACCGTGGAGGCTGATGGTTTCGCTTTCAACAACATCAAGTTCTGTGAAAACACAGCTTTGCTCTTGGGTTTGAAAGTCATGAGAAACCTTTTGTTGATCTCCTCAGCAGTTCCCATGGCAATGATTTGCCATCTCAAGCGGATCGCAAAGAAATTGTAAGATTCTGACGGGTTCAGTGTGATGTTCCCTTTGACAGAAAAAGTGAATGACAGACTTCATTCGTATGTCATCACATCAGGAAAGACTGCAGTCTCTCAGAATGCTGTGACATTTGTGCCGTCAAGTGAAGAAAAGGTTTGTTGTCAATTGCCCTCAGCAGACCAAGAGACCGAATGAAACCGTTTCTGTCTTGATGCATGGACTCAGCTTGAAACAGGTAGCAATAACAGTGGGGTTAAGATCATTATATGAACTATAAATAGTAGAAAACTGTCAGTATGATTGTAATGTACCTGTGCAGAAGGTTCATAAAAATACACAGTGGCAACATATAGTTGTCGCTATGTTTTTAGACCATATAAATTTTTTTTACCATTTATACGTATTGCATGTGGTTAGGTCATATTATTATATCTGTTTCATTCTGTGAGCTCCCAACTACTCCCAATTGCAGAAAATGAAAATAATCGAAAAGATGCTCTGTAATTTGTCAGGCCTCAAATACAGTAAAGAACACAGTTATTTATTTACTGTCAGGCAGTAAAACATTAATATTTGTACATACCTTTAGGAAAATATTTTAGATTTTTTTCACAATTAAGCATACCTTGGTTTTAATCTTTCACATTGCTGTTTAATGACTTTGTTACTCCTGAGGTCTTACATTTGTTCACATTTAACAGACACTGAACTGTGTAGGTTAAAATCATGCAGTGTTCTCTTTTTTATTGTTTAATTTGGTTCTTACAGAAGTATCAGAAATAAACTTAGTAAGGGAAAAGTGTTTTTTTATTTTGTTTCTATGGGCATTTGTTTACACCTCTGTATGCTTTTTTTAACTCAGTTATTTTTTTAAATACAATAGCACTATAAATTGAAAGAACTAAAGGTTATAAAATGTTGGATAATGCATGTGTGAAACAGCATAACATTCCGTTGTTTTTAAATATATCATCATATTTTATATATCTGGTGAATTTTCAGTTGCAAACTTTACATCTTCTGTGGCATTTTTCCCTCAAGCCTCTTGTAACTTCTGTCCCTACTGCACAGTACACTACATTACTGCCCTGTGGAAGGCAAAACACCTCTCAGGAGGCTTGGATTCCTGCTGAGCGTCCTAATGGAAACAAGCTGTTTGTGTGATTCCACCTCTGAGTTTTCAGATTCTTCCGTCAGAAAACAGTTGGAGCAAAAGTTCTATTAGTGATGTAGATGCTCATGGTCCTTTTGAAACATAATGTAAGTGTCAATGACAGAAAGGAAAGCAGATCCGGTAATGCACTGGGCAGACATCACCATCTGCTCCCGGGCTTCCTGTTTTAGCCAGAACTGATTGTGAGGTGCCAGTGTAAACTCTGTAGTACTTCTGTACAATTCTATGAATGTCAAATGCTCTTGTCTCTTTGAATTGTTATAGCTTTATGGGGCTTTATTCGGAAATGCATATCAACAGTATTTGACAGATTTGAACGATAAACTTAGGCCAATGAGGATTTAACAAGTCCGTAAGCATCACCTAAACTGACCCTCATCAGACATGCTTGCCGAGTTCAAACACTGGCTCTTGGGTGTTTGTACTCAACTTTTTCTTTCCTTGCCACTTTTCCTCTTCCAGTCCTCGCTGACAGTCTGCAACATCGCGGGCGAATCCAAATCCCTCCGTCCCTGAGCTATTCTGTCTGTTTCTTATGATGCACTCTCTATCTTTAGTCTAGCTGTCCATGTATGCGCTGGGGACAGAAAGTACCTTGTACCTGTCAGTCTGCCCTATATTACTTTATATCTGTATCATGTTGGATTTTCTCCATCAACTCAAAGATATGAAACTCTGAGATATTCTGTAACTATTTCTTCGTTTATGTTTAAAACTATGAATGTAGTTTTTACTCAGTTTACGTCTTTAACAGCATTGACGTCTTCTTGACATTTATCCCCATTCAGAAAGGATAAATCTGTGAGGTCGTCCGTGGGGCATTTTGGGCGGTAGAGTCTGACTCACCATCTGCATTCCCAAAGAGATTTAAAGAAAAAAGAAAAAAAGAAGAGAAAGATTTGAAAAAACTTTTCTGGTTTCATCTCAAACAATTGTGCGCATGTTTCTATTGACATAGTATTGACAAAGTCATAACCAATTATAAGTTCATTGAACAAGTTGATTGTAATAAAGTAGCCATGAAGTGTATCTTTCACACCATCTTTAAAGAACTACAGTACTGTGCGGCCCTTTGAGTAGTCATAAGTGTGTTATTCAAGGTAACAAATAATGCCGTAGGCTTACCTTTTTGATTGATGAGCTTGTGCCAGGGTCATTGCCTGTTGCCACGGCAGCAAGACCCCACAACTGATAGATCGGATGGAATCCTACCCGAGGGGATGGTGTCAGGAGTGAAATGTCTTCTGCACATGGAGACAGAGAGGAAAAAGATGGAGACGGTCAGAGAATGGGCAGATGAGGGGCTTTTAGAAAGATGGATGGGAAAGGAATTTGTGTATTCATAAATATCATGCAAACTTTGTAAGCATGTGCATCCCTATTTTATTCTACATTGATGCATTTTGTATATATTTTGTAAATATATTTCTCCATCAAAATATGCACATTTAATTTATGTGAAAAACTGGAATATCACATAGACCATTTTCTTAATAAAATACTGTCCATCCAACGAGTCAAAGAGAAGAAACCTGATAGACGGGCGCCAAATATCAATTAGAATGCTGTGTTGAGAAAAGGACTTTGTTGGTTTTGGGAGCTCTTTAAGACACTTCTGGAGACAAAAATACTAAACTGCGTTGATAACAGACATTGGCTTTGACGTTTTAAAATCAAATTTTTTTGTTATTACATGATCTTTTGGATCAAAAGCTGGAATTTATTCAGTAAATGCATTTCCATCTTAGTTTTACCAAATTTTTTCTTAAAAAATAAAATGATTATCCTCCTAAATCTATGTGCATCTTGGTGATTTTACACAGTTTTTATATGTCATGCCAAATAGCTTTATTTTCTCGATTTAAATGTTCAACGAGATGCATTTCTTTACTAAACTGCAACGAGCCCGGAACCTATTTTTTTTCTTCACAAAACTATTCAAATGGATTTATAGCGTTTTGCAAAAGAGCTCTTGACTTGGAAAGTGATTCCTTACTTTATTGTTCTATAGACAATGAAACAAATGAACCCATGACCTCATGACACGTCTTTGACATGTCTGTTTATGGACTCGGCTCTGATGAGGCGTGTAATGCACAGCCCCGTGTTAAAATGAATCATCTTAATGAAGATATTTTGAAGTGTCAGCTGCAGATAAAATTGGTCTAAAACAAAAACTCTGTATTTCAGTTGAGTCGCTGCTTAAAATAGACAAATAAGCAAATAAATGAGGGTTGTTAAATGAGTTGCAGTGAATTATATAAGGATGATTTCACTCACCCATTGTATGATATTGTTATTCATGTACAAGTCAAGATGAAAAAAGTCTGGATACTGAAGAAAATATTTTTTTTCTGTCAACTTTCCTTGATTTGTGTTAGTGAGGCATATATAACTGCAATAACATTTATGGCAGAAGAGATAAAACATTACATTGGTGTAATGTTCAACGTCCAGTAATGTTCTTTGGATAATTGGATGAAAAGACGATAAAGTTTTTTCTTAACCTTAAATACTTATATGTGTCTGTTTACGTGTGTGTGTGTGTGTGTGTGCGTGCGTGCGTGCGTGCGTGCGTGTGTGTGTGTGCGCATGATCACATATGTATTTTCGATACTGTGGGCACAAATCTATGCACATGTGACTATACTATATAAGTGTCTTTATGTTTTATCTATCATATGCTTTATAAATTATTTACCTGTTCACACCAGACTCTGTTTATGCTTTATGAGAAAAAGTGCACACACTTGCAAATTCCTTATATCAAATTCACCCATCGGGCGGTAAACACAACACCATCCTCTTCTTTTGCTCCTGTGACAATCCACTGTACAATCGGCCACTAATGGAAATCGATTTAGGGAAGCAATACAAGGGCACATCACAATAAAACTCTTATGTAAACGGTGGAAATGCTCCGGTCCTCTCCGGCTTTGATAAAAGCTTTTAAGTGGTGCACAATTCTCCTGATTTAAATTTTCCCATCAGCACCCGAGCCTTTGGGACAGAATGGGAATGCGAATGAGGGTATAAGTGTTGTCTAACCTGCTTATGTCATAATAGAGAAAATGGTGGTTGTGCAATTACAATTGTAATCATGATGCGGGCTTATATAGCGGTTTTATTTTATTGTGTGGGAGATCGAGGGTTTGTTTTGGAAGGTTTTCAGAGTACTTTTTGCAGACAATTTTAACACATTTTTCACATATTTTAAAACATGCAGGATCTTTAGGCATGACGCACATTTAAATCGACTCTTCCTGGAAGATTCTAAAGTTATATCTAGCCTGCCATGCACTGGGATGTCACCAGATGTTTAGTAGCATGTTTAATGGTTCAAGATAAATGTGGTTATTGTGCTTATAAACCGTTGGATCTGTGGCTGTGAAGGATGTCAGCGTGTCCCTGTTGAATGGGTGATGCTGTGACCGTATGTGTTAAATCATGAGGCAGGGCAGGTTTGGGTGGCAGGCTGTCAAAAAGATACTGGCAGTATGCCATTAGCTGGAGGGTGCTGACACTCACTGTCCATTGTGAGAATGTAATGCTTGTGGACTGCACTTCTTCTCCACTCAAAACCAAGATCTGTTAGACATTTAGACTCATCATCTTCCTTCTCTTTCCTTTAGTTTACCCTGGTGTTCCTCTTCTATTTCCTCCCCTTCCTCTGTCCTCTTCTCAATGATAACTTCATCAAAGTCAGTCGTGAGCCTATAAAAATCTATCAGACACTTTGTTAAAAGCAACAGGTTGACCAGACGCCACCATTATAGATAAACACACTACACTGGGAGGAATAAAAGAATAAAAATGAATGACAGGAGAGTGAAAATTCATGAGAAAATGATGGCATCCATATCTAGAAAAGATAGGCGGCGTTGCAGGCGACGTGGGAGCAAAAGCCCACCAGGTCAAGGACTGATAAGACTCAAAGACATCGTAGATCTCTTCAAATCCTTTTGATGGAAAATTCTTGTAACATTTTGCTCCTGGCACAGCAATTGAAACTTCTCCAATTGGATGAACACTACGTGCAACATTTGCTGAAAAGCCCACATTTGGACATGTAGTGTTTTCTTCAGAAGAAAAACCACTATCACAATTTAATTAATATTTTAGCCTTAAGCATAGAATAGATAGCTGTGTTTATCCTGGGTGCTTTAAACAATGTTAAAGGAATAGTTTTTGGAAGAAAAATAATTAATTGTGATGGACAACTGTTTATATAACCAATATTTAAATTAAGTCACATTGTTTTCACAAACATTAATTAACTTCAATTAGGTCGCTTTACCAAAGAATGAATGTGTCTTTTATTTTAAGAGCTATCAGGACATTAAGATAACATAACAGCATCTTAATGTTATATTTTTCAGTTGTATTCAAAGTAAAAAATCAAGTCAAACATCTGTAGAGGCATAACGTTGAATACATTACATATTTTCATTGCGGTAGTGCAATTGCAGTGTTTTGATGGGAAGTTTTAATTTTTAATTTTTATTAATATTTTCCTGAATCAAGACATCTCCAAACGTTTATTCTATTTAAGATGAGAGAAATAAACATGCACAATTGATTTGAAAACAAGGCACATGTTTTTGTTAAATGTAATTTTTTTTTCTGGCAGCATCGTTTTCCAGTCCATGGGCAATCATGCTATAAAAATGTTGAGAGCTCACATTGGGTAAAACTTTTGGTCAAAACTTCCATAGTAAGGTGGTCATCAAACACTGCCCGTAGGTTCATCCTTAGATGAAATACACATCGACATTGTGTAGTTTATAATTTGGTTATTACCATTACCGGTCTTTGTATATGGATCCGTGTCTAAATATTGAGCAAGTCTGAGATAAGTCAGTCTGCCTACATCCTTAGCAGTATATGCTTGGTTAACCGTTCCAGAAGTCAATCCTCCCCATAAAGAATCCATTAAATTACAGACTCTATGAATATTCAGATTAACCCAATTAATTCCTACATCACTATTCCTAATGGAAACCTTGGACGAGCAATCAAGAGAGCGAGTGGCTACATAAACAGATGTAAATGAGCAGGAATATGAAATGCTTTCATATATGTATGTATTCACTTATATAACCCCAGTGTGATTACCATAATGTATTTCTTTTGACAATATTCATACGGTTGTCCCCGTGCACCCACACCTGTTGGAGAAATCATGTCGTTCAATCAGTCATGCTCTTCCATCTACAGAATTTCAAGCTGTGGTCATCAGTCAAACCAGGTCATGCCATTGTGTTTCAGAACATTGGAAGTGATTCATTATAAGAATGTTTAATGAGAATTTTTTATTCATAGGAACGCACATTCTTGTTATGCTGGTTTGGGAAGCTAATGATCTAACTTACACACGCGTGCGCATTTACATACTTTTAAACGTGGCACAGAAGTGGCTCTTGTACTAATTCAAAGTGAATTTGTTCATTTGTATTACTGGCCCCATGTTCAAACAGTAGCCTGCTAACCTAAGGGTCACCAACATTGTTCTTACATGAAATCACAGAACTTCAGGACTAATGAAAAAGTATTTTTTCCGTTTTAATTTCTAGTCTAAACCGATTTTGGCGCTGTAAAAACATTCTGTGTCTCAAGCCATCACAAATTTTTAGCTGTTTTCTCTTTGTCTTTGAAGAAAAAACAATCCTCAATAATAGTAAATGACTGTTGGCATGTTTGCAATGCAAGTTAATACGGCAGACACTAAGTGGTGATGGCAGCTCCATCTTTGTTTCGAACAACAGCAGTCGTTATGCTTTATTGACAACTTTCAACAAGAGATATTTATTCGTGTGGCGTGTGTCCCAATTTTCTGTGAAGTTTAAGCAGCTGTCATTTTATAAAATCTAAGTTATGGCTCTTGTGTTGTTTACATTAAACTGTCTGTGTATTCACATCATTGATCCCAAGCTGTGAGTTAAACTTGCCAAATGAATGAGCTGAGTCCAAAAACATGTCTTGGTTTTATGAAGAAGGACGGCTTTTAGTGCTTCATGTTATCACTTTTTAATAAGCTGTAAGCCATCTCCCAACAAAAATCTTCTCTGCTGTTTTTACTGTCAATTAAAACTTTATTTAATTTGAAGGGGAGCATGAAAAGACTTGAGCTATCATTCATTTAGAGGAAAACAGGGCTATATTCTGTTGTATTATATTTTGCTTTCCTAACTCTACTTTCCAAGGGTGGCTCTTATCAACCATAGATGAAGACCTTGGATATGCAAATTGATTATGTGGGATGTCAACACTGATGATCTATCTTTACTAAAAATCACTTACTGTAAGGAGACACTGTCTCTATCATTCATGCATCCCTCAAGCACCTACAAATCTCTGTAGATAGAGTTCTTAAATCAGCTTTTAGAACGAATCTTGATCACATCTGAAGGAAGATCTGGGACCTATGATACTATTATAGTTAATCCAAAAATGAATATTCTGGCATTTATGCTCCCTTACATGGCAAATTGGTATGACTTTCTTTTTCACACAGAATACAACAGAATATATTTTGAAGAATGTTTGTAGTAACCAAACACTTTTTTACCTTTTATGACGACTCCAAACCAATTTAATGTAATAGGTTCCACTCTTGTTTGATCGCCAAATTTCTTTTTGTGCTCTGTTTGGAAAGAAAGACGTATAAGTAGGAAATAACAGGAGGATGAGTAAATAACAATCGATTTTCATTTTTGGATGGACTGTCACTTTAAAGTTCTTTTAGTTGGAATCTTTCCTTTCTATAGTTGGAATCTTCCCAATGGAAGCTTTTAAAGGTTCTTAATCCATCTTTTCTTCTTTTGCTCCCAAAAATTCACATGGTTCAAAATGGTTCATCTTTCCTTCTTGTCTATTGCATGAGCGAAACTGAAATTAGACAATGTGGGGATTGATTCATTATCTTAATTATCATCAGCAGCGAAATGAGGGCGACCAAAGCTTCCATTTCACTTCTTTTCTTTACTGTTCATCATCAAAACAAGCCGATAGTTTCGTCTCTTTTTTTTACATAAATCATTATATATCATTAACACATAATCAATACATATATCATCCCATTTTCAACTTTACAACTTCACACATTAGACATGTAGAGAGAAAAACGAGAGAAAATAAATCAAAAGCATCCGGATTTTGCAAAGGTGGTTCCCTTTTGCTCCATTACCTTTAAATGGTTGGTTTTGTTTCTTTTCAGTCCACTGTGTAAAAAACCTTCACCGGTAAATGAGTAAATGAATATAAATGCACCCAGGCTTTCATCTTTTCTCCTCCATTTCATATGAACCTTGCGTGCAGGGGTCGTTCCGTCTCTCTTTCCTCGAGGGCTATCATGAGGAAGCGCTATAAAGAGAGTCAGAAAGACACTTTAAGTCCTGGGATCAGATATTATCTGGGTGAGAGACCCAGAGCTGAATGGAGAGTCTTCTTTAATACGGACGGTCACAGGGTGAGCCAGAGGACATGGTGTAAAGATGAAACTGTTCCACGATTCTCGGCCCTCTCAAGTCCATGCCCAATACACCCAGATGATTTGTGATTTTCTCTCAATTTTACAATTTCCTATCTGTGGTATTCTGTAAATAATCATTCTTTTATATATCAGTCTAAATTAATGTGGATGAGCATTATTTACAGTATATACGACTCGAAAAGGTTATTACATTATATATGTAAGCAAAAGAAGGCTGTTAAATCCTTCTCCAATCCTGCATTTGTTACATTTAAATCAATCATGCCATGGCTATAAAAGTGAACTAATTTCATATCATATTATTAAAAAACATACAACACTTGTTTACTTTGAACTGAGTATGAACATGAGAATTAAGAAGCTCATAATTACCACAAATAACCTGTGCGCTCAAATGATAAGCATGCAATAATAAACTAAATGTAAGCTTCGTATTTATGCTTTCAAATCATCTGGCTCACTTGAGTTCAAAGCTTGCATTATGTGTATTTACTGTAATTATGTTTATCGATTATTTATACCTTCCGGGAATGAGTCAGAATTATTGTCTGCGGTAATCGATGGCACTCCACAGTTAGACTGAAAACTAACTACTTTATTTTTTTAGATCAGTTAAGTTATTAAATGAAATTCGGAGCTGGTAAAAAGATAAGATCTGTTTAATTTCCTGCACAAGGGTGATTCTCAGGCTAACCGCACTGTGTCCTTGAACAAATTATAACCAGTAACATGAATCATTGAAGAAGTGAAATTAACTTTGCCTTTCTCTCTTTACAGGTGTTCACACGTTATGGGAAGTGTTACATGTTTAATGCTGCAGAAGAAGGCAAGACTTTGAGGACCACAATGAAAGGAGGCACAGGCAACGGTCTGGAGATTATGTTAGACATCCAGCAAGATGAATACCTACCAGTGTGGGGAGAAACAGGTACAAACACACATGCACACACACGCACAAATAAGAACACACACGCGTGCACCCACACGCACACACACACACACACACACACACACACACACACACACACACACACACACACACACATGCACACGCACACACACACACACAGACACACAAAGTATGTTGATTTTTCATGAAAAATAATTACACAAAAAAAAAAAAAATCTTTTTGAAAATTTTATCGTGTTTGAATTGATTAAACATATGGTTTATATTTTATGTACATGTAAATGAAAAAAAGGAAATCTGGTCATCTGATTTTTTTTAAATTGATAAAAAATATTAGGTTTATGCTAGAAAATCTATATTTGTTGAATACCTCCTTTTTGTTATTCATACATTTCAATTAAATTTGTCCCACTGATACAATTTGATCTGATACAACAACCCACTGAACAGTTTTATCTAAAGATTTTATTGACTTAATACAACTAATTAATTTTGGGATATTTTCTAAGCCACACAATTTATTTTTTAGAGTTTATCCTCTATAATGCTGTTTTTTAAACTATTTAAACTAGTAAAAAATATAATTTTAAAGCTTATAAATATACAAGCTAATAAACATGTAAGTAAACCACTAAACGCATATATTTTGTATTAACATTATATGAAATTAACTGTTTAATTTCTATAAGCTCTTTTAATATGTCCCACTTAAAAATATGAAGTTTATTATGTGTATTTTCAATGTGCTGTTCATATAAAATGTTTATTTTGGAAATTCACTAAGCCACATTTTTGGGCTGTAACTTCCATTGTTTGCATATTTTCCACACAACTGTGTTGACATCACCATCATAAGTGAACCAGTACACGTACAAACAATCGCACCTAATTAAAATATGTACACTTGAGCTTTCCCATGGTGTTCCTTGTTAAACATCCCTCCACATTTATACTGACATGCAGTCTTACAGGTGTCTGATTAGGCCAGGTTTACCCAATGCTTTCAGCGGGACATCATCCCTAGGGAAGGGGGGATATTTGTAAGACTTACACACCTTGAAGAATATCTGTGATACTGCATAAAAGTAGACAAATCCTATGGGACTCATTATCAAACAGACTTTCTGTCATTCTGATTTGTCAGATACGGCTACACTGTTCTGCACAGCGATATGAAAAGCCTTCACTTCTTTATTAATGTTGTGATTAGGGGATAAAGAACACCTTAGCTGGTAGCATGTCAGGCAGAGATGAAAGAGTTTAGGATTAAAATCCTTTATTGATGATTCTTTACGAACCATATATTTGCATTTGAAGGGTTACAAGTTTAGCTGAGGCTGAATTCAGATTTGTTTCAAGAAATGTCAACCATGATGAAATCAAGGAAGCGGATCATGATGACTGCAGATTTCATTAGCAGTTTCTTCAGGGTGTCCTTTTAAAGTGTGAACAGAGTTCCTGCGGTATTACCTCTCAGTGGCTGATAAATCTTTTAGATGATGTTTTTTACCTTCAGACACCCATGAAGGATATGGACAATAATCAGAGCGGCCAGACTTCTAAAACTCGTTTCTTCTGTAATTCTGATGTATGGCATTTACTATGACTTGAACCATCATTTTGGTTGAGAAATTGGGGCTTGATCAGTCATTACAAGAAGAAAACTCAAAGGCTGACCCACCAGATTATTATTGGCCTGCCGTCAACATCCAGAATTATTTTGAAAGATCAGTTTCCATTTTTGTGCTTGCACCACAAGTGAACAACATGCCAAATTAAAATCCTTCCATTATAATGAACAGAGCTGTCTGCGCGTCAAGGGAGCGTGACGATAGTAATGTGAATCGACAAAACTGGATGTTCCCATATTTTTCAATGTAGCTGCTTACACTCAAGTGGTTTTAATGAGAGCAATCTGGTTATGGCTTGCTGCGCTCTCTTACAGTTCAGACAGGATGTAGAACTTATATTTAAATTGCATTTAATTACCAGAGTAATTAGATTCATTCACTAAAGGTCTTGCAGTTCATTAAATCATATTTCTTTTTTTTTAAGTTGTAAGTCATTCGACGGTATTCTGCATGTATGCTTTATGAATAAAAATCATTATAAACAGCCTAGACTGTTGATTATGTATATTTTTTATAATTTTATTATAATGTTTCAGTTGTTTCATAGACTTGGCTGGCAAGATGTACAGGTACTACGATCGCTTTATGATGCTAAAGTTTCACAATACCCGCAATGCTGTCCCATTTCTGAAACGGTAGCATTATAGCACCTTGAATCATTTTCATATGTGCATTAATATTTATTGAATTGGTTTCCATGTAAATATTCTAGTGTACTTTAGTATTTATTAGAGTAAACATCTCCCACTTACAATTTATATAGAAACACTTTTTTTTAGATTTGGTCAATTTTAAAGTTGACTACTTTACAGAACTTGCTACAGTTTCATATTTTGTTGTTGTAAATATGACAAAAAATATATATAATTAAAAATCTACTGTATAAAACAGTTTACTATAGTTAATAAACTTTTTTTTAGTAATTATTATTAATATCTGAGTATTAATGAAATGTGTCTCATTTTGTTGATTTATATGATAAATATGGTACAGTACTGTGATACTAGTTTGTACTCTGAAACTTTTGTTGGTTTAGCATTGTAATGTATTGTGATGGTATCATGGTAATCCTATTATAGACCTCTTTTCAATATTTGAAAAAAATATGTTTATTGAGTGGGCTATTGGTATACTTATTTTAAACGTAAAAAGCTTTTTAAAAAGTATTCTTTTTAAGTCCAAAGCTCCGAACATGCACACTACTGGCAAAATAATATAAGTATGCTTACTAAAAAGTATACTTTTACATATACTTGACCTTTCTTTAAGTAAACTTTTAAAAATAAACTTCTAGTAAACTCCTTTTTCTTAAGGGTGGTCGAAAGTACTTCTGGTTTTCTTTTTTCTTTAATTATTTAAAATTGTATTTATAAAATTTAATCTGAAAAATATTCTATTAATATTTTGATTTGGCCAAACCTATCTACTACACATCAACAAAGAATACATTTAAAAAAACAAGCAAAGGAATAACAAGTAATAACATTAAGAATCAAGTATTGAAGTTATATTATGGCTAAGGATTGTCACATCCATAATGATACATTTAGCTTATAAATTGACAAATTAAAATTACATTTTAATTGACTTAAATCATCAGATGTATGTTGTCTCCAAAAACCGTGCTCTTTTTTGTCAAATGACGCAATTTTATTTAGCTTTTATAAAATAGAAAACTTGTTAATAGACTGATATTTTTCTGACATTTAAACACTATTAACAAGTGTTTTGCATAATATAAACAGTTAATTTAATTTACTGGTAACAATTATGTTGTAAGAGAGTGTCCATAAGGCAAATGTCACATTCACAACGCTGGAATTGACCACACCCTGATCGCTTAAAAAAATGTCAATAGACCTCTCCTATATTATAATCCTGTCAATTTTACCCTCATTCTTGGGTTTGTGAAACTGTGCAAAGCAGAAGAATGTCCTCGCAGAAAAACAATACTGATGCCTTGGACTCTGCAATAACATAAACATTTACAATAACATATACAAAAAAATCTTAATGTAAATTAATATACATAATAATTAAATACACTTTAGTTATGTAATAATAGTAGTATTAATAGTTATGTTAGTAGTCTCTATTCAGACTGATCAATAAGCACAGACTCGAAGTTAAGTTCAGGCCAGATGCAAATGTACTTTGACGTCATCAATGTATTCTTTTTCTTGTCAGTTGGGCAGCTTTAAAATCACTGAAAGAAGTTTTTTCTGAACACGGTCTGAGGTGGTCTATAATAGACACCTTCTGTGTAAACCTTACCTTTATATACCCCAGTAAAATCACAGTAAATTGAATGTTATTGCTCTGAAAAGGGAAAAGGGTCTTTTGAAAAGGCCACCACTTACTGTTTTGATGAACGAGGACGATAAAAACACCAGGCACAGGCCATAGCTCTAATTGTTAGTTAATGCATATTTTAAAACCAAATAAAAAGCATGTAGGCGTATCATTAATATTACAGGTCATTTTATTCACTGGTCCCCTGAAGAGGATATTTTAGGAATTCTTTGGCTAGAATGCATCCAGGACAAAAGGTTGCTCGCAAGGCAGAAGATCTCCCGCTGAGTTTTTGATACCTTCTACCAATTCCGTATCATCTCAAGCAGACACTCCAGCTCCCCCTCTACCTGTGGCACATGCAAGCTAAGTTGAGTTTAACTTTTGTTGAGGGCCATGGGGAAAGAGATGGAGAAATTGGAAATGGGAGAAGCAAAGAGCAAGTGTGCGTATGCATATGTAATATATCACCTTGAAAAACCTTGAAAGGAAGATGACACGTCTCAGGGCCCATGAGCGAGAGCCCATGATAAACTTGCCATCATCTTTTTAAAATTCAGAGACGGATCTTGGAGCTTCACTGAATAAATGTGCAGCCAATCCGTCATTCTGTCTGTTTGGTGGCTTTTATGAATGTAGAGTGATGAAGAACTCATTCACTTTGAAAGAAGACAAACAGTATATTATGTAGAGCAAGAGTCTTTGTTCTGCGATTTCTGTGTGGTTGATATGTGAATAATTATAAGGGTTTATTGAAATGTTTTTAAATTCAACGCTGCAGTATTCAGTGAACAGATCTGCTTGTTTGTTGAATTCAATATCTAAGTCCTCTTCGCATCATTTCAGGGCCCTCCCCAATTTTGTCTGGTTCCTTAGAGTTTGAGAGGTTTTTGAAATGAAACCCTTATACTGACAAAACTTCATACAAATTCCTACTAATGCATTCATTATCTCTCATTGTGACATTTCCATCCTGCCATTTCATTGTCTCTGTCAGAAGAGGAACACGTTGACCTCGTCTTTTATGATGATGGTTTAATTGCTTTCACATCTTGGGCATGTCTGGATTTTTTTTTTTCTATGAGTTCATACTATTCATTCTGAGAACTCAGCCTTAAAATGGCCCAGCCTCTTTCATTTCATGTTTGTTCTGTCTTTCTTTTATGTGCACTTTTGTTAATTCCTTTTTGGTGTATTTCATCATCATCTGTTATTTATAGGCTTCAGCACCCAAGCTTGTATTTGCAATACTTGTGTTAGTTTTTGTCCTTGTGGGGACGGTAGAAAAACCAATCACTGGTTCTTACAAATGGAAATATTGTTATATAAGTTTTTAATGTTGTTTATATGTGTTATTATGCTTTAAGACAAGCCTTGTGAAAATGTATTATTACATTAGTTTTAATGGTTAAAATATTATATAAAATGAGCCTATAAAATGAATCACAAAAAAAGCTGGGTAGGGCAGGGTAAGAAATTATAGACCATTAAATGGAACTTGAAAGGTTAGAAAGGATTTTGTGCAGTTTAGGTTTAGTTGTAGGTTACAAATGACATCATAAGACAACTTAAAAATTTCCTTATTTTACGTTTAAAAAAAATTTGATGTTTCTGTGATAGCAAATAGCTTAAGCGAAATCTGAAAAGATTGGACATCAAGACCCTACCTCATAAAAAAGGCTTGTGCTTGTGTGTGTGCGTGCGTGCTTGCGTGCTTGCCTGCATGTGTGTCTTTTTAAGGGTGTCTCTATGTTATAGACTGTAATATATAGATTGTCTTACACATGACATTGAGAAAAGGTTTAAAGCACCCAGGAACAAATTCTCTTTGTGTCTCTCTGTCCTTCATGCCCGCAGTCTCCTCTCAGTTCCTGATCAAAGTGGGATATTTTTGCATTCTGCTCAGCATGTGTTGTTTTCCCACTTTATAGCTGTGGAAATGCTTGCAGGTTTTGGTGGGTGATCATTTAGTCTCAAATCAACAGCCTCAATCTGTAAAGACATTACATCTTGCATGGCAAATATTTGATTGATTTTGCCGTTTGAAAACTTTAATTAAAGCCAGCCTGCTTATGGATTGAACAGGGAAGGCGCAACAAAATTGGAGTTAACAGTCATTTTTAGCCGCAATGGTTTAGTCAGTGATATACAGTTAAAGTTTAAATGAAATAAAGAAGCCATGTGTGTCTGAAACAGGTTGTTTCAAGTGATGATAAAGCAGAGACTCTTCACATAGATGATGTTGACTTTCCATTCCTCTCTGTACCTCATCCTCCATCATCTGCTTCTAATGACCTGTCTTTCATCTGTAATATCTAAAGTGTCAGGTGGAGGAGAAAAGAGGCAAAGAGACAGACTTCAAAAGCCCAACTGTTGCTTTGAGTTGAAGAGAGTTCTTCTCATCTATCTGCTATGCCAGTGGACTGATTTAGCTTTGGTCTTTACACACATGCAAACGTGTTTGTTCTTCTGTCATATAGGCTACTTCTCATTGAATTAGGGGCCAAGCCCCTCTACTCCTCTCGCGCGGTTTCACATAGACCCATTAATGGAGGTTAGATTCACCGGATTATTATGGAGAGGTGTGCTTATATTTTAATGAGCGCTCAGGGCTATGGTGTTCAAAAGGGGGGAAACAAATTACCCCAATTATCTCATAGACCTAAGACTGCCCCAAAATTGTATGAAAAACATGTCCATGTTTGGAGAGTCCTGCAGGCTCTGGGAAAATACCTCTCAATGTGGTAGAAGATACACCCCTGGGGCGAAAGAGTCACCTGAAATTTCTCATAAACTAATAAGGGAGAACTTTATAGAATCATTGCTCTAATTACGGAGTTTGCAAAAAATCGTGTGGTTCACCACATTTGAAGAGGCTGGCATGCTTTTCAAAAACATATCTCACGTTGGGGTGTAAGATGTACCCCTGGGGCATAGAAGAGCCCCTTGAATTCCCCTAAACTTATAATGTGCCCATGGACTGCTGAATTTTAAAGTAGCCTAGATGCGATATCTTCTTATTACAGTGTCATAGAGACAAGCGGCTCATTTTACTCAGGCAACCAATCAGTCTCCCGGAAACAATATAAAGCAATCAGGCCACACCCAGAACAACCATTTACAGCTACCTAGCAACAGATCCCATAGACTTCTGTTATAAAAGACCCAGATAAATATCTTTGCATTACAGTGTCGTAAAGAGAATTTTTACTCAGCCAACCTATCAGACTCTAAGAATCACAATGAATATATGAAGCCGTTCCCATAGCAACCAAACACACTTACTTAGCAACCCTTAAGTGAAACTTACAACTCTCCATCAGAACATCATAGAGTCACGTGGGTTGGTTCAATTGACTTAGGACTTGGTCTTTTATTAATTTAAATCTCACAAGCCAGGCTGAAGGCACAAAAACACTTTAGCTAAGAGATAAATCACATTTTGGGCACACTATACTGTAGGCACCAACTAAAAATCCCCACTAGGAAAACATCTTGACTTATTAAATGGTGGTTTAATTAAAATGTAAATTGTATAAGGTTTTTATGGGAGCGGTAGAGCATTGAAAGTGTCATCACCCTTGTAAAAACAATACAAATAAAACATCTTATACCCTGAAAATGTGTGTGTTTTTTCATGCATGTTTGTGGTTTTGTCGCTGTGTCCTTATTATTATTTTTGTCTGTGAAAGAATGAATGTGTGTTTATGTATAAATTATATAACATGATTTATAGGCACTTGGGGTATGATATAAAACATTGGAAATTACAATTACAATTATTCATTTGCAGACGCTTTTATCCAAAGCGACTTACTGTATTATGCAAATTGTCAATCATCACTGCAAAGCAAACAGGGGTAAGATGTCTTGCGCAAGGACACTTCAGTCATTGTCTGCTGACCCTGGAATGCATACCCCTATTCTCCTGCTTACAAGTCGAATTCTCTACCACCAGACCACGACTGACCCCATAAGCCATATTATAAGCCAAAGATACATAAACCAAGAAATATTAGCCAAAGTCTGCAAAGGGGAACACATTTTTAGTTATAGAGTTGATAAACTTGATCAGATTAATGTCACTGTCAAAAATTGTTTTGTCCCAAACAAAGTTAAAAAATAAACAAACACTATTTGGTAACGTATACCATAACATCTTGCTTACATATAAACACATTGGAGGAATTAAATTGTATTCACCCTCCTTTCACTTAAAACGAAAGAAGATATTTTGAAGAATTTAGGTAAAAAAGAACGTTTTTTGGTTTAGTTTAAGTTGCAGAAAACAGAAGAAATGATTTGTTGTGTACTCAATATAATGAGTCATTCAGTTATATTATCTACAATAAAAGAAACCCATTCTTTTTCCCCAGATCTGTGTTGTTGCTCTTGTTTTCTTCCTAGTCTCCTGGAAATGAATACCCATCATGTTTGACAGCTCACGCTTTGATGCTTGTGATATTAGACACATGATTGCATGTGTTCACACAAAAACCTGGCTGAATGTATTGACTGGTCCCTGTGTGTGTGAGGCCGTTTGGAGCTGATGTCACGGTGTGTTTCCATCATTGCTCTGGCCTGGAGTGTGACTGAAGAGTGGGGGGTCTTTGTGAATGTGATCTCCTGTTATAGATGGCTGTTAAGATGCCTGTGAGAGGGCCCGATGACTGAATGACGTTTCTTACCTTGCCAGACCTTTGATTCAACACATCCGTCACAACCAATATCACAGGCTAGTGAGGCAGGGCTAATCAAACAAAATGACAAATATAAATGTGTTAGTGTCCTGTATAGCAATCCAGTGGAAAGTAAGATAAACAAAAGTTGCGGTGTGTGTGCAAATCTTTATCTATAAAAGTTTGTGGCTCTCTGATAGAGCTGATGGTGTGTTTGAGGCTAAAGCAATTTAAGGAAGTTTGTTTCTTATAGATTAGTTGTGTGTTGTACACATTATACACAAACACTGCTTATACTAGATGAGATTGACTGCAATTTTAAGCATGACCTACTAAATATGATCGCAAATCATTTGTAAGTTATGCTAAACTTTCTTTCGGTTCATTTATTTCTTAAATGTACAATAATAATCCACAATAAAAATAAAATTTCACCAATTTATTTAAAGTGATAGTTCACCCAAAAATGGTGAACAATTTGTCATGATTTACTCACCCTCTTGACATTTCAAACAAAAATAGGTAACCATACAATGCTTCTTCTGTATGGAAACCAATTCAATGCAAGGGAATGGGTGCCAGTTACAAACATTGTTAAAAATATCTTCTTTTGAAAAAAAAGATGAATATATCATCTATATATATATATATATATATATTTCAATGTTCATGTTTTATTAAAGCGTTTCTCGTGATTTTAAAAATCCTTTGACAGAAAGTGTGTATATTTCAGTGTTTGAAATGATTCTTCAACAAAACAAAATATGTATATTACTTATGTAAATGGACGTAACATTTACATTAAATTCTTTCTTAGAAAGGAAAGTTTTATTCAAAATATTTTTGGAATACATAACTTGGTGCAAATAATTATTGAAAATAGAATCCAGAAAGCTCAGCATAAAGTTGTATTTAATGCTGTTTAAAAGGCTTCCAAGACATCAAGAAGTTGAATGGTAAAAACAGCAAGTTTGAAGGCTAGATTGGAAATGCTTTAATATAACATTCAGTCATCTTGGATGCTTTTTGTCACAACAATTCCCATAGTTCCAATTGTGGTCTTCCATGGTTTTAATAGCGTTATGAGTATCCTTAAATGTGGACAATTAATGTGTAAAGAGTAATTAATCCAAACTTACACTGCTGACTGGTAATGTACAGCTAGACACATGTGTTAAAGCAAATGTGATTGAGAACCAATGAGATTAACAATGCAAATAGACAGTGCTACAATTTAAACTATAGGGCATTTGATTCCCTGTTTTTTAATGCAAACGGTTTGTGTAACTAAGATGGTGAGTTATTGTTGCAGAAGAACCATCATTGCCAAGTTTCATTCCTAAAAAGTGTGCAAATGTTTTCTGTGTTTCTCCTCCATTCTTCTCTTCGGTTTTTAATAACACTGAATTTTCTGTATATGTTCTTTCTCTTACCAGAAGAGACAGCATTTGAAGCAGGTGTGAGGGTGCAGATCCACAGTCAAGCGGAGCCACCCTTCGTGCATGAACTGGGTTTTGGAGTCGCCCCAGGCTTTCAGACATTTGTTGCAACCCAGGAGCAGAGAGTGAGTGAATTTCCCCTCTTATTTCACAGCCATCACCAATATCCTGTCCCTTTAATTCACCAATATCCTGTCCCTTTAAATACAATGTTTACATTTCTTATAAGTTCAACTTTCCAAAACTTTTCATTAACACATTTTTACTTTTTGTTTTTGCTTCCAATTCAACAGTAGCACGATTGCTGCCTTATTTCAGTTTTTAAAGAAAATAATAATTAAACATTCAAAAACCGATATCTAAGCATAGAGAACAGGAAAGAGAATAGACCTCATGTATTCCCAATATTAGCATTCAGTGACAGAATCATCCCTTGAGATATGACTGAATAAATGTATATTTATGAATACAAATGATGTGTAGCACAGAGACATTAGCCGAGGTCTCAAGATCTCTGTCCAGCTGTCTAACAGAGATGGATTTCAATGCCAGGTAAACAGAATTGTGCATCGCCTGACCACCTGTGATCAGATCACCCAATACGAATGTTAATATCAGGTGCAAACAGGGCTCGGTAAGATAATGCACGTCCATGTGTTTACACTTCCGTTCATGTGCTTTGTAGATTTAGTCAGGCTCTAAATAGTCTGAGTTTGGTCAGGGTGTTTATTCTCAAACCGCTTTTTTTTCGAAGGCCCTTAACTAAATATGTGAAATGATATCCACTTCACAACTATTTCGGATATCAAGGGGTTTGCACCGTATGTTTTTATTCATCTGCATGATGTTGTCTTGGTGCTGTAAGGCTTAAATATCTCCAGCCGTGACCTTGCTATCAGCAGATCTGCAGCCGGTTGTTTGTAGTAAGTCTCATGGAAGAAGAGTCTCACCGGTGTGAAAAGAATACAAGCCAGTGGTCTTCTCAAATCCTTTAAAGCTAATGTGTGTCATTTCTGTGCCATGAGCCTTATCTGATGGCACCGTAAAAAAAAAAAATTCCCCAAACACATCAATGTTTTAATGAAACCATAAATACTTCTAACAGCCAGCATAACACATGACTGAAATATTTCAGCCTATAATGTTTTTGGCACTTTCTAGGTAATTATGTTTTTGCAGATTTACTGCTTTCTATAATTATGTTAATTGTTATGTTTATGTGGCTGTTGAATTGAAATACAGGCTAATGACGGTGCCCTTGTAACCTCAGCCCTCTATAGTTGGGCTGTATAATTACATTTATGAACATTAGGCTTGTTTTGGCAAGCCTGGGAGGATCTTGATATTATTCGGCTATTGATTCGGCACTTAGAAGATCGCACAATATACAATGATCGTGGGCCCATGACACGTATACTGCAAGAAAGAAATGTTTATGTTCTTTTTGTTACTGCGACTCAATGCTTTTTAAATGCTCCACTGTTGCCTCTAGTTATGTGGACATAATATCCAGATTAGAATGACATTCTTATTGCTTTCAGGTCTTTGGTCTGATTGTTAGAGAGTTGGATTTGTAAGCAGAAGGTTGACGAAAGTGCCCTGTCTCCTGCTGGCTAACCCTTTGTTACCTTTTGCTTTATCCATCTCTCTCTCACTATATATTGCTGTTAACACTTCTCATTTACTTGAAATGGGTGAAGGCATGCAAACCTAAATTCAGTTCATGCAATTGACGATACAGAGTAACCTAAAATGGAGGGAACGCTTGTCATGGTTCTTTAAGATCAATCTTTATATGCAGTACTTTCCAAAAGTCTTTGGTGTGTCAGTAATATCTTTGGGTTTTGGCATTTGTAGTAAAGTGTCATTACAAAAAATGTGTTTTGATATCTTTAAACATTTTTTGCCATTGTTTGTAGTAATCAAGTGATAATTTTATTATGCAGTATAAGGAGACAGTAATGTAGATTTACAGGTAGGTTTCTTGAAGTTCCCTAAATACATTAAGACGGTCCTTCTGAATTTAGTTTGTGGGTTTTTCATATTTATCATGTAATAATATATGAAGTGGATGATGACACCAGATCTTTGTTGGGAGCACAGGCTATTGTCAAACATCTCCAACCAAAATATCTCTGGATAATTTACAAATAATGATAAAATAATTGTTTAAAAATGTAAACTCCAATGTACTAATGACTCTGTGCTCTAAATGGTATAACTAACTGACTCAAAAACATTTATTGGGATGAAAATGCTGATACGCGTAATTCATTATGCCTAGAGATTCAGCCAGTATGATAGACAGAATTAATTATTCATATTTAAATGAACTGAAAAAATGCACCTATGGAATAAATATTTAAAGCACAGAAAGTGTCAGAAAGTCCTTGTAGGTTTCAAGAGAGCATCATTGGGTTTATCAAAGATAAAGGAAGGGACTTTTCCAACTAATTATCATCTACTGCCCTAGCCAGGGGCCATAATGCATCACTGATGCTGCTGAAAAAAACATTAGGACAGACCTAGAGAGACAGAGAGAATGAAAGAGAATAAGAACAAACAAGGCGATTTTTGGGGGGGGCAATACAGTATAAATGTGGATATTGGGATTGAGTATGATGGGTCCTGAGTTAACAGATTTACTCTGAATGATACTTTCCTCTCAGAACTGTCTTTTCGATCCATCAGTTTCAGCAGGGAGTCTGTAAATTTATTGTCAGCTAATTGTCTTTAGGCTTTTAGAAACTCTGAAAAAATAAATCGTCCGGCAGCGGGGTATTTTTCCGATCCCCACGTCAATCTCAACATTTGTTGCTCATTTTGAGCACTACAGCTTCGGTAGCGGTCTGTCTGGCTGAGTCTCTTCTCTTTCTCTGCCAGCGAATATGCAAACATAGGTCATTTTATATTGCCATCAAATGATAATTTAAAAGCAGTCTGTCATTTCCAACGTTTCACTTTATGATTATTGCTATCACTTAGTCACTAAGTCAATAGGATTTTCTGTAAAACATGATCAGTTCACGCTTCACAGGGAGTTATGAAGGAATAACTGTTCAAGTAAATGTGAACAAATAAGCAGTGATACTGTGAAATGTATCTGCATTCTACGAATGCCAGTTGGCTTCAAGTGAAACTCGCAAAAAGATTAAAATTCTGTCTCCATTTACTTACTCTCATTCATTATTACGCAGAACACACAAAATTATATTTTAGAGAAAGATGGTAACTGGTAACCTATTGACTCATTGTTTGACCCATTGTTTTTTTGTTCATACAATAGAAATGAATATATTCCACTGTTGTTCGGTCACTAAAAATCTTCAAAATCTGTGGAAGAAAAAAAGTATTACAGGTTTGAAACAATAAGAATGGGAGTGAATGATGACACAATATTAATTAAAGAGTGAATTGTAGCTTTAAAAATTGGGGGGCCGGAATCTGTTGTGTACAATTATTTATATTAATTTAAAATAAGAAACAAGAATAGTGTAGTTCAAAACAAATAATCACATTTTGTATTAAAATAGCAGACAAATAACAGTTTGGTGGAAACGACAGGTTATTGAAGACACCAAAACCAAACGGATTTACCTTTTCTTTTGACAGAGAAGCACAAAAAAAAATTTCCTTCATTTCAAAGAACCTGCAGAGCACTTAGCAAAAAGAGGCTTGTTACTACCCGCATGGCTCTGTGAGATGCTGAAAGTGCTGTGGGTTAGAGAGCTTAACTCTCAACTGTCCTTCTTAGTAATGGTACATTTTAGCTAACAGGAAAGACTGTATTTTTAAGCCTTCAGGCTTTATTAGACGATCTTGCCCTCAAGGCACATATACTGTACAGTATGTGTTACTTGTCAGTAGTGATTTAAGAACATTTCTTCGTGTTTTAGTTTTAGGATTCTTTTATTGTAAATCTTTCTTTACGGAGATTTAACCTCATGTATCGTTCATGACTGCTGCATTAAAGGAGGGGTGTCAAACGCAGTTTCTTATATGTTAATCTTGAGTAGGTGCCTTGTTGGATCATGAATGGACAATAACTTACTTGTGATCTAATGACGGTGACAGGTTAAATATTTGAAAGAACCTTTCCGAAGCCTTTGGCTGTATGAGGGGAGTGTAACGAGCACTGCATTTTTATGTCATGCATCTTACTTGGTTTTTAACAAAGAAATCGTTTTGAAAGTGTGATACTTCCCCTTTAATGATGTAGGAAAGACAAGGTGCTACGTCAAGTGAGATCACAGATCGAGTAATTACACAATGTGTAACACACACGAACACACACACACACACACACACACACACACACACACACACACACACACACACACACACACACACACTTGAGCTTAAAGAGAAGGTCAGTGTGAAGGACAGAGCCCTCACTGTTTTAATCACTAATGAATAATTTAAAGAAATGGCACATCAGCATTTTTAGGCGAGTGATTGAATTGAAATGATCACTCATACCGATTTGCAATAATGAAAACAGGAGCTGATTATGAAAACCGATATAGTCTTCAAACATGATATCACATTTTGTAGCTGTTTGTTTGCTGTTGATACTACAATAGAGATGCAAGGTTGTGACCATACAGCTCCAGTAAATGCACATTAAATGTATAACTAACAAAATGATACATTTCAAGTTAAAAAGGCAGTATTTTAAAGAATTCAATAGGTTTGTGTAGGACAAATGGTTTCTTGCAGCTTTTGTCTGTGTTTTCCCTGAGATAGTCCTGAAACTAGGTTTATCCTTTCAAATCCCTCGACAGGACTTAAAAATCTTCCAACGCCAAAAACAACTTTGATTTATCTGCGGATCACCACCGACAAACTTCATATGCCTGTCAAAGATCTTCTGATCAGTTGCGTGAGATATCAGGTCTTGAATCTGTGCCTGTGATGCTTGGCGGTTTCCAGTCGCAGTTGGAAAGAGATTATGTTTCCTCTTATCCTTTCCAAGTCAACTCTTAATTCGAATTTGGCTCTTCTGTCTGGAAACTTCATTACCCATGATCCCCCCACTGAGACTGAATAAAGCTGGCCAGCGTGGAATTAGGGGTAAAGTATGCTTTTAGTATTACGTTTGTAGGTGACCTATTGTTTTAGGGCAAATGGGCTCCTTCGAGTCACCACTGACGCCACACTTCTAGGCTTACTGTTTACTATCTCTTGTCACCCTGTCTGAAATATTGCTCCAAATCACTTCTCTTCCCACCAATCTTTCCGATTTTATCCGTTCCTGGAGATGATGGGTCTGTTCATAAGGCATATAGGGTTTTTGTAGTGTGTGTTTAGTCAACATTATTTATATCACATTCCCTCCAGCAATTACACATATTTCAGCAGGGTGCCTGTACCCTTTCATATTGTTTCTTTAAATCCTTTAAATAAAATTTGATCTGTAAAACAGCCATTTAATTGTTATGTATTATAATTTCTAAAATGGACACTGTTTATCATTTTTGCACAGAATAGAACTCAGTAAGAATAGCTCCATCAATTTTTGATAGGAATAAAAACAAGGCCTTAGGGGATAGGATCATGGTTTGTTTTATAGATTATAGTGATGTTAAACCTTATCCAATGCATTAATTTGTACTGACCAGGGTAGAGTATCACAAACTGAAATCATTTGACAGTCGGAATTGAAAGGCTAGGAATCAGATCAGAATCAATAGGAATAGGAATCGGAATGTCTTTTCCTCTAATCAAATCTTTTGTGCATATTTTTTGATGCATGTTTTAACTAGGGATACAGTATACGAGCTACAATTTTGACCGCTGTGTCAACTACCTATAGCCATGATGTAGTTAAGATATGGTATATAAATTGTAAAAAAATTTGACTAACATGCTGTGTCTTTACCTTAAAAAGAAAAAAAAAGATAAATTACCTATCAGGTTGATATCTAAATGTGTAACTGTGAAATCAAAAATGGGAATCGATACCAATCGGAATTGACAAGCACAATCAGAATCAAAATCGGTATCATAAAAAAAGCGATACCCATCCCTGGAACAGACTGTCCTCTGGGAACCGCCAGAATCACCGGGGCATTAAGTGTCCATAAATTTTTCCTCTTAATATCCTTCATTCCGAATGGTCCTTTAAATTGGTCAGTTATAAGCACTTTAGTTTAGAATAACACTTCATTATGGCTGCCATTTTCTAATGAATTTGTAAAAGTTGTATTTGGTCATATGATCACAACATGTTGACCACCATTTCATAAAATATGAGCTTTTCTTGGTGACAGATACTGTCTTAAATTAGTGCTACTTTTTTTTTTTAAATACAGAAATTTAAAGGTGACATAAAATTGCGTTTTGAATCTATTTTTTTCTGATCCGTCATGTCATAATTGAACAAATACTTTTCGTGATAGATTTTGCATGGGAATATGTTTGTCTAATGCACTCTTTCTTACTCCATTAGTTGACCTACCTACCACCACCATGGGGCGAGTGTGTGCCCACAGCACTGGATTCTGGCCTTTTCCAAGTGTACAGCGTCTCCGCCTGTCGAATAGAATGTGAGACACGCTACATTGTTGAGAACTGCAACTGCAAGATGGTATACATGCCAGGTACGTCTCCACCGAGGGAAACATTCCTTTAAGCTAAATTCTCTGCAAATTTTCAATTTAGAAAGGGTGCTGGAAGCCATTTTGGAGGAGTCATGTTCTCAAAGTGTATTACTGGTCAGATTTGACTGAAGTAGTTAACATATCACATCTGTTTTTCTGACATGCCCTAAAAACAAAAAAAGGACTACTTTGCTTAGCTGGTCAGAATGAACACTGTCTCCCTGCCAATCGCTGTGCATGTTACTTTTTACATTTATGTAATCAGATGAAAGGCATAATGAAGACATCACTAATAAAGACTGTGACTGAATAGTTATGACAAGTGATGTTTGTTCTGTCTGTCACAAGCCAGCAGGGATTCATTCTGCCTCTGTAATTCCCTGTCAGAGTCTTTAATATCTGTTAAAAATGTCATGAATCAGGTCATATTTCGCATTCTTTAGAATGCCATTGTGCCTTGATAACTTGATGCCTTCTGGCATACCTGGTCAAAGCAAACCTGCTGTCAAAGAGGTCAGAATAGAAAAGCGGATTTAGTTTTAATTGGTCAGAGGTTGTCTGGAATAATTCCACCTCACACACATTAAAAAAGCAGTTTTTCTTTAGATATTTTCATGACTGACTTCATAATTTCATCAGCCTTGTTTGCCATTTGGTTTATTTTCTTTTTCTCCGCATTGTTTTTTATAATAACAGATGATTATGGTTGGCACTGCACCTCTGTTTTTGTATTCCAGCTGGTCTCTTATAATGACACTTCACTGTTTCCATGTTAACCTTTCTCTTGTATTTCACACCCGTTTCACAGAAGTCTGTTTAATGGTGAGCAAAAGGTGCCAACCTCAAATCAATGGACGCTCTAGATAGGGCAATCTCGTCAGAATGATTGTGTCTCATTTAGATATAGACAGATGGCTCTAATAATGTAATTATAGATTTCATTAACTGATTATGACTGCTGTGAAGTGAACATTAGGTAAAGCTTTACCCTACACACAATTCAAACATAAACACACGTCTAAAAAAAATTTACAAAGTAAAAAAAGTAAAAGTGACTGTAGAGGTTGCCCTTGATTTTCCAAACCGAAACTTCTCACAGAACTGTTGACATTATTAAATAATATCATATACATACATAAATAGTATTACCAGTATATACATTTAAACAGTATATATGTAAAGCCTAAATTGTGTTTCAATGTCACTTTTGGTAAAGATTGTTTTTTTGTCTGTAAAAGCAAGATGTTTAAAGTGTTCTTGATGTTTACAGTTCCACTTTAGTACAATCAAGTATAGTTCAGTTTATCTTTAGTTAGACCTCAGCATTACTTCTGCACCATTAAAGAACATTACGTACAAAACTAGAACGTTTCTAAACAAACTTTATTATTGGCTTGAGAAAGACTGACTTGAAAGTTTCAAGTAGATTTAAGCCGGAAGGTTTCTAGTTTTAAAAGATAAGGAAATATAAATAGAAAAAAATTGTTTAAAGACATTTAGTCAAAACTATTTTAATTATAGTGAAAACAAAAATGATGTTAATTAAATATGTGAAAACTAAACTAAAGTCTGATCCCTATTAAAACATATAACAAAAAAAGTCAGAAATGTTTTAGAGAAAGAAGTTTTAAGTTTGTCCTGCTAATAGTGTGAACCCTCTACTATTGTAGTGTATTCACTACACTCGGTCGGTGAAGGCTGGTTAAGTTTTCTCCTACCAGGAAATGTTTGAAAAACATAATTTGAATGCTGCATTATTCATTTTAGATGGTTGAATAATGGGTCTATCGTTTGTTCTCTGTTTCTGTCTCAAGGTGATTCGCCGTTCTGCACACCTGAGCAGTATAAAGACTGTGCTGAACCTGCTCTCGGTGAGTTGGATCAATCACCACGACCACATTCAGTCATTCTTTAACTCCAATAATTCAAATTAACTTTCAAAAGCAAAAGCATCATCCAGTCTAAAAGTACACTAAAAGCCAGTGTTGGGTATCTTACTATGATGCACCTTTAGTGAAATGATGACATTTTCTTTAAGCCTACCACTAGATATTAAACTACTGTACTGCTTACAGTTAATAGTGTTTCAGTGGAACAAGATATTTGCTTTGGACTCAATAACAGAATTTGGATGTTGCTGGAGAGCAGCTTTGGATCTGTTCTATTCTGGAGCTTTCATGTGCATCTGCCATAAATTTGGTGTTGTCATGGCAATCTGCAAGTTTTTTTTTTGGTTGCACATGAAACTAAGACAAAAAGGTAAAATTCAACTATACACCTACAGATTCTAGTTTTTTAATTTGTGTGCATATACATTTATGCCGCATTGTAAAATGAGATCAAGCACCTTTCCCCACATTTAACCATTTGGGCAGTCTGTGTATGCAGGATAAACCATTTAGAGAACACAGCATAAAATAATACTTGCAACACATGTAAGCCAAGCACACCGCTTTTGCCAGTTTGGACATGCTGCTTGCTTGCATTGTAGAAGTGGTTTAAGTCAAGGTGTACTTGACCACCTGTCTCATCTGCGAGACTGACTGAACAAATAAAATGTGCTTTGAATTCTGATGCTCATTCTGCTTTGTGTCACACATGCACCTGCCGCACATACATATGCAGCCTTCTGTTACTCCACTGCCCCTCAAAAATCCAATTTTATTAAAAACTGATGAAAGGAGCCGCCATTGCCTCTGTTTCATCATCTACTCTGCATTTGCTTGCTGTTTTGTCAGTTTTTTGTACCATTCTTTCAGGTATATCAATAAAGTGCATGTTGATAATTGGCTATTTGTGACTGAAAAAAAGTCTTAATCTGGTTAAATAATATTGCTTCTGTTTACACACAAACTATAGATAATATTAATAAAATGTAAGTGGCTGCTGTAAGAAATGAATGGAAACAAGAGTTATGTATTTCTACATATTTAATATAAGATATATAATTCCTATATTTTGTACTTTTATTTCTATATTGGTCTTTATGTCGTACAGTCTTTGGAGTATACCCAATTAACATTTCAATGCATGTCACAAATAACATTTTAATTCTTGAATCTTGAAACAAAACCAGCCATTAGGGTCAATTTTTTTAATGGGAATTTTTACATTTTGAGAATATGCTCACCTTTGATCTATGGTTCTTTAGTATGGAACAACATTTTGCGGAGATAAAACTTCTTAAATATCTACATTACCAAAGAGAAGTTGTTCTTAAAAAAAAAAAAGATTTTGGCATAAAAGAAAAATTGACCATTAATAATAATGAATGTACAATGAGACTTAAAGTGGAAATAATCGACCGTGTTAAACATATGCTTCAGTTCTGACAACAATTATTCCATTATTTCTTTTTAAAGTTTCATTCTCTTGACACAGAAACTGCCGTGTTGAACTTTTAAAGCCCCTTGCCAGCATACCCCAATTAACTCATTATTTTGAAAATGTATTCATAAAAAACAAAGCCTTGGACTACTCTGTGCAAAACCCCTACCAGCAGAACCTAGTCTGGCCTTCATTAACTCTCTCACTACAAAACCATCTGACAGCGTATATCAGCGGTCTATCCTATACATAATAAGCAGGTTGGCTTCATGTTCACTAATTATCTTCCTGTAATGAGGAAACCGATCAGAACACAGCAAGAACAGTTCAGCCCACAGGGTTTTCCAACAGCGTCCTTAGGTTTTCAATATGCCTAATTTCATACACAATTTACCTTTTTATTGCGTTCTGTATATAAAATTATGGAAAAGGCAGTATTCTGAACAGCGGAATGTTTCGTGGGTAAAGCTTCGACCTCAATTGACAAGTAAAGACATAACAGCACATTAAAAGAGGCGGAACAGCTTGTCCAAAAACTTCAGCTGCTGGCATCAAAATGCTTGACAGCTGGTTCTTATCCTTGGCAAAGTGAAGAAGAAATTATCACCAACACCAGCTTTTCACTCACAGCACCCAGAGGAGATGTTCTCAGTTTCACTAGAACAATGTGTAGATTAACACATTTAGAAATGAGAGAGAGGTTATCAGAGGGGTGAAAGGGAAAAGAAAAATATAAAATTTTCTCAGATTAATTAAGTTTAAGTCAGTGAAGGAAAACAGGATAGAAATCAGAAGATAAATAACATTACAGTACAAACCCTAAAAAATATTTCATGTGGTTTAGCTAATATCACATAGATAAACAGTAATATAAACTTAAAAAAAACATTAAATAGAAGGATGTGATTCTGTGAAAAATTTTACAACACTTCATAAAAATCTAACAGTAAACTTCTCTAAAGCATATAAATGTTTTACAATAAAAATATTGAGTTCATTAGATTATTAATTTCAGAGCTTTTATGTGAAACATTTGGTGTATAATATGAAAAATTTGTATACTGTAATATGAAACATTGATATAAACATATACTGTTTAAAAGTTTATGTTCATATATTAAGATGTAGAACAGATCTAGAATTCCAAACCATTTCTTTCCCAAAACATTTGGGGTTAGAGCACAGGATCTGCCGTAGGCAATGCCTGGAGAGGATGAAAATTTATGGGTCTCAGGGATGTGAACAGCCCTGTAAAGATCACACATCGAGCAGTTTCAAAGATTAGCAGAATTTTGGCAGTTTTAATACCCTTGTGTATGTGAGTAGTCTTATCATTTGTCTGCGAGTGTGCAAGGCGGAGGTTAAATCTAACTTAATTCCCCAATTAAATGACATGACTGTAGCAGCGTTAGGGCCATGGGAGGAAGAAATTGGAAAAAGAAATAGAGAGAGAGATAGAAAAGGGCAGAGATGGATGAATTTTAAAATGTTTCTCTGAAAGGTCAGAGTCTGTCTCCAGGTTATGAGAGTTATAAGCTGATTAGAAATCACAGCAAAACGTCTCAGCCCCGAGCAACAGGCACGAGACCACCTAGTTGTGCTCCTATTGTTTTTACTTGTGATAAAGAATAGAAATTAAAAAAAGAAAAGTAAAATCTGTTGTATTGCAAATGTTGATTTGTTTTTTAAAGACTTAATTACACCTGATCAAAAAAAAGCTAACAAATAAAAATATTTTATTTTGGAGGATATCAGTTTCCATTTGTAAGATCAGTGTGGATAATTGGAACCCTCTGATACCCAGAGTTGTACAAAGAATAAAACTTCATTACTTGAGCAAATATACACATACCACTGGTCAATATTACCCCACTACAAGTAAAAGTTGTAAAGACAGACTCGTACTTAAGTAAAAGTACAGAAGTACTTACTTTCAAAAGTCCTCAAATAATAACGTGAATTTATTTTATGTCAGTGCATTGCCTTAGTGACACATACATGATGCCTCTAAAACAACCTTCTAAATACATTGATTGACGAAAGTAAGAGCTTTATTTGAGAAAACATGCTATATAATGATTTAGCCTAATTATACTCATTAGCCCGAGGCCTATATGTATTTATGAGCAGTGTTTATAAATCCATCACATACCAGTAGACACCAATATAATTTCCATTAAAACCAAACCAATTCCAGTTATACCCATTGAATCCATTTTTTTTTTTTGTGTGTTATGGCCAGGATTCTGTTTTTTTAACCATAGTTAACATCGTGAAAACATTATTAATTTCGCAATGGCATTAAATGATAAATCAACATAAACACTTGCTATGATATCTCAAGATGAATTAAAACTACATACATTTTCTATGTCATGTAACTTAGCTGAGGGACTATTTGGTATTTATTTACTGTTTTATGATATGTCTTTTATTATTTTATTTGCCTTTTAGAGTGTTGTCAGCTGTGTAGTATAGCTTCCAGGTTTACATTTATTTCGCAGGGAGGTTTCCTTGGGTTGCCACATCAAAAATTCCACCAATTACTCAATGCTAGCCGGAAACCAGCGACCTAAAATAAATGGAAAGATCTTTGATAAAACTTAAAGGTCCTGGCAGATTGCAGGCCAGAAATTTCAATTAATCAACTGTTATTGTGAAACTGCTTTTACTTACATTTTCATAAATGTAGTTAAGTAAAAATTATGATATTTGTCTTTCAATTGTAGTTAAATTAAATAAATAAGTACTTAATACTGAAATAGAGTACATATACTCAAATAGTGTACTAACTTACTTCTTTACTGTCCACCACTGCTGATGCCTTAAGGTCAGTTTTGAGCAAATAATATATTTTTTAATTTCTTGGAATATGTGACTTTTGTGGTGCTGGCTACCTGAAAAGACACACACAAACACAGTGTTTGTGAATGGTTAACAAATTATTATGTCATTGGAAAAAATATGATAAATATCAAATTAAAATATTACATTAAATATTATATACATATTTCCGTTTAACCCACTTAAAACCTCTTTCCTTACCCACTCCCGCTTTCGTTCTAATTTTTTTTAACTTTTTGCTCTCGCAACAGCTTCTTTGTGTAACTTTTTGCATATAGTTATCTTTGCTATTTACCACTTCAATGTCTCCTCGATTCCTTGTAAGTCTCTGCTAAGTGCCAAAATGTAAATGTAGCGTTTACATTATAATTACTTAAGAACATTCTTAAATATTAAAAACATATATAAAAAAAATAATTACATGGTTAGGTGTTTATTTGATGTGGAGATGTATGAGTTTTAGCCTATAAACATGGAGCCGACCAGGTCGAAATCTTGTTCTGTTGGATAGTGGTTACATAACACACAGCTGACCTCATAGATCTCCAGCTTTCTCCAGCTGAATGTTAATATCTAAAAAAAAATATTATGCCTCACAAAATGGTTCCATAATCTTAATAAATCTAAGTTCATATCCTTGCGTCTTGTTCTTTCGCGGTCATGCTGGTGATTTTTATGAAACTTCTTACAGCTGCTTATCTTTCTAAAGATAATCTTAACTGGTAATATATTCCTGCCAAAGTGTTGACAGTAGTGATATAAAACTTTTCGGACAAGGCCAAAAATATTCTCGATGTCTGAGAACAGTGTGTGTGTGCGTCAGAAAGAGAAATCATTGAAAAGACATACAATGAGCTGCAAAAGAAATGACAAGTCCATGTTCTTCCCCTTGTCATGTTGATGTTGATGTTCTGCAGGGATACTGCTTTCCAACCGTGCTGACGTGTGTTTTTCTTTTTTTCTCTGTACCCTTTCCTGTCCCTCCTTATTTTCATCATGACTTTTTCTCTTTCTTCTATACTTCTATTCGCTTATGTACACCTTGCGTTTCTCAGCTGCTCTGTCGGCTGTTGAAGGCACTAACTGCATCTGCCGGAGCCCCTGTAACATGACCCGATACAACAAAGAGCTCTCCATGGTAAAGATCCCCAGCAAAACCTCGGCGCGCTACCTGGAGAAGAAGTTCAACAGATCTGAGAAGTACATAACGTGAGTGCACCCCGTTCCCAGCACATCAAAACCACTTTGAATTCAGCATCTAAAAGTTTCGAGAAGCGTTTCATCCTACTGCAATTTTGTCACAAGTCTCCCAACTTTTTAATTGTTGTCCTCATTGTACCCTTCGCCTGATTAATACTTCAAAGTTATACACCTCATTACTGCCACCAATTTGCGAAATTACAAGTTAATGTGCCACCTCGTATCCAAGATCATAGAGATACTGGCGTGGACATGTAATGATCACAAGCCTGCACTTTTCTAACAAAGACAACCTGTATTGTTGGATGCTACATCAGAAACACAGTGTTGATAGCTCAAAAGTCATTCCATATTCTCTGTTTCGAGAAGTAAAGTTGCGAACCAACCTATTTTGACAGTTTGTGTTGTTTCATCTGTTCAATCCATAATAAAGATTTTACAGATATAACTCAGAAAGCATACGGTGGAAGAATATTTAAAAAAAAATATGATTATACTTAACTGGCAAATTGTGGCAAATTTGTGATTGGAACCAAAGATAATATACTTTAATAAACAGTCAATGTGGTGGCACTTTTAAAGAAAGTCCTCCCTTCCACGTAAAAGTTCAAATTATAAATCTTGTAAGGCGCTTACCAGCCTGTGCAGAAACTAAAAAGGCTCCAGTGATTTTTATTGCAATTTAACAAATCAGGAAATTTAATATACTTTGACCATTCAAGTAGATAGAAGGAGTTGCTTGCTAAAACTTCCCAGAACCGTTACAAATATGGCTGCCAAGTTGCACAACTTACATTGCAGCTCATTGAGGTTGCACCAGCAGGTCATATAGGATAGGAAATTTATGCTTTCACTTGCCAATTTTACATATTAGACATTCAGCCAACGACTTTGGGTGGTCCATTGTCATGCTGTCCTAGGCCAAGACTATTAGTCCATAAGTTATGCCTTCTCCATGACTTAGAAGAAAGTGGGCATCCATTTAGAATATAAGCAAAGTCCAACCATTATGTGTTTAGAAATGTTATTTGGATCCCTAGATATACTCTATACTAAAAGCATCTGTAGAATAAAAAGTTAATATATATATGACACTGTGACATTTCTCCTTTAGACAGGTTGAGAAAACTTTCACTATGTATCAGGAAACTTATAGAGTTGTTCTTTGATATAGTGAGACGTATCACATCTCCACCATTCATTAGTTCATCGTCATAGAGATAATCTTGTGATTGATGTGTCTGAGACACGAGGCTCGTGGGAATACTTACTCTCTATCACACATATACACACATGCACGCACAGACACACACACACACACACACACACACACACACACACACACACACACACACACACACACACACACACACACACACACACACACACACACACACAGCTGTTGCTCAATTAAATCAGTATAAATCAGGCAGCATATCATTGCTCCGCTGTCCCACCTGGGAGATAAGCTTTTCAAGACTTCTCTTTTTATTATGTTAAAAAACTTTTAACTTGTGCACATGCGGGCACATGAATTATTGGTTATGCCGAGATCATTCACATCTACAGAATAACGGCAGCAGAATCAATGGTAGAGGTTGTTGTTTTCAGTGATTGTCTTCTGCATCACAGGGTTTTGGGTTGCAACCTTTTGCAATTTAACAACTAACATCAAATAACAGCCAATTTGCCTCCGACCTAGTTTGAGCTGTGTATGTGAGTCACGCAATAAAATAACTTCCATTTCTGTCATGTTTTGCCGAAGGTCCACTGGCACTGAGAAAATTGCCTCAATACCCCTCAAGGAATGGGGTTGTGTTTATAAAATGTTTAAGTTGTTGTGTTACTGTATAGTTTAGTGTGTGGGTGTATGTGGAATCCAGGCTAAATTCTTGCCTGACATCACACTCCAGCATATATGAAAGGTCATTTACTGTTTCCGAGTCCAAATACTTTATAGAAAAATACATATCATAGAAAAATTATATATACTCATAGCATTATTCCAAATCCTTAACCCAAAAGTTTTACAAATGTTGCTGTGCCTGTGAAAACCAACCTAAGTTTTCATTTTCATTAAAGATCGATTTGACCAATTTAATTTCACTATGATTTCAAACTTTGGCATGGTCTTACTCAGGCAATATGCATTTCAGTGTTATATACTTACAATTAATAAATCATGTGTTCCATTATAATAAGTGGAGGCTTGGATCTAGAAACGTTTTTCTCAAAGGCGAGCTTATTGATTTCTTAAATAGGTTGTTATTTTAAATAGAAAACAATACACATTTCTACATAAAAGGAACGTATACCTACCTGCATTGCTCCCATCATCTTTTTATTAATTCCCGCTTGATTTCTTTTTGCCCTCTACTGCTGACTTGTTTTAGTACTTGGCTCAACTAAAGAGTTTTCTCAAATTGGTTACCCCGCCTTAAAATCAGATTCTGAAAGAAATACAAGTTTGATTTTAACTTACGGTTTTGCTGTGATTTGCATCTTTAATGTGGTCTTACTCAATCTTTTATCGACATTAAGGCAATTTGTTTTCTGAATGTTCCTTACATTCTATAAGATGATTTTATATAGAAAACACTAAATCACAAAAATGCATTTTGCTGTGTTTTTACAGATAGAGTCACATGTATAATGCATGATTGTTTAAAAAATGAAAATCTTATTTACAAAAATCCAAAGTTTAGACACAAATTTGTTCACTTCTGTTAACCCGGCATCAACCCTGCCACGAGTAAACTGAATATAAAATCCGAATATAATATAATAATATGTAGATTCAAGCTAAGACTCAGAAACTCTGGCACATTTCGATAATGCCTTGTTTCTCCCCTCTCACCTCATTTGTATAAAGTCTTCCATTTCTTAACTTTCTTCACCACTTGCTGCAAACCGCAGTCAATCCTACTGTGAGCCTTACTCTCGGCTTCAATCGAGAATGAATTGAAAAAACCTGCTTCGCTCCGATCACTTCATGCAAAAGTTTCTTGGTTAATGTTTGTTTCCCATGCACCATGTTGCCACGTCACTGTTGCCATAAACTTCCATTCCAGAAAGCTAAATATAAACCATGAAAAATATTGGCTTAATATAAACCATCGATTAAATTTGGTTATTTAAGAAATTACTTGTCACAGTCAACTTGACACACTGTTTTTTCTTCAAACATCAGTTTTGTGTTCTCTCCATGCAGGGACAATATCCTAGTTTTGGATGTCTTCTTCGAAGCTCTGAATTATGAGACCATAGAACAGAAGAAGGCTTATGAAGTCGCAGGTCTTCTAGGTAACATGACAAACACCAACATACAAGTAATTTTTTCTTCTTTTAGATCATCTATCACGAAATCTTTTATTCATGTTGCAGGTGATATTGGTGGTCAGATGGGCTTGTTTATCGGCGCAAGCATCCTTACCATTCTGGAGCTCTTTGATTATGCCTATGAGGTATATGTGCACTTTTAGCTCCACCCTTCCATTGTATTGTAATAAACACACTCTGACATGAAAAAAGGATATGAATTCAGACACACATATACAAACGCGCACGCACGCACACACACACACACACACACACACACACACACACTAACACACACACACACACTCCCACACACGCACATGCACACGCACGCACACACACACACACACACACACACACACACACACACACACACACACACACACACACACACACACACCACACACACACACACAAATTTCCTAGACAGAGATTGCTGTTTGAGACATCAGTCTGTCTCTGGTGTAGGATGAATGACACCATGATAGAGAGTTTCATCATGATGAGTCTTCATTAATTCTGCATTGCCGCTGATGTCTGTACTCTCTGGACAGAAGCCAGCTCATGCCCTTACACCAATCATACCCTTGGGGTGGGTGCACACACTCATTTTGATTACATCCTGTTCTGTCCTAATAGACTTTTGATAATGTGTAGCTAACTCTTTTTTGACGCTTAAACCCTTTGGATTTTAAAGAGCGTACAAAAAGCTTTATAAAAATGCCTGAGACTTTAAAGTATATGCCTAATGAGATTTTTGTAAATGTGGTCGTCTTAAAAACAAACCAATTAGCCAGCAAAGTTCCCGATTCATAAGATTCAATAAAATCCACGGTGTGTGAAACCCCCCTGGTGCATGACATTATAAATCTCTTTACAATGAAGGCCGTCTCTCACACTTGACTACTCTTTTGGAACAGCACTATAAAGTTGTTGACGCCACTTTGAGGTGCATAATTTTGGAATGCAAATAAAAACCCCAATTTTAAAATGTTTCCGAGTCCTAGTGGTAAGGATCACGGCCTTCAATCTGTGCTGATAAAATTTGACAAATCTGGCATTTCCACAAAGGGATAGCAGTTCAAGAACCGGAATTAACAGGAATAAATACTGTTTGTTATGTTTTCTGGCAGGTGGTGAAGGAGAGACTGTTGGACATGTTAAATCGAGAAGAGGAGGAAGAGAGTCATGGAGAGGATGTGGTAATAAAATCCTATGTTGTGTATTAAAGAATTTATTTAAGCGATATTGAATGAGGAAGAGTGCCGTTGTGCTGAATATCAGCGCGGTTGTGTTTTGTCAGCATCTGTTGGACTGATTTTAAATATATATTTAAATATAATTGTTTATTTTAATTTAATGTGTGGCCCTAACCTGCGGTTAACTGTTTTCAACATAAAATCATCCTATATAATGTAAAGAACATACTTTGAAAATATAATCTTTTATATCTTTAATACTAAGATCATGTCATAAAAGGAAATTAATGGTTATAATCTAACTTTGATGCTCATTATATCAAAATTCTCATCCTTGCTCTAATGCTAAATCTGCACTTGTCTTGATACATCTAAACATAGTGTGTTTTTTAAAAGTCTTATCATACACTCAAAGATTTCAAATGTTTTGCTAAAGGTTATCATTTTTACTGAAATGTCTAGAACTCGTATATCCCTCTACTGTGAATAAGTAGAAGACAGTTCAATTTGCATTGTTTTTGTCAGGTGTTTATTGACTTTCTGTATCTTTGAAATGTTGTAGCAGAGTTTTGAAAAGGGCAGACAATAAGGTAGAGTTTTTGTCAGAAGGAAAGGTTTGAAAGTCTACTCTGGGGTGTTATACTAAGTTTTTTTCTATGTAACTTTAAAAGTATTTAAAACATAAAATAAAGTTGTACCCTTATGGTACATTGTTTCCTAAGGACCTACAGATAGATTTAAATGTACATTTACATGTTTTGTACCTCTAATATGGCAAAAAGGATCCTTACGGGGTAATTCCCCAGCGGAACAAAATGTACAATTATGAAAATTTTTACTAACATGTATGCCAAAGAAGAACCTTTTTCATCATATTGGTTCCTTAAGAACCTTTAACATCGGAAGAACCATACTGTCTCACAAACATTTGTTGATAACAGTTTGTTTTAATAATTAAGTTGTATTCAAGTAATTATGTAGACACTATAATGCTAAAACAAATATTGTAAAATGTTGGACCTGTTCAAAGTAATATAAGTAATAAATAAAAAATATTATTAAATAACAAATAAAGTAATTTAAACACAAATTACTGCTTTGGACAATATAAGTTTATAAATAAATGATATTATTAATAAAATATAAGGAAACGCCATCTTAAATAAAAAATTATAAATTAATATAAATAATTAACAATATTTTTTTTTTTGAAGGGGTCACATGATTATATGTTTAATAAGGTTTGTTTGACTTGATGCAGCGCTGCACAGACAGATGACTTGACGTTCACATGTGACAAAAAAGTATCCCGAGAGCGATTCAAGAACAGCCGGCTTTCTTAGCCAGCACAGCATTTCAGAGGATGAAAATAGACTGAAACAGACAACAATCAGATTACTTCTATGAACTGGTTTAAATAAATTGACAGATAAATTGATCTAATGCAAAATTATTATGATTTATCTTGTTGTTTTGTCTTAAGACAAAAATATTCAAAAATGCATAACATACTAATCCTTTTATCTTAATTCCAACAATAACAGCATTTCTCAATAAAGAAAACAAACGCTACTTGATCAGCCATATTTTAGGAAGTGACGAGTGCCCCAAACTGTCGTCTTGACAGCTTTGTTTTCCACTGTGCCCGACTGCTTTCGGCTAGTCTTACTGATTGGTCTGTGCAGTGCAGCATGAGCTCGAACACTCTTTCGAAACATTCTGTTTTCCCAGTCCACAGTACAAAACCACATTGCTTTGTTTTTATTGAAAAACCTTTTCTTAGTGTGGTAAGAAGGCCAAAAATGTATCACATTAAAACGTATCAGTGTGAACTAAGCAATTTTGGAACCAAAACCACAAAATGATTTTGCCTTAATGATAACATCTGTATCTTTTTTTCAGAGTACATGCGATCCTGTAGTGAATCACTCTGAATCAATCAGTCATACAGTCAATGTTCCCCTACAAACTACCCTGGGCACCCTAGAGGAGATAGCCTGCTGAGTGTATTTACTCTCAACATCACCAGGTGGAACCAAGAATTCTGCCTCGCACTTCTTAAAGACCCGCACAACCCAATGGGTCAAGCAAAGGGGTGGAGTCTCAATTCTACAAAACGTTTAAAACTCATGAAGTTGTTTGGCGAAAACAAGACAACTAGAAGCCAAGGAGCTTCTTTAGTCACACAAGGACCTCAGCGTTTCTCACAAACACCATCTGTTTGTTCTGGACCCATGAAGGAAAACAGAAGCTTGTGGACCTGTCAGGACAAACACTTGTAAACAAAAACACGAAAACACAAGCATGTGGGGAACTGCAAACGCACAAGGCCTCAGTGTGTTCTCGCATTCTGCTCGGCCTCCATTTTGAAGTCTACTGCCAAAACACTGTAAATTATTAACCACAGAAAAATGTTGTGAAACTGTTCTAACTGTGCATGTGTCGATTTCATGCGTTACAATACGGTTTTCTCGATCGTCGTCCTTTCACACACAGAGACTGTACTGCCTTCTTGTGCTGTTTGTTTGCTATGTGTTTCTGCATTTGAATTGGCTTGTTGAGGTAGCAATGGTGCATCAAAAACCAAACAATTTTTCTTTTTTAGAGTGTAAAACAGCTAAAATGGCTACCCTGAGTACATCCCGTTGTGGTTGTAATGGTTCAACCACATGCTTTTGTCTCTCCGTTAACCATTCAAGAAGATGAAAGAACATAGAGGCTAGAGAATAAAAGAATGTAGAGGATTTTGCAAATGGTTATACCAATGCAGCCAGCAGCTTTTATTTTATCAATGTGAGAGGAAGTATTCATTTTCGATTTAGACCCTTAAGCTAGACTTCTGATATGATCCTCCACACACTCAATTAAGACTCTCCTGGTTGAGAGACATGAAAAGCACTTTTCAATGTTAAATCCTCTAGACCCTTAGAGGGATAGCTCACCCAAAAATGAAAATGAATTACTCAATTGTAAATTTCTTTATTCTGTTAAATGCAAGGGAATATATTTGGAAGAACGTTAGAAACAGAGATTGTAGGGGCGCAGTTGACTACCAGAGTAGAAAAATATTGTATATTCTGTTGAACACAAAAGAAGATATTTTGAAGAAAAGATATTCTGAAGAATATCTTTATTCTTAACAAACTTATTATCTCTTTAAGAGACTAAACATCATGCTGTCTCATACTTGACAATCTTTTAACAGGAATGTTGCAGACGTTAAGAGATTTAAAACGTGAGTTCATGCTAAAGTTGTCGTTTTCCAGTTTATCTTATCGGTCTGTCTTTTCATGTGTGCAGAGGTTTGTAACACTTTATTTGTTATGTTAACTGATATTAACTACAGTTTGTTGCCAATTTTTGATGATGGACCATAGCCAGCTGCAAAGGTTTTGTGAGTTTTCTCTCTCTGGCTAAATGTAAGGTTCTTAGATTGATATACATGAGAACAAACACCCATTCATTCTTTAATTTGTACAGTATTTCCGCCACTATTTATTAACTTACGGAAATAAATATTCTTTCAGAACATTCTTTGAACCGAGGGTTTGTCCCGGGTGAGGAGAGCGAGTTTGTACCCTGATTGCTTTTCTCAAGAACAAGCTCTACCTAAATACTCAATATAATAATACCAACATGAAATTAGCCAGGAAATAAAAACTTGTGAACGCTTGGAGCTTGTGAGTTTTTTCAACAAATTGTTGTGGGACACAAAGTCCCATCACAGAGTACCGCTGTCAAACTGCACATTTGTTGACAAGCTCCTAAATCTTACAAATAAATAAATAAGCATTTTGTTTTGTTTAATAAACACTTTGATTAAAATTCCTGACATGACCTAGGGCATTATTGTCCAAGTTTGAAATTGTCGCTTTTGAGACCTCAAAGAATGCAAATGTCATTCATAAATATCCATTTGAAGCTATTCTTGTGTCTGGATTATTGGTCTTTATTTTCATGTCTGCTCCTAGGGTACCATTATTTCCCCTAATTTCTAATTATTCAAAGCTTCATATTAATATTATTAAAAGTGGAAACACTAAAATGTTTCCACAGGGATAGAAAAATGAATGCATTACAGTACATTGGATTCGTGGCAGGTGATGGAGCTTAATGTTGTCGTTTTTTAATGAAATTTATGCAGTGTGGTCCATGCAGATACATCCAGAAATCTTACAACTTCTCTGATTTGTGAAGTATGCCATCTGTGAGAATGTACATTTTGTAACAATAGACCTGTTTTGTTTTTCAGAATTGAATTTGCAGTTCCATCAAATGTAATGGGCTTTGTTCTGAATTGTGATGATATCTGGGCCTGTAACAAAGATAAATCTGTAATCCTTGCGGGGTTTCAAACATATGCAGAAGAAATAAATGAACTGACATGCATAAACACACAAAGAATGCAGAACCTTCAGCGTCGTTCTAAAACATACTCAACAACAAACATATGAAGTGCTTTATAATGTTAAATCATTTTAGAAGACTTATTGCCCTGTGGAGATAACACCAAAGGGTTGTCACGTCACCTTTGCTATTTTCTCATTAGTAGAAACCAGACAGGTTGATGGTTTCTAACCCGAGGGGTATTTGCTGCAGTACCTCCGACTTTAGAGATGAAAACAATAAAAGCTAAATGGATTACAACTTATATTTCTTTGCTTGCTCTGTCTGTCTAGCTTTTGTTTCCTGTTTTTAACATGTAGTACTCGTAAGCTTTAGGATAGATTCTTAAAATATTTAATAATATTTGTCTCCCGGATCTCTAGGAAAACAGATTTTTCTAATATGATGAAAATGTTGTTCTTTGCACTTACTTTCCTTATGTTATTGCTTGTTTTTCAATTACACGGCTGCTTTTGTACCCATACATCCAAGGTTACGTGTCTGTGTTTCCCCAAACAAATGGCAAAAACAGTTTTGACAGCATGTTATTACTTGTGCCTTTATGCAGTAAAGAAAAGGGGAAGGCAAATACAAGACTCGATTCTGTTTAATAAAAACAAATGCATTTTCACCCTTCTTATGCATAGACGTATAAACAAACATCAAGACAAAAGAGCTGTCTGTAATCTCAGATATAACACATTGAATTCATGTGTGAGGGCGTTTGGCCATTTATTTCAAAGAAAACTTTTTGATACACCTTCTCATTAGCATCAACTTTATTATAACTTAATCCCAGCATTTACCACATTGTGAAGTCTAATTGTAAAATGGGCTTTCAGAGGTCACTTTTTGGTCAACATCAATACAAAATAGTTTTATGTACAGTGTCAAAAAGCCTGTCACGTTGTAGATCATTTTATCTCTTAAAACGAATATCTTACCATCAGACTAAATTATTAAAGGTTTTATCCTGTAAGAATAATTTTATTGCCTTAAAAACCCTAAATGTTACTTTCCTTAGCTTTAATATGAATATGGAAGCTAAAAATGAAAGTGAAACTGAGAGCAGACAAAGCTGTCAAATGAGTGCGTGTGATTGGTTACAGACTTATGAAATCATTAACTGGTGCATTTTTATCCCATATATTGTAATCTATCATTGTAAACCTTCAAAATACCCAAGGATGGTTTAACATGAAGTTTGGCACATGGTTTGTCCAGGCACAAGTTCTTGTAAGATTCTAAACCTCATTTTATATTTCCTTTGTGTGTTTGTCTGTTTGTTACTGTAAACAATCTGTGATGTTAAAAATCCTAGAGTTCACAAACCAAGAGTTATTTACGTTCTTTAACAGAAGTAAGATGTCTTGGACTACAGCAAAGATGAAATGTGACGGAAGTAACTAGATTCACATGATTTTGTCTCGTCACTGGTGATGATGCAGTAACTAAACGCCAGGTTAACCAATAACAGTTCACTAGACCATTTGACTGGGAGTCTTTAATATACAGTTCACATGAACAATTTACAGTATTTATTAAAATGTACATTGGTCCCCTTTAACAAGACATTATATTATACAAAGTACTATGTATGAATTAACTTATAAACTGAATGATGTCATGCAAGATGTTTTCCAACTTAAACTTACATTGCAATGTTTTCTTTGTAGCATTTATTTTAATGTAATTTTACATTCATTCCACCAAAAAGAGAATGCAAGACTGATTGCATGAGTCATTTTCCAACAAAAACAACATGGATGTTGTGTTTGTTTAATCATTTGTTGCTCTTGTTTATCACCTATGAGAGGTTGTTGGTTAATTGAATGGTGAATACACAGATGATGGGATGCCTGCACTGTAGCATAACAAGGCCTGGGGAAATCAATGGTAGTTTCAGTGACTGCTTTAACCGAGGAACAACAGCTCTAATGAAGAAAAAGCCATCAGTGTCAACCATTCACAAGCTTTCTTCTTGACGCTGACAAACAACAATCACAGCATGAGGTATTTACAGCGAAGGTTTACTCTTAAGCCATTTCCCCCAATGGTTTCACATGATTGTTTAAGAAATATTGCAAATTAAAACAAACCAGTCTTTCGTTCCAAATAATCTTTTAATCCATGTTATTCTTTGAAATAAAAAGAGAAATCATCTTTAATGTCCTCCACTGTATTTGTGATTCATGATGCGACAACATTGTAACAATATCATCACTTCTTAACACTCTGCATGTCTGAAAGATCTAAAGGCACAGATCTCTCATTTCAATTTATTTTGTTATTTCCTTGGAAACTGATGACGTTATGTCAATCTGTATGAAATACGGCGTCTGTTCTTTAACCCTCAAGGCTAAATACAACAGAAATATGCATAGAGAAAACATTCAGCAGGAGGTCATTTGTCTAAACCCTTAAATGATGACACAAAGCATTTTCCCTGCACAGCTGTCATGTACAGAATACAAATTCTAGCTAAAATCAGCCGGAAAAGTCCAGCGCACAGCATGATATATGATAGGAGGATTCAAGAAAATGTCAAAAATTGGTATTGACTGTACAACAACTGTTTACTTTAAGGGAAAGGTTTCTCTATAGAGAGAAGATTTTAAGAGATGCATATAAATCAGGTTTAAATGTTACAGTTTATAAGTTCAGACAAAAGAAGTCTATAAGATTGATTCCTTATTCTCAATTGTTTAAAAAAAACATATATATAATCACATGTGTTGTTTTAATCATAAGCCAAATGTAGTTGTTATAACATACATTGTTGTTTGTGTTTACATGTGACTTTTATTTAACTCCACAGCTTCAGTCCTTTATCGATCCTCCAAGTGGATGAATATCGATCACATCCCCTTTTTTTTGTGCTGATAACCCCTTCCTTCAGAGCAGGTAAGATTCACATTATTTGTTATAGTTGCAAACCTTTGACTTTATATTTGCTTCGTCAATTAATTTTATCAACTTTTCAAATATTTATGTTCTATAATAAGAAATATTTAAACAAGAAATTGTATTCTCTTCTATTCGCTGCCAGAATTTTTTTTTTGCTTAATTGGATTAGTTATAAATAAGATAAGATCATTTTTGAGCTGATTCCCCTAGAGCGTCTTACCTATGTATTACAACAAACAGGCCTTTTTTATAAAAGTCTGGACTCCATATCTGGATTATATGGATCCTCATTTTCGCCCTATTATACAACAAGGAATATTGTAATTGTGTAACAGTTTAGGCATTTCACTTTATTGTTTTTTCCTTTGGATAATGTCTTAATAAAAAAAGAAATGTTTATTTTATGACCTACAAACGGCTATTTTTTTTGTAACTCTTGTAACGTTTTTTTAGGAACCTTTTGAATTTTGATTGATCCACTGGCCATAAAATTCTTTTTCTTGTGGTTTTTAAGAATGTTTGACAGCATTCGAGAGCAAGGATTTTGAAGCTAGACTCCTGCTGTGATTTGATGTCACATATATCAATGATGTGCCGTTGGTGCCTGAAGTTCGACATCTTGTTATACATTAAGTCTTAACTTTAGTTATTCCTTTACATGTGTTTATCTGTCAAGGGGCATTAATTCCTTACCAAAAGTACCTCGGATATTTATGATACGTTACTTGATTCTATCAAATATATGTAGTTCACATTTGGTTGTGCCACCTGACATTTTTGAAATAGGAAAATCCAAAAAATGCTTGTACATATACAACAGAATTTCATACAATTAAAATATGATATATATATATTTTAAAGTATACTATTTTTTGTAATAGTTTTACACATTCATGATGCCATAGAATAACCTTCTATAAAGAGCCTTTAACATTTGAAAAACCTTTCTGCCACAAAAGGTTGTGGTGAAGAAAGGTTTGTCAGATTATAAAAAGGTAAGTAAGAGGTTGTTTTTCTGAATGGTTCTTTGTTTAACAAAAAATAGACCTTTATAGGCATCACTGTGAAGAAACTTTAATAACGCTCATTAGCTTTGAATTATTTGTAATAAAGCCCAGCAAATTGTACCTTATTGCTTACATAAACTATATAAATGTATGCATTTTAAATTATTTAAAAAAAATATGCTTTAAGAGTCTAGTTTTGTCCCAAACAAACGAAACATTCAGATGTTTTAGTAAAAGCAGTTATCAATCTCATACATTAACTGAATTGTGTCTAACTATGTTTAGCATATCAAGATGATTAACAGCTATTTTCAAATGCTTAACTTAAATGTTTCCTGCATTTAAATAGGTTGCACCGTCCATGCCGTTTTCAAAAACAGCATCATCATCATCATCAGATCGGATGCAAGTTGAACTTAATTGACATCCATTAAGCTGATAGTAAAGCCTCTGGGTATGGCATACATTTGAATAATTTCAAATAAATGCTACATAATGGAAAATCTTTCTGAGTTTAGAGTCTACAAAAGCAAAACTAAGTTTAAAGATCTCTACGGACAAAAAGATGGCGCAGAAAAAACCTCCACACGTATTTCGCAGTATCAATTTCTCTGTGACATCTGAACATAAATAAAATAACAAGCCCACCTTTCTAAACATAATTTACGTTGGCATTTGGCAATGTTATTAGCAGTACCTCATATTGATACACAATGTAATGCTAGATAGAAGGCTTAACGGATAAATGAGAAAACTGCTTAATGAGTCTGGGGCGCTCAGATGAATGTCTGTTTTCCATATTCGATATAGATATGTGCATGTGTATGTGGAGAGAAGTGAACTGTCATGTGTTTATGGCATTATAAGTCAGTGCTACTAACAGAAATCCATTTCTGTCATGGCTTCCATACTAATGAGACCGATTGCCACCCGTTTTAATTGTTCTTTCTTTTCTTTTTTCTTCTTTTTTAGCTGTCTCGTAGGGCGAGTGCAATGTTCTAGGACTTAATTACGAAAGAGGGAGACCAAGGCAGGGAAAGGATTTACTTTAAAGAAGCTCTTGTTCCCAAACAAATAACCGTTTTTCCTACACAATCAAACAAATGTCAATTAGCTAGTGTCCGTCCCCCCCAACCAAGTTAATAAGTGCCTGATATTCAATCACACATATGCTGCTGACAGATAACTGAGGTTGGAGAGTCAAGGCCTTCTTCTTGTAGTTAAGAACCATGATCCACTCATAAAATAATTAGCAGTTCGGAGTGTTCAGACTTTGAAAGCATTGATCTATGCTGGGAGAAGACTCTTTTTGATGAGTTCCAAATGAAATTTGACAATGTATGAATGCTGTCTGGTTGACGTCTGGTTGACGTCTGTGGTACTTTGCTTACATAATCGACTATAAAGTGTCATAAATACTCCTCACTGATTATTAGCTCACAAAAATTTTACTTTGCTTGTTTTAGAAATGTTTTGTGTGTTCTGGCATGAAATAAGAGAGCAAGAACAATTTCCTGAGAATGGTATAACAGTCTTATATTTGTTCACCCGCAGCTAAGCTTTCAATATGATCTAATGCAGTTTCTTGCAGAAATCTTTAGAAAACCCTGCAGCATCATATTACTCAGAATACATGGATATAATGAAAGATAAATATCCTAATGGAAAACAAATATACTCTAGAATCTGGATGAATTTAGTAATAAGATCAGAAAAATTCTTGAGTTTTGAGTTTTTACTTGCAGTCAGAACATAACATACATTTAAGAATTTTACACAGATGACTGGCAGCTTATAACAAAGGCAACACATTTCAGTCAAAACCAGGGTGAGGTAGGATCAAGAGGATTTTATGATATGTTGGGTAAGAAAAAGATATGAATGTGATAATAAACGGTAAAGAAACAGGAGCCTTCAATGCCATATGTACACAAAAGAGTCACCAGATTTTATCCTATCCTTTTTTGTCTAGCTTGTCTAGGTCCTGGGTTTTACTTTCTCCTCTCAACGCTGTCTCTGTTCATCAACACAAGAACCTAAGCTTCATAGAGCTAGGTTTTAACATATTTACATAGATATTGTACAGCTTAAGTGCTTTGGCGTTGTTTTTCTTAACTCTCCACAGTTCAAGGAAATCCGCTGTCAAGAAAAGCCACAGTAGATGCGTGGAGACGGATGTTGGCACAGCAGGAATTGACTATTTTCTTAAGTAGGATTAAACATTGATCAGTCATGCTCTGTGAAGTAAACCTGGGTGATATGATCAAAGTAGACAACATAATCTAATAGCTACAGCTTTATAAATTAAAAAAGTGATTTCAAAAAGCATAATGTTCACTGAGGAAGTCTCTTCATGAGCCATTTTGACCTGGTCAGATAAGGGATCAGGAAGAACATTGATGTTGGAATGGTAACTATAATCCACAGCCATTTAATTCCTTTTTTTGTTACAGCCGGGAGTATTGCTAACATGATTAGTCTATTTAACCTAAAGCGAGTCACAAACCTTGACATTAAACAAAAAATAAATACGCAGTCATTAAAACATAAATAAAATTATTACAGTGCCTGTCTCCGTGTCCCAGACAAAATCTGTTTAAAGGGATGGTTCAACCAAATAAAGAAATTTCTCTTGTGAGTTGATCATACTCCAAAACTGTACGAATGTCTTTTTACAGTTAAACAAAAGAAAGATATTTAGAAGAATGTCAGCACGGAGGGGGTACCTTTGACTCCCAAAGAAGCAGAAAAGTTTTTAAGGTGAACCATCCCTTTAAGACACATATAAAGCCTGAATATTTTTGTCTCATTTGTTCTTTTTATACAAATGTACCTCCCCAAACCCCTGTTGATATAGCAGACAAGCTGCCCACAATGGAAAAAGCCCAACACTGAAAATCTATCAGTGGGTGTTGGTCAACAGTCTGGAGTGAATGGGATCCTAAGCCCTAACCCAGCTCAAAGGAACCCAGAATGTCTCCCGTTCAAGTCTCTCCAAGATGCTACGTAGTTCTGTGCAGGCACTTGAAGTGTCTTCTTTGATCAGAACCCGATCAACTAGATGTCCGTACTGCTGATCTATCTGCTGTGCCGACAGACGCATTTCCTGCAGGTCTTCCTCCTGAAACATGAAACAGTATGAATACATATGAAGCAGACGAAAGTAAGATGACAGTAGATCATTTTAAAAATAAAGGTACAAAAATGCAAGATCTAGAGAATTGACAATGATTTAGTGATGTGAAATTAGTCTCATTTTGAAACCAGACAGTCTATGTAGTTTTATTCCACTTGTTATTAGATGATGCAATTCAAGGCTGATTTTTGAGAGGTTGAACAGATTATCATTCATCAGCACCACAGAGCTGAATGATGGAAACCTGTGGTCAGACTCACTGTATATCGTCCATGCTCTCCTCCTCCTGGTGATGTACCAGCACTGCGACGCCTGCGAGTTTCTGGAATTTTGGGTCTGACAAAAATGACATAAGGTTTAAACTCTGATGTCCGCAGAGTCTTCAGTGCCTGTGGTCGAGAGAGAAAAACAAACACAATAAGTCAATGTTAGATACCAAGTTAAGGGCAATGATGATAGCTTAACATGTCAAAGTTGTGTAAGATGGCTTGGTGGAGATGAGCATCCCTCAAACAGACAAATGTAGTTGTTTGCAGCATTGTGTGTGCTGTAAGTAAATTGGGCCATAAATAAACATAAACAATGCATAGCTTACACCTGGCTGCTCAGCTTTAACAAGAGTGGCTATATATTCTCGCATTAAAAATGCAAAAGAACAAGTTTAGGGTAAATTGTTCTCGACCAGAAGAGTGATTGTTCGCAAAAACACAGCTTTTTACTTTGGTAAATGGCTCCACATAAAGGATAAACTGGTCAACACATGTGGCAATATCAGTTAAATCATAACTGCAGAGAATAAGGAAAATATAATAAATGTGTCAGAAAACTTTCGTATCCCTTTTTAATAAAATGCCTTAATGATAGTGATTGTTGCTTGAAGCACTGGAACATTCCACTGAAAGGATAACATTTAACTCAACAGATATCCCAAATGTATAAAAAATCTTGACCATTCTAAAATACATTTTATAATAAAGTGTCTTCAACTACAAAATTTAGAATATATCAATTAATTTTTTTTTAAAACGATGTAGAACCCTAAAAACTGTTGTTGTTCGTCATCACTCCCCGCTTCTATAGTTTGCTGGACAACATAATGTTTAAAATCCTTCAGAGATTTATTTTTTCTCATTCACATGCATTTTTAAATCCAATCAACGATTTCCTATTTTCAAAATAAAAAAATCCATAAGATTTTTGTTAAAATACACACTTTAGTCACATTTCCCCGTCTTAATAACTTGTAATATTTCAAATATAATATTTTCAAATGTAATATTCATTTTTTTAAAGGCAATGGGTAACACTTCTTTTAAACTATTTGATGATATTTTTAAATTTGTTTTGGAGCATTAATCCAAATAAAAAATTTCAAAATACATATGTGTAATAAATCACCTTAACTCGATCAATATCCTCATGCTAGTATCATGTTTTCCATGTGGATATTTGGCATGTATATATACTGATGTTATATTAGCCACAACAGGACAGAAAAAAATGGTTACAGGAATGAGTTTCGTTCTCTGGTGCATTCGTATAATAAGGCGAAACATTTTACCCACTGTTTCTTTACAAAAACGCTTTTGTGAGTGAAAGACAAAATAATTCTTTGACCTTTGACCGAAAATATTATAATAAAGAGAAACTGATAAAAGAAACGTGCCTTATAATTCAAACGTTTAAACATGTGTTGTTATATACAGTGTTGAAAAATTACATAAGTTTTGTAAAAAATTACAGGAGCAGATGTTACCAATTCGGTGGAATGTCTCAAATAAAGTCTTTTATATATTTTCCCTCAAACTCCCAACCACCTTTGTCTGATCATTTAGTATTATCAGTTATCAAGTGAACTCGGATATCCAGCCTCTACATTAAATGCACTTTTTGCATTCTTTTATGGTATGGAAGAGTTGCTGTTCTTTACCTCAGGTTGTACATCCACCAGACACATCTTGTTTTTGGCTTGAACAGAGCGGATGGCTTCTATACTGGTCCCGTACAGATTCTCTTTATACTCCCCATACTCAATAAATCTGCAGACAAAAGACCAGACAGTCACACATACATGTTTAGTGTAGCATCTAAAAGAGCGCATGACAGTGTTAGTTCATCACTTACTTGTTATTCTGTGCATCAGCCTCAAAGGCCTGCCTGGAAACAAAGTGATACTCAACTCCCTCCTTTTCATGACTTTTTCTGGGCCTCGTGGTGTCTGTTATAGGACACATAAGCCGATAATTTAACATGAACTTGGGAACATGAAGCATTTCATATCAAAATGAGTATTTATCCATATTAGATAGAGAAACAATAAATACAATGTTTATTTTACTAGATACATTAGATTGTATTTATTTTGTGTGCTTGCAGATGTATTCAAATAGCAAGTAATATACAATCTCACAAAGTGAAAAATTAATTAAACTTTATTCTGAAACTGAAATGGGTACTAGGTGCAATATAAGTATAAATAATTTATAAAGAAGAAGTAAACCTTTTTAAGGGCCTTTTTTAGCTATGTCTAACAATGTATCACCTTTGTTAATATTCATCTATACAACTATAAAAAATATACATCATTTGAAGGTTAAAACAGTCAACATTCATGTTATATTAACTTCTTTTGCCAAACAATACAATGCCCTAAATATGAAGTAAAGATCAAGAGATTTTATCGAATATACCATATAAAACAGGTTCAGACTTACGTGGCACAGCCACAGCGTAACGGTGAGGATTTTCTGCTATCACTTTCTGCTTCAGCTCATTGATTCGTGCTCCCAGAGAGCCTGCACACAAATGGAAGGATTAATTTTTCCCAGTCCAGTTTTTTGCACACTTAAACTTTTAATGTAATCACTGCCACTAGGTGGAACTGTTAAAAGTAGAATATGTAGCACAGGATGGTTCTCTAAAAGGTAATATGCTTCTCATGCTTCTATTCATTTAAGAATATGTCAAAATCATTATAAACACTTTTAATACATTCAACATCCTTGAGTCTGTTGCAAGGTTTACTTTATTTGAATAACATTTATTTATTCATTTATTTTAAATTACATTTAATTTACATTTAATGTATTAAGTTGATTTGTGTAGTTTTTTTCTTTACATATTTCTTCTGTGCAACCTTCATGGAAAAAAACTTATGGCCTTTGTGTTTGTGTATTTTAAAGCTGCATTAAGTAAGTGGGTTTATTACTCCAAAACTGCATTTCAAGTATTTTTAAGTTCACATTCATTAAAGGCAGGGTAGGCAGTCCAGTTCTGCTGGTTTGAAGTCTCTAAACATCCTGATAGCAATCAATAAGTAAGGTGAATCATTGGTATTATTATAATTAAATATCTGATATATATATACTGGACCAACGTTGGTCAGTGGGTAATAATATGTACATTTTCAGTCGACTTATTTTGCGTCCCACTGCGCACCCTGTTCATGCAGACATCATATTTCATAAATATGTGATGTGCAGGTTGCAGGACAATGAGATCAGTTACATCTTAGTAGACAGATAGCATTCACAGTTCAGCATTTACCCAGTGAGTAATTGGGAGTTGTTTACATGTCTTCAAAGTAACTAACAAATCTTCTGGTCCATGGCCTCACGTTTAAGAGGAGGCTTTGCTTTGGATAGTGATACGGGAAAGGGGTATAATTGCTTTGCTACCATGCAGCTTTAGCATTTTCCAGACATTCTACTCGGCCTTCAATACCATTCAAAAAAAGAATCATGTGCTCTATTGCCTTACCAATGAGAACTACTAATCGAGCCCTCTCATTGGGCCTTTGCTGGTAGCGTGTCACCTCTTCATAGGTCAGGAATTCTGTGTCATTCTGGTCAGAAACATTGGCATCTCCTGCAGAACCTCGACGGTCCTTCCGACTTAGACGAAAACTTCTCCGCAAACCAGCTGACACAAAGAACATGTCAAAATCACAGCACTGTTTGATATTCCATAACAAACTCATATAACTTCAGTTGAATGCAAATGAACATTAAATCCGAACATTCTGTGCTTCTGGAATGTATATTGTCAAAATCACAATTCACATTTTTGTTCAATTTTAAAATACAATTAGATAAGTTATATTATGACAAACCTTGATCCTTAGATCAATTGTATCAATTAGCAAATTCTAACAGTAGTGCCACTTGTAAACCATTGTTCTAGATTTGACCCTACCAGCTGCATTGTGATCAAATGTAAAGTGTGTTATATATCAGGACATGGAGGTTAGTGTTGCTGTATGGGAAAACAAGCACAATACCTGAATAAAAATCCCAGGAAAACACCTGGCCACAGGAGGGTGCCACTGTATTACACTTTGAAGAGACTACAATGCGCATTAGACCACCTCACACTTGTGCATATACTGTACCACACTGCCCTCAACAACTGACTCACAATCACCTTCATCACACTACACAAGTCATTTATATCTAACTTAAATATATATATGATTTAACATATTTTGGTGAATTCATTGAGCAGAGCAGAGATAACCACAGTGTTTGCTGAAATAATATAAGATGCATTATTCTGTACTTTTTTTCTGATAAAGCAAATTAAGTTTGTTTCCAAAACAAGATGTTTTTGTGGAATCGTGTTTTATTGTATAGCATTGTAATTTGTCCCGAGTTATAACGTCTTATCTCATTTCATTTTGATTGGTACTATTTGAAATTCACAATAAAGACATGATTTTTAAAAATCATTTTGGAAATAAACTCTTAAATAGTCAAATTAAACATCAGGAAACTAAATGTATAAATGATTATTAAACAATATTTAACGACATCTCAGATTTTCACATGGGACTAAGAATACCAAGAATAGTTCCCCACTTTCATGTTGGTTCCTTCCCATAGTTAAATGAACTATATTAAATGATTCTAGGTCAGTGTATGAGGGCTGAGAGTTCACCATGTTAGAGCTTTCACAAACTTGACTCAGTGAGTGAGTGCACAGCCAGTCGTGCAGGGTGGAATGTGCAGAGTGTCTAACAGCAGGGCAACAGCCTTACAGTGGCTTTAAGGAGGGGGGGGTTCTTGTTTTGGGAGGGTGAAGCAGAGCAACAGATTCAGAAAGAAAGGGGGCTAGGATCTCTTGGTCTTTTAGATGCTTTCCCTTCACCTGATCAAATAGTTATAGAAGCTAGAATCACTTTGTCAAGCTCAATTCATAAACACAGTATTAAAGCCATCTGGTTTTCTCTCTTCAGACATATGTAGAGTTGATTCTACAGATGGACTGTACATTAAAATGTACATTAATTCTGAAAATAGAACGATAGGCTGAGAAAGATCAAACAACATATGAGTGAATCTCACAGTTGCCTACGACTTCCTTTTCTTCTCTCCTGACAGCTTCTCAAATGAACACTCATTAACTAATGAGTAGACGTGTGGCTGACATGGTTTCGGCAACACTATCTCACCTTTTTTATGATGCCTTATGAGCATCTGTCTACTTGAGTATTTTCTACAAGTATTGTAGATCATTACCAACCGAATGTACATTATCCATCACATTAAAGCGAATCCCAAATCTTTCTCTCTCATTTAGAGAGGTGATGAAGAGACCTCCCATTGCTCTGGGTGTTTGTAAACCTCTTGGCACAAAAGCGGGCAGCAACCAAAGCAAACTCAGACAAAGGTCAAAATATCTCAGGCACTGGGAAGGGGAGTGGGCATGCAGTTCTCACCTATGTACTGTCCATTGAAATAGCCTTCACAGTCACAGTCCTCTGTAGGGAGGCAAGCGGGGAGAGAGGGAGTGAGCAGGGGAAACCAGGAATGAGGGAGGAAGGTATATATTGGGCTGCAGAGCTAAAGTTAGACAGGCAGGTTTAAAGAGTAGATAGACAGGCGGGCAGCAGGTAGTAGAGTGGCCATAGCCAACCACGAGTGTCTGTTATTTACCAGAGAAAATGTTATGATGTAATGTGGCGTACATGACCAGGAATAGTTAGTAATAATAGTAATAATAGGAATATTTAGGAATTATTGACACTTTCTTTATTCTCTTGAATAGAAATGTTAAAGGAGGGGTATAATGTTGTTTTATGCATTATAAGCGCTTTACACTTTTAAACATGCTGAAATGATATGTTCAATGTGGTCCATTTGTTAAAAACCGTGTCAGATGTATGGCGTGAGTAAACCAATAACTCATCGAAGATAAGAACTATATGTTTGCATATTACAGGTACTCAAGATAAACATAAGATTGAAAGAAACTGACTGTGATACCCCTCCTTTATTGCTTTGTTTATAGCCTAATTGCATCTTATGGTGATAATTTAGAAACCTATCTGCCCAATTTAGAAATTAATTAATGCAGAATAAAACAAGAAAAACATAAAAAGGTTAATGGCAGACCTTTCATTATTAACCTTTTAAAACCTCTTGCATGTAATAATAGTTTTTGTTTTAGAACCCAAGGGAAAATAAGGCTGTAGATTGAGATTGCAGAAGGAAATGAGTGCATTGTAGCATCACTTGGGAGCTGAAGCTGAAAAGAAAACTGTAAATGCTTAGAGATGGTAAAGAGTGACATAATTTGAGATCTCGTAACGAAAGTTAAAAAAGATTATAAATAGAAGATGACCACAAAACTAAGATATCCTTCCTCTGTTAATATTTCTCAGATCTATATGTGGCTCCAATAATACAGATCTATTTTTTCCCCAGATCTAGGCCCTCATGTAATAGTTTTTTAAGACACCTGAGATTTTTAATAGGTGAAAAACTAATTAAAATTTTTATTTTTCCATTTTTAATTATTTAAAATAGTATAAATTAAATCAAATAAGAAAATTAAATAAGAGGTTTTTAAAATTCTTGTACACTAATCATGTGGTATCTTGGAACCCAAGTATTTAAGCAATAATCAAAAACTGCAAGGTTTAAACAGTTAATACATAAAAATGATAAATAAATTGCATGTAACTGGTAATGTCTTTACACAGTAAGCATTTATCTGGATTTAGAAAAAATAGCAGGACTGTTTAAAAAGTATATGCCCAGACCGTGGTGTTCAAGTGGTCTCTTGATATACTTGACTAATTCTTACAAACTGCAATTCCATACATCTACATGTATCTGTGTGCATGTAAGAAATCTGATCCAGATCACCCACCTTTATCACATCCCTGGTCATCTGATGTTGGCATAAGGAATGAAGGCAAAATGGAAAACATATTCAGATTTGTCATTTCAGGTGCTTCAAGCACTGGCCCTGTTCCCTGGAGTTATACTCTTAAGTGTAAAAAAGAAATAAAGAGACAAGCCAACAGGAAGAAAAAAAAAGAGAGAGATGAGTCTGTTCTCTAATCAGCTTTAGATTAGTGAACATAAAGCACCTGCTCAATAATCATCTACACATACATCAACTGAGCTTTCTAGTCAACACCAAAAAAAAACAAACAGGGTTTTATATAAAGTAAATACTCACAGACAGCTTTTTTTGGAGATTTAGAATTTGGAAGAGTGCCCATTTTATTTCTGTATGCTAGTCGCCTGAGGGGAGAAAAAACACGCACGCACACAAACACACACACACAATGAGAACATCAAAGATGAAAATCCCCTGACAGTCTTCTGTCCGGCTTTCAGCAATAGTCCGATCGGGTATTCTTAGAGCTACAGAATGAGAAATGCTGCTGAGCAAGATCAAACAATCCCACTGATGAATGAGAAATACCCAGCAAAGATACTTCCCGCTGACATGAAACTGGATAAAGACAGCTGTTCTATCTGAACCTAGTAAAATCTATACAGGAATCCTTCTCAGACTTTAATAATAATCCTATTGATTTGGCCTGAAGGTTTGAGAGCATTTCTATCCGACAATAATGTGGCATTTACATTATCCACCTAAACTAGATTTACCATCAGAATATATTCAAAACATTCTGTATTTGTCAAAAAATGTATCATAAATACAGAGCCTACTCAGTAGTTTTGATGCTTTTATAAACCAGACAATCGTTTCTATAGCAACAAAATAGAAAATTGTTGATTGAGTATGTGTTAATATGTTAAATGTTAAACACTTCTTAAAGGTCATATAATTCAAGAGCAAACTCAATATTTCTGAGTTTGCAGTTTGGCGTGTTACCTAGACTAAAGTATGAGAAGATCAAATATTCAAGGACGATTTAAAATCCCACAGTGTGTGCCGGATTTCATTTTCACCTCTCCTGAAAGAGTTTGGATGGGATGAGTCCTGCACGCAGGTTGCTGTCTCCCACTCTCTTGGCCTGCCACCATGTCTGATCATCCAGACTGACCACCTGAAGGATGTCACCACGCTTAAATGGAAGTCCCGCCTCTTGACACGGTGTGGCCTTGTCCTCCAATGGAATGTAGTCAAACAGTGCTCGCATGTAAACCTGAGACATTTATTTAATGAGACAGCGTTCAATGGAAATGTGGGAGATTTTTGTTTGTTTCAGTGGGTCCTTACCTTGCTCTCTCTCAGCTTGTCTTCCTCTTTGATGGCAGGGATGATCTTCAGTGTGATTGACCCTTGAGACTGAGACTAAGAAAAAACAGCTCGTTGATTTGGTTATCATAAATTATGTGATAATGAGAGATCACAGGTCCAGAAGAACCATTTTACCAGCAGTTGACTGATCTCATCTGGCCTTTTGTTCATTACAGAGATCCCATTGACTTCTCTCAGTTCATCTCCTACATGCACCAGACCTTAAAAGAAAAAAGAGCAAGCAGATTTATAGACTTTTACACATTCTAGTTATATCAGCTGTGCAATCCATAATACACTTTATATGAGGAGTTCATGATTTTTTATGAGGGTGGACTACCACACACCAACAGCCTGGAGGATGGATTATGGCGACAGCTTTGGTCAGGTGGTTAGTGAGTCTAAATCTCACGATTGAGTCTTTGGGGACTCTACTTGACCAGGCATATGGTCTATGTGTCATTAAAGCAGAGACGTTGCCAAGCATGATTTATTTATTTGACAAACATATTTTCAAAAGACAGCTATACTTTTGTTAAATTCTAATAAACACATTTTTGCTAATTAAATGAACTCTTTTTACTTATTTACACATAAAATCTAAACAGAATTTTAAATTAATTTCAAAGCTTTAAAATGTAATCTTTTTTTTGTGTAAAGTTTTTCACGGAAAACTGTTTTTATAGTGTATGCACTGACATTAGATTTTTATGCGAAAATGCCGGCACACACACACACACACACACACCTCTTGAGGTGCAAAACATAAAGCAAAATGGCTGGATGTTATAATGACAGCTGGGTATCTTGACCATTGACAGTCTAAATAAAATTGGTTTATGTCTTGAAGAACCAAGAGAAAACCAAACAAGAGAACATGCTAAATATGACATCGGGGACTCAAATTAAATCAAATAAATGCAAAGGTCCGCTCTGCCATTTTTTACCCCCAGGTGTAGATCTTACTGGTTCATCCAGGATTTAGGATAATAACAGGTTCTGATGTACAGCAGTTTGGAAAGAAACTGCATCATGCAAAACATTGTAAAGAAAGAAATATAGCGAGTTGGCATGAAACATTGATGAAGCAGTGAATAGGTTCAGAAAAACAGCTTGATTGATCTCGTTTTTTACAACGGTTTAGAAGAGAGATCTGCCACTCTTTTTGCCACAGTGGGTGTAACTACAACTGAAAGTGATACCATGTGCACACCCTCTGAATAGATATGTGTATGGTTAAAAAATATTTTTGGAACATATTTAAAAGTGTCACTCACCACTTCTGTCTGCAGCCCCTCCCTTCATAATACGAGCTATAACCACAGACCCTGTGGCATCATCTCGTCGAATTGTGGCACCCTGAGAGACAAAGAGAAGCTTAAGCTAGATCGACACAGAGTGACAGTGCTGAATTTTCTTTTGACATGTCCCCACTAACATCTTCTCACCAGTGGTTCTTTGTTTTTGACCAAGCGCACAATTTTGACTGATTCCTCATCTAGCTCATCCTCAAAATCATCAGGCAGCGGAGGAAGTACAGGGTCAAAGTTCTTCTGTGCCACTGTGTCATGAACGGACAATACGGCCTAAAAAAACGAACCATGAACAGCTTGACACGACAGATTTTTATTTGTAAACGTGTTTATTCTAAAGATGTTTTTGTACCTTGAGGTGAGGTGATGTCAGCAGATGCAAGAGCTCTTTTTCCTCAACACTCATTGGTCCACTTTGTAACTCCTCTGCCACCTGCCAATCCGACGGTGCAGACCGAAATGCACATATTTTAAAGTATTCACTGACCCAAATTTAACTCTGAATTTAAAGACGCTGTAGCACTTACATCCTCTGCTAGTGTGGAGGCACTGTGGAGAACTGGGGTGGGACTCTGCCTTTCATACTGACGCAACTTCTCATGGATCTAGCAGACGTGCACAATGTACATTAGTACAAGTCGGTATGTTTATGAAAATTTGTATACATGACCTACTGAAATAACACTGGGTGTGAATGTATTACACACTGTATGATTTGGAATTTTAACATAATATTTATTGCAGAAATGAATTGTGCAAATAAGTTGGAAAACATGTGTGCACAGTATAATATCTGTAGGAGATAAGCCCACCTTCATAAGATAGCCAAGGCTCTTCTCGCTAAAGACATCTTTAAGGAAGACCATGTCCTCTTTGTGGTTGGCATCTGGACGCAGCTGTGAGGTCAGCAGGGCAAGCGTTTCATGCAACCCTACATGTGAAAAGACATCAGAAAGTGTCAATGATGATTCATCAACATACAAACATACATAAGTGTGCATACAGTTGTTACCTGCTCCAGCAGAGAGGACTGGCATAGCTTCTTTCATGGATCAGGTTGGCCCAAAAAAGAGGTGGAGATAGAGATAATGTACCTATACATGGAAAAACAGAGAAAGGGTCCTATTATCAGGAAATGATATACATTTATGTACGTTTATGTACTAATGGACGGGCTACCTCACTTGGTGCACTTGCAAAGATTTTTGAGTAGATTTTGCGTTCTGATGCTGATGTGCTTGTTACTTTATTAGATCAACTTCAGAATGAGGATGGGTGTGCTGTCAACAGTACAGTACATTCATTGCAATTACATATACAATTGTTATGAATATTATTTCATGTACACCATTAACCTGACTGTTGGACATGACCCTTTCTCATTCATTTCCCCTGTTCAACCCTTATTTAATTAATCTGTTTAAAATTTTCTTGCTGTCTCATCTTTATAGGAATAGTTCACCCAAAAATAAAAATTCCGAAGACTGCTTGTAACAGTTCTTGGACCTCATTGACTACCATATCAGGAGAAATTATTTAATATTTTCATGCTCTGTTCAACACAGAGTATTTTGAAGAATGCAGGACTGCAAAAAATTTCACAACAATTGCATTTTTCCTCCTATGGTAGTCAATGGTGTCCAAGAACTGTTAGATTATGTACATTCATCAAAATATCAGAAGAATCAGAATAGGAATCAGAACAAACTTTATTGCCAGGTGTGTTTACTCATTAGGAATTTGTTTTGGTTACAGAAGCTTCCAGTACACAATCTAAAGTGACAAGACAAGTTACATTTGGAACGAAAAAGTAAAAAATAAAAATAAATATGTAAGTTAAACACACAGTGGTGCAAATGCAATGTTACAGAAGAGTTGTGAATGAAATAGAAACAAATTCTTTCTCTATGCTCAAGCAAACTATTTAATTTATGCAGGTTTGGAACAACTACTGGAAGTCAATTAATGACAGAACTTTAATTTTGGGGAAAACTTTCCCTTTAATCTACAAGATAATTTTTGTCTTTGCCAAGTATTTTTCATCCTCCATCTATCTTATGCTGGTTTCCAAGGCATTAGGAATGATATGCCTGAAGTGAATGGGCAGATCAATATCCCGGTACTTTTAAGCATATTACTTATATTTCATCTCTCGGTACTGAGCGGGCATTGCCTTGATATGATTAAGGAATATACAGCTATAAAAAGTGCATAGAGAGATTAGAGAGAGTGCCTGTATGAGAAGAGTTATATTGTGTCTCTGGGTGATGGGGTAACAGCAGGCACACAAAAAGCAGAGTGCCCTCACAACATCCCCTTTTACACTCTCTCCCAAAACAATTTTGAGACTTTCTAATAAACCAGTGAAACAGTCTTTTCACAAACACTGATTCTGTTTTTAACATTTCATACTTTTCTTGACCAAACACTGTGTGGTGCTTTCAAAATGACTGCCTCCATTTGTACAGTACCTTCTTTGGGTTTATAGGACACAATCTAGGGCACCTTCTTTACACCCCAGCTATTAAGTAGGAAACATTTTAAGAAGACATACATTTGCCAAATAATAACAATTTAAACATATAAACAATTTTGTTAGTACCAAACCATGTGTGATCAAACTTCATTCTTAGACACTGTGAAGATCACTGCAGACTAAAAAATAGACACATCGCCAGACTGATAGAATATAGATGGACAGCTGCATGCAACTTTAATCATATAAAGCCTTACATGAAATTCAGTTTCAGGACAGAGAATATCAGATAAACCAATAAGTTCATCCTAAGACTCACAGACAAGGAATCCACTTAGACTTGCTCTAAAGATGATGTCATTCCCACTTCCTGCTGCTCTGTTTTATGATGTAATTGGCAAAAGTGCTTTGTGGAGACAATACACAGGGGTATAAGGTGTGTTTGTGAAAGACTGATTGTGTGTGTGTGTGTGTGTGTGTGTGTGTGTGTGTGTGTGTGTGTGTGTGTGTGTGTGTGTGTGTGTGTGTGTGTGTGTGTGTGTGTGTGTGTGTGTGTGTGTGTGTGTGTGTGTGTGTGTGTGTGTGTGTGTGTGTGTGTGTGTGTGTGTGTGTGTGTGTGTGTGTGTGTGTGTGTGTGTGTGTGTGTGTGTGTGTGTGTGTGTGTGTGTGTGTGTGTGCTGCATTGATGGCTGATTTATTATTTGATGAAATGTATAAATAGTATGGATCATCCTTAAAAATGAAAATTAAAGCTTTTTAGCATATAAACGTCGATACATGCGAAATTTCTTTCTAAAATAGCTTAGAGCCTTTTCATGTTTTTTGGCATAGATCAAAGGAAGCCTCACATGCACCACAACCCATTTCTCTGTAAGTTTACTGTCTAAAAGTTCTTCTTAGGTCACAGGGTCTTCCCTTGATGATACATCTGTTTTGTTTACCTTTTATACCCCTGCGCATGAGAGTGTGTAAAATACTTGCAAGGTGGATAAGAGCTTGTTGGGGAAAACAAAACAATTTTTAAGAAAATATCTGATCTAGAATTATCAAGTTATTTCTTGGGTTATTTGACAGATTATTTAGGAAAATTAAATAAAAAAACAAGGGCATTGCTGAAATGTTGTGGGTTTATTGGTAATGATCATATTTTTACATTTCTTCACCATCCTTTAAAAAAAGTTTTGCAATGTTTTTTATCATCAAATTCAATACTGGGTTACGTTTTAACAAATGTGACAAATATGAAGAGTAACTAATAATACTGATTTATCACAAGAATTCAGCTGAGGTTTTGAAAGGACAATTACCTGTTTTATTATTTGTTAATTATCAAATGTCATAGGGGTACCTCTAAAATGTATCTGGTGCACTTGGAATGAATTTTATTTAGCTATGATTAAATAAAAAAAACAGGTAACACATAATAAATGCAAAAACATTATTATTATTGTCAACTGAGCATTAACACCAGAAAGCATGATTACTAGATCTGTATGAAAGAATCAGAATAAGATTTGGGTTGTCCACAAAAAGAGGGTGTGCCTTATTTAGAAGCATGGCATGATCGTAGTGCCAAGATTTGAAAGCTGGTGCTTTTGTTTAAAATAAATTGACACCAACATGTATGCCCAATAAGAGCATCGAGAGTGTGTTTTAATACATTTCTTTAGATCTAATAGACCTGGATACATCTTTCATTTGTAAATAGTTGCTGCTTGTGTCACATTCATGTTTCTCTATCTAGCAAATGTATTCATAGAAACTTTCTATAGTAAACACACACCATCATCTTTCCAACAGATCTAGACCATCAGAACACAACTCGCATTGACCTAATTCTTTTCCATGTACATTGTTGCATTGCCAACACGCACATGCACATGCATACACAAACAACTGCAAGACACATGCAGGAATATTACATAAAATAGACCAGAATAACAAACACACCAGCATTAATACTGACAACAGCTTTGAATCTTTTGCTCTCGTAAGAGATACTCTCTCTCTCTCTCTCTCTCTCTCTCTCTCTCTCTCTCTCTCTCTCTGTCTCTCTCTCTCTCTCTCTCTCTCTCTCTCTCTCTCTCTCTCTCTCTCTCTCTCTCTCTCTCTCTCTCTCTCTCTCTCTCTCTCTCTCTCTCTCTCTCTCTCTCTCTCTCTCTCACCATCACTGGCCTTTCCCTCTATTCACATGCCTAATGCATCCCTCTCTGTCCCTCCATTAGTTGTGCTCTCTTCCTTTCATTCTCTCTTCTCCTCCATCTGCAGTTGCTCTGCAGTGCTGAACTGCACATATGTCACAGCTTGACTCTTAGGAAGAATAAACCCTGTTAGATGATGAGCTTACCAACACACACACACATACACACACACACATACAGTCACACATGATTTCACACACTGCGGTCTGCCGTGCGGCCTTTAAATCTGCTGCATTGAAGCATACGAATATTAGAGAAATGAGCGGCTTACCTCTGTCTGTGTGTGCTCTTCTGTCTCTGGATATGTCGTGCTCAGATGGCTGCCTTACTGATGTCTCACTGAGACTCTCTAGCTGCCGCCCCAGTCTGTCTTTCTCTCTCTCTCTCTCTCTCTCTCTCTATCTCTCTCTCTCTCTCTCTCTCTCTCTCTCTCTCTCTCTCTCTCTCTCTCTCTGTCTCTCTCCACACATACACAAACCCCCTCCCCTTCACATCGTCTCTCTCCTCCTGCCTCCTCCTTTCTTTTCTCTAACTAGTATCTCTCCCTGCTGTCCTCATCATGTCACCAGAGACCGAAGCAGGTGGGCGTAGTGCCCCCATATACCCCCTCTATACATAATTGTGTTCACTTGAACAGCTCAGAAAAAGAGCAAAGACTTTCTCCCATCCCCCTCTCATACACACTCTTCTAAATATCATCTATGTGTGTGTATGTGGCTTTATGCTCCTTTGTTCATCCCATGCAAAGGTGTGGCTAATGTGGCTTAGTTAATATCACAATAAAAACAATCTTTAAATAGATTTTTAAGAGTATAATCCAACAGATGATCTCTCTAAAATTTTAATAAAATTTTTCATTCATATGGACAAAATATAAACAAGACATTTGATTCGTTTCAAAGCATTAAAATATATTCATTTTTTGCTTGTAATTTGATTTAGGAAAAATCACAGTAAAATTTGCTTCTGTTAAAGCGAATAATGCTCTTAAAAATATTGCTGAAGTGCTAGAGCTTACATAGGAAATTGCATAAGAATAAGAATATGAAATAACAGGTCGGAAACAAACCCCAACAAATACAGAGAAGATACATATGACTTACATAAAGCTAATGTCTGTTTAGGCTTTTCATTGCGTTTTTGATATGTAGGGCCATGTGGACCTCTGCAACACAGTATCTTATATACATATACACTCATTCTTCAGTCTGAGCTCATCGTGATTGTTGCAGGGGGGTCATGAAGGGTTGATAGGGTTGTTTTTGGGCCGCTGGTTAATTTATTCAGAGACATCTGTTACCCCTGATCTGACTGTGAGGAAAAGATTTACAAGTGTCCCTCTGTCACTGCACACCCATCCTGGGAATAAAACTTCTTTGTATGTAAATGGCTGATTTTCTGGTAGACCTTACAAGACAGTTACCACTTGTAGAGTCTCTATTCTTATAGGCTCCCAACTCAAGTTTGGAACAACTAGAGTTGTCTCTGATGTATGAGTCTGGTCAATATCTAAAAGGCAAAAATTACCATGAATGAAGGGTATTAATGATATTTATTATGTTATATAAAATAAAATGTGTTATCATTATTATTATTATACTTAATGGTTAAGGTAAGTATATTTTATTATCCAGACTATGCCAATGTTAATGATAATAATTGAAATAAATGGGGATAAAATAAATAAATATATTTCTAGAAATCAAACTGAAACTGTGAAACAGAATCGATAAATCAATCAATGAATGAAAACAACATCAATACAAGTGCCTGTGCATTACCATTATTTCTTAGAGTGGGTGAATATTGATCTGATTGATCAATGAATGCCTTAGTATTGTGTTTAATTTGAGGAAACTTTTATTTACAGAGTAATGCAGTTTTGAATTCCTCTGGAAGATGAACTGATACAATACCTGGTATGTTTAGTGACATATGAAAAATGTCCTGTTTAAGGTTCAAATGCTTTGTTTACTAGACAGTTAAGAAGCTATCAGATAAATAGAAAGAAAGAAAGAAAGAAAGAAAGAAAAAAAGAAAAACTTGTAACTACACCTTTGGTTTATTTCCTGTCAATATACAGAATAAGACGACAACCATTGTGTTCTATCATGTACAAAAGCCTTTACAGATAGAAAACAGCCCAGTGAAATATAAATTAGTATAACATGAACCAATAAACACCACGTTTTGATTTAAATAAATATAATTATTGGCACAACTACAAATGGGGCCTCTTTAAAAGCTCCTTGTTATTGCATAAATCTCCTATTATAAACACAACATCACATTCAGGCACAGAGATTTGGTGACATCTTCCTGACATAAAACATAATTGCGAGGAACCTTCACCCAATAATGCAAAACTGAGTTTAAGACCTTTCTGGTAACATCAACTTCAATACAAACAAATATGGACATGTATATGATATCACTGTGTGAAGAAACATGCTCACTGCTCAAACAACAAAAGTATGTCAGTGGCAGAACATATGTCTACTGTATTACATCGAACTGTATTTTTCATTTACAGTAGATTAAAATAGATCATAAATTCTTCATAACAATGTGTTTTTGGTTGTAAACTTCATTTGGTCCTCAATACATTATCCTTTATAACAAAGTATTTTTATAGTAACATTTGCAAGAGCTCTGAAAAAAATAGTTATGCGTTGACAAAACATTAAGAATGAAACATAGGTCTTATTAGCATAATGAAGACATATCAGTCAATGTTGTGTAAAGATATAACCCAATCATCAATGCTTCTAAGCAAGCATTTTATCCTGGGTAAGAAAATGAAAAAAAAATCAGCTTCTGGATTTAGAGACTTCTATTTTTGATCCAAGGCCTTTTATAATGTTGCTTTATTGCACTGTTTACACCGTTTACATTATACACCTGCCTTCTCTCTTCTTTCTCATGTGGTACTCCTATCTTCTCCGTCCAAGTAATATGGGTTTTCATGACCCACCAAATAGGAGTACCGTGATGGGTTTTTCCCTGTAAAGGTCCTCATGCCGTCTGTTGTGAGATCATATGAGCCCGTCTGCAGGAGAGGTGAAACTTTGTATTAACCACATGCAGGTGAACACACCAACAAAATAAAAATACAAGATCCGTTGCACTCCCGTTCAAATACTTGAATACCAGCATGCAGGAGATTCTCAGTTACTTAATATACCATAATCGGTTATATTCACAAGCAAAGCTTATAGAGACATACAGACATTGTGGATCTAGAAAACTTCAAAACCTCAATTAAAAAGAACCAGTACCACTTGCGATCGCACAATCAACGAATAACAAGATAAATACTAAAGGAATATTCTGGATACAATTCAATTTCATCTTTATCCACTGGATCAGTGAAACTATTAAGATTAAGAGATACACTGATATGTTTTCAATGGTGACTACATCTGTGTATATGGTTTGTGGTGTGTCTTGGAAATATCCTGGAATATTCCTTCTGAAGGTAAAAGGAGATTGAAAAGCGCACACCAGCACACACTTCACCACACAATTTTTCATCATGGGAGGGTTAGGGGAAGTGGTGTGGTGACTTACCTTTCCTCTTATCTTCTACAGTCATAGAACATGATGTGAGGGGGAATCATGCAAGACCAAGCATTACAGGATACCACATAAACGACATGGTGACAACAATTACATGCACAAACACACACACAGACACGCACACAAATAGGTTTGTTTAAGAACTAGCTGATCACAAAACTCCATAATACCAAGCAGTGACTTTTAACCGTGACTAAAAATGTCAAATGGACTAACAAGATCAGAAGAGGGTTCCCTTAGTATTGAAGTGAGAGTTCACCCAAAGATTTAATTTCAGTCATCATTCACCCACACCTTTGTCATTCTAAACCAGTATGACTATCTTCTCCAGAAATCAAAATAAGATATTTTGAGAAATGTTGGTAACAAAAACCATTGGTTCCCATTGACTTTGTTTTTCTTTTACCAACATTTTTCAAAATATCTTCTATCATACAGGTTTGAAATGAGGGTTTGAGTCAATTGTTACAAAATTTTTGTTGTACCACCACTATAAGTCCTATCGGTCTTCCTTGACCTCACGTTAACTACAAACTGCGGTTGCTGTATTTATGTAATACAACCTATTTTGTGTGTGGCGATAGTAGGACATCAACCGATCATAATGGACTTAAGATCCATTATTTAGATAATAGTCAGCAGACTGATCTTACTATTGAGTATGTTAGTGGAAGTCAGCTTGGCAGACAGAGTATAGATTCGGTAATGGTCTGATTTAAAGATATATTCATTAGTATCTGTTAGTTAGTTAGTGTGATGAATCTACTATTGTGAAATGTATATTGATGTTAGTATGAGACAGGAGGAATATGCAGATGGTAGAACTGGAAAGAATTTAAAGCTGACTATTTTCTAAGATTTTCGAAAAAGAAGACATACGCAAGGCGGAGCACTCACCAATCCATTGCTGTTTCTTTTCCTACCCGCCCCCTCTGTCATCTCCAGAGAGGTGTCACCGGTATTATAGTTGGAGCTGGAAGTCAAGGTTGCACGAGGTATAGGCGTTATACCCTGTGATGGCCATGTGGACAAGACATCCGCAGCAGGATATGTGTTGTTGTAAAGACTGTCCTGAGACTTCCCCCTTCTAGAAAATACACCAATAAGCAACCACATCGACCAGTTATAAGTGAGGTGATCAGCAGTCTCATCCTCAGATAAGACAAAGAGCTATCTTAAATAGCCTGTTCTGATTGGCTGGTTTTATGCATGAGCAATGAAGGGTGAACTCACCTATGAGTCACACAGAAGTAGATGAGAAAAGCCAAAATAAGAATGAGCAGAATTCCTCCCAAGACACACGCCACTACCACAAGAGCCAACAGTGACGCTAAATAGAAAGACAAACATCATTGCATAAATAAATACTCTATGTCTACACGCTTAGTTATGTGATATATACATACAAGTAGATCCAATGTAATTAATGTGTTCAAATAAGTTAATAAATATAATAAATTCTTACAGTCATTACAGTTGAATCCAGAATAGCCAAATGGACATCTAAAAAAGTGAATGAATGTAAAATGTGAAAGCTCTGATACAAGTGAGCAGTACTTCTTTACACATTCATGTCATGTTATCAACCGATGAGTTTTTATCACCCTCTGTGCAAACATTTCATCCATAAGACAATAAAAGACTTTAAATAGACGTCTGACAGGCAACATGTATTAATGACAAATAACAAGGTACTTACGGAGCACAGCTCCCTGCTTCTGCTTTCTGTCCGCTGGGGCAGACTGTGAAAGAAGTCAAAGTTAATGGTAAAAAATCATAAATTATGGACTGAGCAAAAAGGAACCTAGAGCAATTTCCATTCTTATACATTTCATACATTCGTTTGGAAAAAATGAATATTAATTTAGTTGTTTTGTCTGTTGGCAATGATGCAATCTCAAAGGTCACAGATGATTATTTCTGTGTTTGTCTACACACCCTCCCTCACCTTCACAGCTCTTGCTCTGGTAAGGACTGGGTACATAGTCAGATCTGCAGGCACAGCTGACAAGACCTTCGTTCATGCCACAAACTGTAGATGTGACATCACAAGGAACCGGTTCCTGCTCACACAGACTGGTTGCTATCAAAAGGAAATATGTAATGGAATTATTAAGTGTTTAAACGACATGCATGATGGTATTGTGTTTAGGACACTCACCAGTGTAATTAGCATTCTTTAGGATGCCACAGGACGTTAAAGTACATTCCTTTATAGCTTCATTAAAAGCGCTGTCAAATACCTTCTGGGTAACTGGAGAATTAGTCTCAAAAAAACTGTTAACTTCCGCTACCACGCTACCGGGCCTGGAAATATTTACACAGAGATTAGTTTCAGGTAACTATGAGAAACATTTGGAGAGTTGAAACAGCTACTTACGTCAGCTTGACAACTTTGCTGTTAATGTAGTTTGGCTGCTTTTCCATAGCTTTATTGACCTAGGAGAGAGTTATGATAAAGATTAATAGAATATGAAGGATATTGATCCAGGATATGGATTTTTATTTGGAAGTAAATGTATTTACTTAGTTCATGAAAGAAGGCAGCTATATACTCCTAATGCAGTTTAGAGAAATACATGAACCTAAACCTTGTATGTTCAAAAGTGGCGTCTCCCAAGAAGAAAAGTTTACTTTGTTTGTAAAAATAGATAGCTCAGAGAGACAGATTCAGACAGGCTTCATAAGAAGTATAATGTAAGTCTTCTTGAATTACACTTACAAACACTTAAAAAACTTTAAAACAGTTATTCATCGCAAGAAAAGACAGCGTTTGAATAAGCACTCAGGACTTTTTTTAAAACACGGGTCCATAGGATAAAAATGTAAAAGAGACACTGACAGCTTTATAAGAAGAGACGTCAAATGTGAACATTCCCTTACACATAACTAAGACTCTGGTTATGAATGTAAGTCTTTAAATGAAGAACTGAACTGCAGGGTTGAGCATGCAAGTTTGTCACCTACCGCAGCTATTATCTCAATTGCAATGTCCTTAAAATCTTTGGATTGAGGATCATTCATAGAGCTGGTAAATGTACGGTTCACACGTAGTTTACTTGGGAAGGTTTTAGCTGCAAAAAACAGATTGTGACAAGAGAGAGATTAATGTACATGTCTTAAACTGTAGAACAATTTCCCTACAGTGATCAACCAAATATGAAATATTACACTCATATTGGTCAGCTCATATATACATTGAGATTTGTTTAAAAGTCAGGTATTAAAGGGTTCAATCTCTTTATGGACAAAAACGTTTATCTGATCATACTCTGAATACTAAAGGGCTTCATATGTATGCCGTTGGGAGGAAGAAAAAATGCGACTGACAGCCATGACATTTGACACTTACTTTCAACACAAATGCCGTTCTCCAACAATGTTCCTGCCAGACATTCACAAGCTGAGTTCACACAGACACTGAGTGTTGGGCATGGCACTGCGGGACAAGTTGCTAGAAGAAATAAATAAAAATATATGTGATATCATTCTACACTTATGAAAGAGACAAGACATTAAAGACACTTGTGAGGACCCACACTTCATAAACATACTCAGACACATGCATTCCAACACACCTTGTGGGGTTGTTGTGTTAGTTGGGTTAGTAGTTGACAGGACAGGTCCAGTAGTAGAATTGCCAGTGGTAGCATTTCCTGCTGTGACGTTTGTTGGTTTAGTAATAGATGGTGTTGTGGTGTTTAGTAGTGTAGTTATGGGGGGGGTTGTAGCATTTCCTGTTGTTATGTTGGCTGTTGTAATCATAGGTGGTGTGGTAGTATTTCCTGTTGTGACGTTTGCTGGTAAAGTGATGGGTGGCGTTGTAATATTAGCTATTGTAGTTATGGGTGGTGTGGTAGTATTTCCTGTTGTGACGTTTGCTGGTAAAGTGATGGGTGGCGTTGTAATATTAGCTATTGTAGTTATGGGTGGTGTGGTAGTATTTCCTGTTGTGACGTTTGTTGGTGAAGTGATGGGTGGCGTTGTAATATTAGCTGTTGTAGTTATGGGTGGTGTGGTAGTATTTCCTGTTGTGACGTTTGTTGGTGAAGTGATGGGTGGCGTTGTAATATTAGCTGTTGTAGTTATGGGTGGTGTGGTAGTATTTCCTGTTGTGACGTTTGTTGGTGAAGTGATGGGTGGCGTTGTAATATTAGCTGTTGTAGTTATGGGTGGTGTGGTAGTATTTCCTGTTGTGACGTTTGTTGGTGAAGTGATGGGTGGCGTTGTAATATTAGCTGTTGTAGTTATGGGTGGTGTGGTAGTATTTCCTGTTGTGACGTTTGTTGGTGAAGTGATGGGTGGCGTTGTAATATTAGCTGTTGTAGTTATGGGTGGTGTGGTAGTATTTCCTGTTGTGACGTTTGTTGGTGAAGTGATGGGTGGCGTTGTAATATTAGCTGTTGTAGTTATGGGTGGTGTGGTAGTATTCCCTGTTGTGACGTTGGTTGGTAAAGTGATGGGTGGCGTTGTAATATTAGCTGTTGTAGTTATGGGTGGTGTGGTAGTATTTCCTGTTGTGACGTTTGTTGGTAAAGTGGTGGGTGGCGTTGTAATATTAGCTGTTGTAGTTATGGGTGATGTGGTATCATTTCCTGTTGTAATGTTAGCTGTTGTAATAATAGGTGTTGAATTGTTTGATGGTGTAGTTATGGGTGGTGTTGTAGCATTTCCTATTGTAATGTTTGCAGTTGTTGTTAGAGGTGGTGTGGTGGCATTTCCTGTTGTAATGTTCGTTGATGTAGTGATGGTTGGTGTTGTGATGTTCCCTGATGTAGTTATTGGTGGCATGGTAGCATTTCCTGTTGTAATGTTCCCCGGTGTAGTTATGATTGGTGTTGTGAAGTTCCCTGATGAAGTTATGGGTGGTGTTGTAACATTACCTGTTGTAATGTTCACTGTTGTTGTAAGAGGTGATGTGGTAGCATTTCCTGTTGTAATGTTCCCTGGTGTAGTGATGATTGGTGTTGTGATGTTCCCGGATGTAGTTATGGGTGGTGTTGTAACATTACCTGTTGTAATGTTCGCTGTTGTTGTAAGAGGTGATGTGGTAGCATTTCCTGTTGTAATGTTTGCTGGTGTAGTGATGATTGGTGTTGTGATGTTCCCTAATGTAGTTATGGGTGGCGTGGTAGCATTTCCTGTTGTTATGTTTGCAGGTGTAATAATGGGTGGTGTGGTAGCATTTACTGTTGAAATGTTCACTGGTGTAGTAATGGGTGTTGTAGTCATGTTGGCTGGTGTAGGTAGGGATGGTGTGGTAGCGTTTCCTGTTGTTATGTTAGCTGTTGTAGTTAAAGGTTGTATTGTAGCATTTCCTGTTGTAATGTTGGCTGGTGTTGTCATAAGTGGTGTAGTAGAGTTCACTTGTGTGGTTATGTGTGCTGTAGCATTTTCTGTTGTAGTTATGGATGGTTTTGTCGTATTTGTTGGTGTGGTTGTGGGTGGGGTGGTAGAATTTCCTGTAGTAATATTAGCTGGTGTAGTCATGAGTGATGTAGTAGAGTTCACTGATGTGGTTATGGGTGTCGTAGCATTTTCTGTTGTAATGGTAATGTTTGCTGGTGTAGTCAAGGTTGGTGTTGTAGTGTTTGCTGGTGTGGTTATGGGTGTTGCAGTTTCATTCCCAATTGTGATGTTTGCTGGTGTGAATATGGGTGGTGTGGTAGAATTTAAAGGTGTAGTGTTCCTTGGTGTAGTTAAAGGTGATACAGTTTCATTTCCTGTTGTGACATTCACTGGCATAGTGATTGGTGGTGTTGTGGTTCTTGCTGGTGTAGTCATGGCCGGTGTGCTAGCATTTCCTGTTGTATTGTTTGTTGATGTAGTTATGGGTGGTGTGGTACCATTTCCTGTTGTAATGTTGACTGTTGTTGCCATTGGAGATGTTGTGTCATTTCCAAGCATTGTAACAGAAGGAGTTGTTACATAAGCGGGGTTAGTAAGCGGTGTAGGATTTGTGGCATTGCCTGGTGTTACTGTGGTTGGAACTGAAGAATTGCTTGTTGTAGTCAGTGATGGAGATGTGACATTGCCTTCTGTACTTTGAGGAACAGCTGTGGCAGATGTGGTACCGTTGCCAGAAGATGTTGTAGGTAAGATGGTGGCATTACCTAGGAGGAAATGTAAGTGGTGAATAAGTGACACTTTTTGATGTTGGTATAAGATCTATAGTATTGCTCTGTGTTTTAAGGGGTGCACTTGTATTACCTGGTGTAGGCTGAGATGGGGTTGTGGTATTGCCTGGTAAAGGCAGGGCTGATGTTTCGTTGCCTGTTGTGGTTACCAATGGAACTGTGGCATTTCCAGATGTAGAATTGCTTAGGGTAGTTGTGGGTGGAGTTGAAGGGTTTTCAGATGTTGTTGTGATATTGACTGCAGGAGTTAGTGTAGCAGTATTGGCGACAACTGTTGTGTTGCCAGATGTGCTAGAAAAAGAAGTGGCATTGTCTCTTGCAGTTGAGGATGCACTTGAAGCAGTTGTGGTATTTCCCAATGTAGAACCAGTGGGATCTGGGAGCGGTGGAGTATGGGTTGTTTCATTCCCAGGTGTAGATAAATGTTCAATTGTGGAGTTGGCTGCAGTAGTCAAACTTGGAGGTGGAGTTGTGGCATGGCCTGTTGCAGTGACAGAAGAACTTGTGCTGGTTCCCGATGGAGTTGCAGGATGGTGTGTAGTGTTTCCTGGTGTTGAAGTGGCGGCAGTGCCAGTACTCACTGATGAAGCATTTCCTGGGGCAGTTGTTGAAAAGTTAATTTGAGTAGATGGAGATGTGACACTAGCAGCCTGTGTTGGGAGTGGTGCTGTGGCATTGCTGTTGTGTTGTGTAGTTGCACTACCAGATGCTTGTGCTATATTAAGTGTTTATTGCCACAATAAAACATAACAGGAAAAGAAAACATTAGTGATTACCTCACAAATGGCACTTAAATAAACACAGGACACGGAAAAATGATTTGGTTATAAAATGAGCAATTGCAAAAACAGAGCAATGCAGAGTCTTTTTGTTTTCTTTTCAGAAGCACATGCAAAGCTTGAATATTTTTGAGGTTTTACTAAAAAGTTATCTTACCATGAGTAGAGTTAACAATGGTTGTGCTTGTTGTAGAAGTATCCGGGTTCGCCGAGTTTGTATTATTGGTTAGGCTATTAATAATTGTTGTCACGGAGGTGGAGATCATGGGTGTGGAACTTGTGCTTGAACCCACATTGGTTATAGCTGTGAAAACACACACAAAATTTGTCTGATCCTACATAATAATTGCTACAATATTGGTGCGAAATATGACCCTGAAACACAAAACCATTTATATTGAGATGTATACAGCTGAAGGTATAAATATTCAATTAGAAGGACGGTGTTTGGCTGAAAAATAGATTCAAAAGAGGTGCTGGAGTAGGCCATTGCTTAGAAGAAACGTGTTTGTTTTAACACTCTACATTGGTTTACAACTTAATAACGATTTTGATAGTAGATAAATGCAGAATCATAAAATATACATTTGCATATATATATACATATATATTTGCACACAAAAAAAACTATAAATTTGACCCACACAATGCATTGATGCCAATTGCTAAAAATAACACATTCAATTATTGTGGGACTATCCTAGAATCCTATATATCACTTAACTAGATATAGCACGTACACTCTACAATTCTACAGAGTACACAAATCTGCTCAAAAGTTTTATTTTACAGGAACAAATAGTGAAATAGATATATTACTAGCTGTGGTCTAACAGTGTTATTGCTTGGAAACCAAAGCACACACATAAGAAAATATAATCCATTCATTACCTTTCACCAACACAAAAACTCATATGGTTTTACTGGATTTAACTAGATTATTTTAATCCTGTAAGTGAGCATCTTAAAGCATATTAAAAACACAACATAAACATATAGACAACAGTTAAAAAAACATAGTAAAACATTCCCTACGAAATCAAAAATACACCCTTCTAATCTAAATAAAGCATAGTTTGTGCACAAAGATTAAGGGCTTTAGTGAAGGCAGGGGGCGTGAGAACAAATAAGGCTTCAGGGATCCTCAAGATGATTAGCCTACTACTTACTAATCCCTTCCAGACACCGAGGAGATCCAGACAGAGAGGGTTACATCAGGTCCAGTTCCAGCTCACAGCAAGCACAGGAAATGATGTCAGACTGAGGTTGTGTGGGTCAAAGTTCACATAACACTTCACTACTGACCACAGCATAGGTCAAGTCAGACCTGGGCTTCCTGGAATTTTGGATATGTTGCTTGAATTCTCTACCATTCTAACATCTGTGTTGTCCAGAATGCACATTCGAATTTGTGTTTTTATGTAAATGCAGTAAACATTTCTCTGAAGCATGTTTAAGATAAGACAGCATACAATTAAACAATGATGATCAAGTCATCATTACATTTGCCTGAATATTTGGTGACATAGAGCAATAAGCTGCAAAGAGAGCTCATTGTTGGGGTTTCCCTAGACTTTCAACCTGTTGACAATATTCATTTACTCAGGGTAAAATGCTTCTGTTTGTTACCAGAGCAGGCAATGTCTCAACACCGTGTCCTCTAACCAAATTCCACCATTGCTTGATACAGTAGAGCCTCTATTTCTACAATGTGTGTGTATTACAGGTTTGACCTTGAAGCTTGCTCTACTCCCCCTCACACCGCAAAAATACCCAACAGATGAAACATTTTACTATTACTTATATCAATGTTAATAAATATTTAATGTTAAAGACAAGTATACTTCTTAACACACAGCACACATACGCGACCAGACAGAAATGTGGGGGTTCACAGGCAGATCTACGGTGCCCTGAGGCTGAAGTCTTGCCCAGTTATGGCTCACTACTTCAAAGGAGCAAACTCGCCGCCAGGCAGCAGGAAAACCTGACAATTGTGAGCCGATTTCACTTCCACCTCCCACAGACATGCCATCCCACAGATAAACATACCCACACACCCACATTATCATCTATCATGCTGGCCCTCTGAAATAAGCCCAAACTATAACTCATTTTCTCTCTAGTAAACACAAGAAGCATGTGTCAGCTTCTGTGATGTTTGGAATTTACTCATACAATTATAAAAACTAATTAGTAAGACATTCTTTCATACATTTCATACATGCATGCTTTTAATACACATCTACATTCTATTAATTATATCTCCAAACAGAAACAAAGAGTTTATTTACGAGCATCATTTTATGAATGAAAGCCAGCATTGTAATAGAAGAACTGCAACAGATGTCTGTATTAATATTATTTTTTTTCTACTAATCAAACCCTTTAGGAAATATACAGAAATTAAGGTTCTGATACACTTCACAGATTTAAGAGACTACTGCTAAATACAATAAATACAGAATAATCAATTCTTTTAGAAGAATTCTTAAGGAGATTACCATTAGTAACAAGATTAAAATTCATTTGTATCCATTTAAGATTTAATTTAACTTGTTGAAGACTGTAGATGCATACAACCAATACAAATCCTGCCTAAATAGTTTAAAGGCCTTTGTATAAATATTTGCGCAGCCATATTATGTGACACTGGACACTGATGAGAGAAAAAATTGGATGTTGAGTTAAATATTAATTTGAAAAAATATTTGCATGGTTTAACACGTTAACGTTGACAGGCTCGATATTTATTAATATTATAATTAAATTTTGTATTTTGGTATGAAATGAAACCTATTTAATAGTTAGTGATTCTTTGCTGAGATCTATCATAACGTATGTTTACATTGTTCCAACTGAAACTGTCTATAAAAGCTTGTATAATAATGCTGTAAATAAGACCTGGGTACATAGACTGTGACTACAAAATAATATTGAACTATTATTTTAAATGCAAAATTTTTCATGATGATTTAAGGTTTTATTGTATGTCACACAAATGCACACATTTTCGAAGTTATTTCTTTTTATTGTTATGCTTTAGCTGTTTAAGAGATCAGTTTATGATGTGAATGTTTCAAGACAAATGTTTCATTGATTGACAGCTCTATCGATGTTCAGCAGGTGCAGATTGACCCAAATACAGTGTCAACAGTGCTAAAACATTATCAAGCCTAAAGCAGAAGTGTACATGGAGTAATTCACGCAAAGGTTATTTTTAATATAGGTCATTACCAAAGGAATGTTTAACAACTATTGCTAAAGAAATAACATTCGCAACTTCTCGGTAATTACAGGTACACTCATCCGTCTGTACACAGAGATAATTGTTTTACAGGGAACTTTTTGCCTAAACAATGCCAACACACACAATTATGGTATAAAGCCACTTCTTGCCAATGTTCCTCTATCTTATCTCTCATTGTTCTAATGCGAGAAAGTCTCATATTTCCGTACTCATTGTGTTCCTGGTTTAGCACAGCCTTATCTGTATTTATAATATCAGTATGATAAAGTTTAACTTGGTTGACCTGTGTTTAAAGATTCTTAAGTTCTAAATAATTGAGGATCTATTAACAGAAATGCAATATAAAATCCATAACTGTCTTTAAAGGTGTTTAAAAACTTTAAATAATGAATGTTATGTTTTACTAGATTTAAATATTTCTATTTACATAGATAGCGGGCCCTCTTACATGGAATTCACTGCCATGATTCTACAGTAGGCCCAAACTGACAAACAACTAAGGAACGCATATTGTAAATGTGTGCTCAAAATTATGCCATTGAAGACAGAACAATTTTTCCAAGTAATGTTTGAAACAGTCCGTTTTACAATGAAGGAGGCACATTGTCAAATCTCTTAACAAACTCCAAAAAAGATTTAGTGACCACAAAACATGCCCAGGCATTAATTTCCCATGCCTTTATTTTTCCTTCCTTTCCCTTTTGTCTGTAAGATTGCTTCATATTACCCAAGAAGAGAGAATGTAGAAGTCCATTGTAATATCATATCTTTCTTCAGCTCTATCTTGTTTCTACAATGCTATAAGATAACAGATGGTTTCTATGAGAAGCACTTCTGCACTAAGACCCACAACACCAACTCACACTCCATCATATCCTATTAAAGACTAGATTTACACTAATCCAAGAGAAGAGAAGAGAAGAGAAGAGAAGAGAAGAGAAGAGAAGAGAAGAGAAGAGAAGAGAAGAGAAGAGAAGAGAAGAGAAGAGAAGAGAAGAGTAGAAGAGAAGAGAAGAGAAGAGAAGAGAAGAGAAGAGAAGAGAAGAGAAGAGAAGAGAAGAGAAGAGAAGAGAAGAGAAGAGAGAAATGAGAGCTGCTAAGCTTTAGTTTAAAGACATTCTTGGCTTTAAAAACCAAACGGACTACATATTTTACCCTTGTTTATCGATCAAATTCACAGATTAGCATTACAGAACTTCTTTTGAATTACAGCACCTTCCAAAACAAAGAATATTAAGCGCCTTATTTTACAAACCTCAATCGGCCTTCTAAAAGAATTGTAGAATATTTAATTCATTTCTATCCAGCCTTCATAAACACATTGATTCTTTTTTGTCTAATGAATATCATACGCTCTTTCCAAACCTATTAGAACATATTTCTCTCTGTCACTCCAGCACATATGTATGTCATTTCCTCTCTCTCTTTCATCTCATCTGACTTGCCCTTTTTTCTTCACCTTTTCTTACTTCAAGCCTGTCTGGTCATTCTGTATGGAACTTTGTTTCTATATTTAGGGGCTCCTTCCATGGGCCACAGCAACGACTGATGTGAAACCATAAAAAAGAACCATTCCCCAGGCTATACTGCTCCAGCCCTGGAACTTTACTTCCATAGTGTAGGATTGACTTTATTCGAAACACAAACAGCCCGAAGGCTGAATGAAAGCCTCGTGACGTGTGTCCTTTAGGACATCCAGTGACATTCATACTGGCAAGAACAGAACTGCTTCCTGGTTTTAATCATCAATGCGTTCAACTAGGTCTACCACAATGTTGAGTGTGAGATAAATGACTGATGTGTGAGTAAATTACTGCTCTACTTAGATACAATCAACGTATTCAATGCTAATAAAAGACTTTCACCCTGAAAGAAAACATGACATTTGATACTTTCAGGCTACAAAATTCACAACAATGTGAGGTTTACAATTTCCAAAAGCTGACTCACAAATAAGTGTGTGTGTGTGTGTGTGTGTGTGTGTGTGTGTGTGTGTGTGTGTGTGTGTGTGTGTGTGTGTGTGTGTGTGTGTGTGTGTGTGTGTGTGTGTGTGTGTGTGTGTGTGTGTGTGTGTGTGTGTGAACATTTGAGAGTCTCAAAGTCATGTGTGGATGTGTCTCATACAATGAGTTACTCAAATACCAAAATAACTCAAGAAAACATTTGTAAAACACATTTATATAAACACTAAATGTTACTCAAATACCAAAATAACTCAAAACACATTTATATAAACACTAAAGCAAACATATATATATATAATTTATTACAAGGGCTTATCTAGGGCTCAACAACCCACTGAGAGTTTAAGGGAGAGTGACGTCAGAAGAGAACACTGAAGATAAAGAGAAAAACCACAAACACTTCAAGAGATTTTAAACTTCTTTTCACTTCAAGCAACAAAAATGCAAACTCAGATTCAGACCTAGTTTAAAAGTGAATGTTAAAGTGCGTTGACATTGAATGTCATGAGTTATGTCGCATAATCTCCACGGAAGACAAGAAAGCTTCGCTGTCTCTCGCGTGCGTTTGTTACATGTTTCCAGGGAAAAGTTTGGGATGTTACAAACACTTCCCGATGACGAACATGTTCAAAACAACATTATTGGGGGGGGGGGGGTGCTCAGTCCATGAGACTGTCCATGGTCCTTAAACAGCCCAGCGCATCATCACAAATTACAATCAAATCAGTCTATAAAAGCACAAGTGCCTTCCTACATCCCATAATGTAACATCTTATCTTAGATGCTTACCTGTTGTCGAGATGAATAGAAAAAGGAACAGTCTGTGCATAAAGAACATAGTTTTCCCCTGGAGTGTCGTTCATATATATAAATAGAAAGCCGGTTGTGGGTGAGATGATGTCTCAGTGAGTCCTGGGGGTGTTTGATGTTCCTCTACACGAAGACTTTCTGAGGATTCTTCAAGAGTTTGTTCTGAGACTGTAGATCTGCTACAGGTGGTTTCAAAGAGTCCTTGAAAGTGATCCAGATACGCCTCCAAGAGGGAGGATACACACAGTCCATAACACATGATGGAAATGACAGGTGACACCAATGTGTGTGTATATGGACTTGATATGTATATCATCATTTATACAATAAAGTATATCATGATAGACATCATAAAGTTAGTTTTCATGATATGTGTTTGTGCACTTCTTGTGAAACACAAACAAATTCACATGCTTGTGTGTTCAGAATATATATTCTGTATGTCAATGTGTTTCACTTATAGAATTAATATGAACTTTATTAAACTGTATACTGCATTTTTCCACAACACACAAACTTGTATTGTGGTGTTGTTTATCACGTCATATGGGTGTTTTGTAATTGTAAATATTTAATTAAACTTTTATTACCATTTCTAGAGTAAATGTTATAATCACATGTGGAGACACAATACACTTGACTAATAAAGTGCATTAACATATAGAATAAATATGGCCTAGCAAAAACAAGTATGATTGCTTTAGGATGTTAAAGAAGTCTGTTTTCTGTTTGGAATATAGGAACGAAACAAGAACAATCATGAATTAATTGCTGTGAGACTGAACTTCTTGAATTACAGAACACATATTTAGCTTGACGTCATGGATCTGTTGTGTGTTTACCGTCCATATGAAAATCTAGACAATGGGTGACTTCCTATTTTTACACGTTCCTATTTAGATTTTGGTTTGGGTTTTGCTGTACAGTAGCTGCATCACTGTTTTCTTAAGTAAAGATGAAAAATATCAATCAGTTTTGTTAGACATGTATTACGATTTTTATAAATAGATATGGTGTCTATAGAATATGTACTAAAACTCTGGGTTAGTTGTGTAAAGTTGAAAGTCATGAACTACAAGTAACACCAAAGTAAAAGTATAATTTTATAAATGAAAAAAAAACTGATCCAGGTGAAATATAAGTTAAAACTGCTTTACACATACACCCGTGATCCCTTAAGGCAGCAGAACCAGTCCAACCATAATGAGAGAAAGAAACTATTTATTTCCATCATGAAAGTTTTTCAATTTACACAGAACCGAAACCACAACTGTTCAACCAATGCTTCAGGAAACAACTAAAGGTTAAAGGTCATAGTGAGAGTGCGTCAGTTAAAATATTGGAAAACTTTCTAAATTTGTTAGCTTTAGGATAGGAAGGGAAAACAGCTTTAAAAAATTTGACAGTACATTTATTGCTCATAAATAACACATAAAACCTTCACAACGAGGGTGGGAATCCTCTCATATCACTGAGTGCGAGCTGTTTGATACTGTTTCAAAGAAGAATGTCTTGACACTTTAGTGCTCGAACCCCTTCAGTCTGTATCAGGCACATTTACTGACACTCCCTTCCTTCTTATCACTCTGGAAAATGTGTGGATGGCCAAGGACGGCATGGCAACACAAAACTTTTGTTTAACTTGCAGTGATAAAAATAAAGACTGAGAAAACTCTAAGCCGATATTCTTCAGAATTATCCAGGCAGATAAAATGTGGCCAAGCCTTGGTGTCAGCTGGCAAGTCCCACTGCCGTAGATAAATGTCAACTAACAACTTACATGCTGGTGGTTTTTGCTAACACCTCTAACAAGAACACATGCAGTTTTATGTTACAAAAAGATCTTATCATAAGATCATAAGATCTTATCTAATGTAAGATCTTATGTTTAATTCAATTCTCATACCACCAATGAATTATAACACAGTCATTTTTAAAATGATTGTTCACTCAAAAATGAAAATTCTGTTATGACATTTCCAACCTTTTCTTTTGATAAAAGATAAAAGAAGATGGTAACTGGCACCTTGTTATGGTTTTGTGTCCATCCAAAAGAAGTGCTTTTCAGATATCGACATTATTCAAAATATCCTATTTAGAGTCCTACAGAAGAAAGTAAGTAACACAGGTTTGAAATGACAAGACGATAAGTAAATACTCAAGAGGATAAGCCAAATGTAATAAAAGGAGTTTGTCATTCCTATTTTTCTGTTCCCTGCTCCATCAATGCTTCATGCCAAATCGCTATATTTTCTTATTTATAATGTGCTGCAAGATTCAGTTTCTTACTAACTATAAAGCCGAACCTGTTTTCAGCCTAAATGCGACAAATCACAATTAATCAAGTGCAATCCAATATGGTAATGCTTTAAAAAAAAATTAGGCTCACTTTAAACTCTATAAACACTATTGATGGCCTGGATGAGCCAGTGAGATTTAAACCATTTAAGACATTTAAAAAAATCCAAACTGGACATCTGCATGTGTTTGATTTATATTCATTTATAGTCCCTAGTATTGCAAGTTTTCTTGTTTTGTTTTGTTTTTTTGTCTTTTTTAAAGAGATAAACCAACATTTTGGATGATTTGTAGCCTTTTGATATAAACAATAAACTTTGAATGTATAATCCACAAAATTGTTTCATTTAAAAATCATTGTTTAAGATGTTCAGGAGCTAACAGACTATTGTAACAGGATTAATTTAATATTAACAAAATGCATGGGGGTCTAGTTAAATGTCATTTTCCTGAAAACTATTCAAATGGCTTAATAGCATTTTGGAAAAGAGCTCTCCATGTATTCTATCATCTAAACTCATCAGAACATAGTTTGGTGTTTCAGGTGTAATCTCCTGACTTTAAAATGTTCTACACACTTCACACCTTATTTTTTTAACAGCTTCCACTTGAGGCGTCATGCACAGTGAACAATGGGATGAGAAGTGAACAGTGTTGGCATTCAGACAAACATTGTAAATGGAAAAAAGCAATGACGTTTTGAAGAGTGACGCATTGTTCATGCTGTCATAAAGATAGAATGCGTCTGTTAAATTTGAAGGAACTCATTGTACACTGACTCTTATCATGCCATGAATGCAGATGACATTTAATAATAAATAAGTATTTTAATCAGTATTCAGAGTCTAGAAGAATCTTTCCAACCAACATATTAGAAAAATGATCAATCAATACCTAAGAAAAGTCAACATGTGTCTACTTAGAGAGCACATAGATTCTATTATATTAGAATATTCAATAACAATAAAATAAATAAACTAAACCTGTAAATGAAATTCGTTCAAATGTTGTTCTTTAAGAAGAAAGGAGATAATTCGAAAAACTTAAAGTGAAAGGTCAGCCAAAAGTAATAGTTCTTATCATTTCAAGCATGTATGACTTCCTTTCTATTTTTAGAACACAAAACAATATATTTTGAAGAATGTTGGTCACTGACACCCTTTTTCCTTGTGCCTGTACAATAGTAAATAAGTGCCAACTTCCTTCAAAATATCTGCTTTCATGCTCATCATTAAAAATAGAAAGTCACAAAGGTTCAAAATGACAAGAGCATGAGTTCATGATGGTAATATTTCATTTTTGTGGGTAAGGCAAAACCATATAAAATCTAATTTGTCCTTCGGTTTATACACATCATAATAACATAGTACAATTAGTAGGCATGTTAGTTGCAAGCAGAAACAGGAAGTATAATAAGGAAACAGGTGAATAATGCTTCATCTTAAACATTCATGATTAGTGGGAAGTTCCCATGAGTGAACTATTCTGTGTTCCAGCCTTAAAAAAATTGTGAACTCGTGAAAAATCATACACACTAATTGCCTTTTGTTTAGTATAAACTTATTTAATAAAGTCTTAAAGATATTAATTTAACAAAAATGGTTGGTTGTTTAAATCAGCACTGAAATAGGAGGTGTTCAACACAAACACTACAGTCAAATATTTAGAATGATATAATCATTAGTTATTTCTTCTTTTACATATTTTATTAGTATAATACTAATAGTAGTTAATTCATCAAAATCTTTGGTATAACAAGGTTGTAACAGTGTACATTACTTTGTGACTTAATGTAACAAAAAATAAACTTGTGTTAAATTTTAGCACCTTTGAAGTAGTCACATCTTGACTAGAATTGAAAACACATTCGATTGTTATCTACCCGCCTCTTGAGGTCTTAACCTGGAAAGCTTTTTCAAAATACTGAATTGTATATCTTTATTTAACAGTGTTTCTCTGAAATCACCCTACCTTTAAGAACAGTGACATATTTGAGAGTTTTATAAAAGAGGCAAAAGCAGAAACCAGGATAGTGGTTTGCTGGTGAAAGTAATTTGTTCAGCTTGACTAGTTTTAAACCACTTGCAGTTTCTAAGCTGCCTAGAATATGAAATATTATCTGTGGCCAGTAATTCATTAACAGAACTGGACACATGGAGACCTGCAGCACATTCTTCTGCCTTTGTTAAAACAGAAGGTTTGAAACTACCAGTTAGGTTTGTTTTTACATCCAAGAATCAATCTTTCTTTTTTGTGCAAGTAAACTGTAGCAGTATTTTTTACACTTATAAAAATAAAACCAAAGTCAAATAAAATAAGTGTAGTTAGAAAGAACAAATGTTAGCAGCCATTTGTGTGCTTTATTCATTATAAAAATCTTTTGGTTTTGTTGTTTATTTTTTTTACAAACGAGTGAGTTTAATTATTCACTAATATAAATGGATGATAACCTTAAAATTTGTATAAGATTTACCAATCATTACAGGGAAACATAAGCCTTCTCAGTTAATTTCCTCTAAGATGTACTTTACACAGAGAAATGACTTGAAGTGGTTATATTTTCGACTAAAACTTCCTTGTAACTTTGTTTTACACGAAATACATTAATTGTAATCTTTGCAGTGTTTACCAGGTAAATAAAGCTGATGGCTTGCAACAACAGGTACGTGGTTTAAGGCCTATGAGTCACTTGAGACAGCATTGAGCAAACCACATTTAATAGGCTTCTTCAAGGAAATATCATACATGAAAGTTCCAGTATCAGATAAAAAAGTTATTATTCTGTATATTATTCTGTATATATTTCCGGTTTGAATTTGATTTATATATAACTAAGAATATACTAACAGACTAAAGTTTTGTTGACTATTATACTAATTTTCAGACATTCAGACAAACATACACCTTCATAATTTTTCTTAAATAATGAGAAACATTTCAATTTTGTCTCAAAACGTTTGAATGGTAGTGTATAAAAAAATTTGTAAATGCTATCATAGTAGACAAAGACCACACGTCTGTTTTTTTAATGTGTGATAAAAAATTGAAGTGAGAAGTATAAAAAGTAATATGAAAAGTAGAACAGTAATATATATATATATATATATATATATATATATATATATATATATATATATACTTTAATCCATAACAACTCTATGACTTAATACCCTCATACATGAGAATTGAACGACTGATAAAAAAAAGACATGTATGTAACTATGATCAAACAAAATTTATTAAATAATAAACCAACACCCAAACAAATAATAATGATGCTCAGTATAAATCTAGGATGGTCCTCCTTCTTGTTTGATCAGGTGTGCACAGGACATGATGCATCTTTATGGCTTTTCTTGTTTCATAACTTTCATGTTACCACAGTGACAAAGACCACCACCCTTCCATTAAAAATGTTCAAGGCAAAACAGCTCATTTAATCTGCACGCTCACTGAGACCTGATGCAAATTTTTAGCATACAACATGCCTGATAAGAGCAGTACTAAAAAAGTAATTCCTCAAGGTTATTTTCATATCAAAGCTACTGTAGCATATCCAATGTGAGGTGTGAGTAAACACACAGCCACCTCTGATTACTTAGTACAGTATGTGGACTTTAGACTTGTGTCTAAACGTGTATATCATTGGGTTTTAAAACTGCATAAGGGTACTATAATAAAAGTATGGTAACACTTTACGATAGGGTCTAATTTATTTAACTTGCATTGCCTGAAATGTGAAAAAATTGAGCAATATTTTAATGCATGTGGTGTTCATTATAAGCTAAATACATCAGTTTATTACTAAATTATGTGAGTTCATTGTGCATCAACAAATGTATTATGCTTTATATTCTCTAAGAGATCATCTAAAAGACTCTTTTATCGGCAGACCCAAGATCACGAAATAAGAAAAAAAATACATCATATATCTCTGAAAAAGAGATTAAAATCTTTCATGAATGTGAAATATGTATCCCACTAATATTTCACATACAATAAAATAGGGCAATGAAAGCCATTTCTCATGAATCCAAATATCAAGACCAAAAGAATGTTTTTGTTGCTTGTCCAGTTGAACATACTGCTCTTGGTCATGCTAGCTCTGTTGAGGTCATTGAATTAAAACTTCCTTGATTTTGCAAGAAATCATTGGTACATACTAAAATAAATAACTTTTGTTAAACTTGTCAATACAAAGGACAAGCTGCACAACAGGCGAAACTCGAAATTGCTTGAAACAATATTGATTTAAATGATTAACATCAATGTTTTATTTAAATATGTCATAATCTAGTACATGGCCTACATAAAGCGAAAACATTATTTTGCACCTTCAGATGACAGCTATGTATGTGCATATAAACATATTTCTAAATAGAAAATGTCATATACAGTGAGATACCAGAAAAATCTGGAAATCACATTCTATGATTTTATTATATTATATATAGATATTAAAATATATAGATATATTACTGTTAAATAAGAATTTTATTTATGCTGAGATTGACATGGAGATGCTGATGCCATGTTATCATCTCTTGTGTCTTCGAGGCTGATCTTACAAATATGATTAGGGGCGCAACATATCCCTTACAAGCTGGCAGTATTTGGCCAATCAAAACACACTGCATTTCAGAGAGGCAGGACATAGATGAAATATAAAAATGTACGGTATGTCTTAATAACTTCAATTTTTATATTAAACCATGCATCCACATTGCTATACACCTAATACAAACAATTAAATTTGTTTTAGCACTGTCATATGACTTTTGTTGAAGTCATACTGCAACTAAAATTATATTTTGTGCCATCATTAACCCCTCCTATCATTTCAAACCTGTATCTTCTGTAGAACACGTAAGAAGATGGTTTATAAAAATTGGATAACTGACCAGCAGTGGCCCCAATACATTTTTATCGTTTGGACACAATGACTAAGAAAGCAAATAGCTGCCAGTTAACAAATATTTCGAAATATATTTTTTGTGTTCTGCCGACGAAAGTCATTCAGGTTTGAAATGACAAAAGAGTAAGTAAATGATGATACATTGACTTTGGGAAGCTATCGCTTTGAAGCCAGTTCATGAGCATGTCAGTCATTCATTAAATCATTAATTTCAAGGAGTTTAAGAGATAATTCACTGAAAAATTCAAATTCTATTGTTATTTATTCATCATCAAAATACTCTAAACATGCAAGAATTACTCTGCAAAACAAAAGAATGTTTTAACATTTTGTGGTCTTGATACATGGAGCTATATGACAAAAGTCTGTTATAAGAGTACTATAAAAAATGGTAACACATAACATGTTGCAGGTTGAAGCTATGAGGAACATTTTAGGTTGGCATCTACATCATACATACAGGGCAAAGCACAGGGACATGATCTCATACAGAAACTCTGCTCCACCCCGATACAGAACTTATGTTGCAAGCCATGAGATTGCATGGTTTTGCAAGGAATGAGAATGTAAGAACAATATTTAAGCCTTTATTACTCAATCATGTTCTTTGAACATTACTCAAATTATCAAGGTTGATAAGTATTGTTGCTAAATGTGTTAATTGTTGGGATAGTCCACCGTTAAAAGTGTCTTTATTTATGGTCACCATGGTAAAACGGACCGTTATCTTAACACTGAGCTTTACCTGATTCTGCAACCACTGTTGTAAAAACCCTTAATATCACCGAACCATCCCACAACATATCTTCTGAGTAATAACAGGAGTGTTTGTCAAACAAGGTATGGCAAATATAAAAACTTCTACGTGTGTGATATCAAAAAAGCTAAATTCCACAATAAACCAACAGTTCAAAGCATACTGATATCAGCATTTTTATTGTTTTTCCTAATCGATAATAAAGTGGAAATTAACAAGAATAGCCCTGTGAATCAGATCACAAGAATCTGCAATAAAATAAGACAGAACAAAAAGACCAATAGCTACAAATTTGGCATGTTGAAAAAAAAACGGGGCAAAGAACAACAGTATAAAAACATACATGCAAAAAACAAGGGTAACTTTTAGTGTTCTTAACTGCATGTAAACAAAATAAATACTTTTAGGAATATACAGCAAAAATGTAGTATTAAGAGGGAGAGGACCTTATCTGATGGCTATGGTTATTCAAGCCAAATAGGATAACAGTGTTTGAGGGACCTGCACTTCATTAAACCTTCACCAGTTAACATTTTCCAGTAGATCACTACAAAATCTCTACACATAGAATTTAACATTTTATGAATTACCATCCAGCGCTCATGTATGACACATGAGCATGAGACTGAACAACTTTAATCACAACAGATCTGGGGCACTTCAGTCATGCTACAAAGTCACATATTGATATCCCTGCTTCCCTGTCGTCATTGATATGAGGTATAAAGGACGTCAGTTGCAATGATTTCAAGTTACCAAGAATTATGATTTCCACCATTATTGTGAATTAAGTACCCCAACTTTCTGAAATCACACTATGCATAAAGTCCAAGGGGTCAGTTTCTTTTCCCTACGAGATGCATCGTTGTCAAAAAATGTTGCATGTGGTTCTGTCCTTCAATGGATCATTTTGGTACCGTGGATAACAAATACAGGACAACACGACATTAAAACAAGATTGTTGTGACAGCGGTCAACAGCGCTGATGGAAGACAATGCAGTGGTTGCTCATTGAAAAGAAAATAACAATAATACTTACAGTATTACAGTGGTACAGTATAAAATAAAATTAATTTTAGGTAATACTTTACCCTGCATGCACACTGCAATAAGTTGGCTGAATTTTTCGGATAATGTTCAGTTATTCAATTTGGACCTTGCAATATAAATTACTAAAAGCGGGGATAGTCATCTCTGGTGAAGGGCTTTTAACACGCAGCACATTTTCCCCAACACACAAAATTAAAAAAAATCAACATTACATTAAACAAATCAATCCGGTCCCTCCCAGTCGCATCCATTTCTAAAACCTGCCTAACACACAACCATGAGAAAAAGGGAATGAAACATACCAAAGATACCACACACTCCCACCCGCATTAAAATCCCACCCAATTCCAGCACAATTCATAGCAAAGACATTATAAATGGCTTTTTAAACATAATCTACACTTACTAAAATGAATCCCGCCCCTTTTCTGCCCACTTCCAATTGACCAAATATTGTCCCATTAAAAACCGCATATCAGTAACACAGTTTACATTCTGTGCGATCAGCCTGGGTAGCATATTGAAAATAAACAGATCCAAAAAAGTGCTAGATGGGATTCATTTTGAAGGGAAAGAAGTGGATGGAGGGAGAGAGGGATGATAAATTAGACAGTCACATAAATCTCAGTTCTACCACACTTGCATGCAGCGCCCTCTAGTGTGTATCCCAAGCCAAAAGATTTATCAAGACATCTCAATCCCTCTTCACCCCCTCGAAGTAACCGGTCTTAAGAAAGATTACATGTAACTGTACATACAGATATTCTTATAAATATATATTTATATATATGGCCCTTATGGAAATAGAATGCGAGCATTTCACATTGACATAAAAGTACCATAATCTCTATACAGCTAAGTGAAAAGTGGTGTCAGTGTTCTTTAGCAGGCAGCAGTTTCATCTTTTGTTTGTTGCACTTTTTCAGAAGAATAAAAAATATCTCCAGGAAAAAAATGTTCTTTGTTTTAGCAAAAAGTCTGCATCTTTAACAAATACTTGCTACCCTTCTGATAGATTTGCTGTTGACACGTTTTCCTGAGTAATACTTGAATCATTGTAACAGACCATTTCAGTTGTGGGAGACTCCCTGCCATTGCTATTTTATAGTTATACATACACACTTGTGAAGTCAGTGTCGAAAACGTGAATGTCTATTGGAAAAAGTAAACAAAACATTTGATACTGTACTTATGTTTTAAAAGCGTTTCCTTCTTACTGATTTACAAAAAGACCAAAAAGTCTGTTTAAAATTATAAAACAAATGCATTATTTTAAGGACACTAAGAAAAAACATTGGAAAATGGATCGCAGGGTAAAGGAGGGGGATTTTCTGAACATAACGGCAATGAGAAAACACTCAATATCATTAGAATAGCAAAACTAAATAATAATAATAATAACAATAATAATAATACAAAATACAGAGCGCTTGATCGGAAATAAAATAGGGATCCTCCATCTGAGCATCTAGGCACATGAGCCCTTTCACCTGTAGCTTTGGCTTGTTGGGGTTTTGGAGCCAGTGTTGACGGCATCGCTGGCATCAGCCAAAAGACTGCTATACCCTGAGAATTCTGAAACCTGTGTCTGTATGCTGTGATTCACATCACCCCTTGAGTCACTGAAGGCCAGGGGTACTCGCCCCCCTTTAAACTGCGCTCCAAAAGCCTGAGCAAAGTTTTCTATCTGAAAAGGGGCCTTGGCTGGGTCCAGGGATGTCAGATCCTGAGATGTGCCCAGGGAGAATCCTACAGTGGTGGCCGTGGCACCATTTTTCGGCCCTTGGGCTTCCTTCTGACTGACCAGGTCTGGAGGCTGAGGTGCAATTTGGTAGGTATTGGCATTGGGGGTATGCGGAGGCGGCGGAGTAGACGTGTGCTGTTTGTCCAACTGTTCAGTAAGTTCTTGGGAAGGTGTGAGCTGCTGTTGCGTGTGCGCAGACTGCTCTATGCTGCTCATGTGGAAGCCCTGCGGAGGCGATGAGCCCTCTAGTAGACCAAAGTGGGACTTTGGCACCGAAGAGAGAGAGGGTGAGGAAGAAACGGGATGTGAGAATGAGTACTCCAGAGGTGAGGAAGAATACACATGCTTGTCTGAGAGAAGTGGACTTGGCCCAGAAAACGATCCTGTGGTAGAAGCAGCAGAACCAGGACCTGGCCCCAAAGGGAAGCCTGAACTGTGACTGGTCCTCTCTAATGCCTGTAAGAGAAAACGCGAGTACTCATGCATGATCACGGATTTGTCGCCACTGTTAGGACTCGAGGGGGCGTCATCAGGTCCGAGTGGGTCCTGGACGGCTGTTTGGAGCTCTGTAATGTCGAAAGTCACATCAGGCTTGTGAGCGTAGTGGTCCAACAAGCTCTGCAGAACCTCATCTGGGATTCCAGACTTATCCTGCTTGATATCTCCTAGAGGGGAAGAGTCCAAAAGAACAAGTGAGGGATCTGTATCAAGAACCCCAGAAACAACACCCTGAATGACCGTTGGTTGCGACTGCAGATGACTGACGCCTACGTCATATTCTGAGGGACCTGTTGCCCCATTATTTGTAACGTGGAGGTATCGCCGTTTCTTAAGAAACTGCATGGCATCATCGTAATTGCTGCTGTTGGGACCAACTTTGTTTCCAGGCACTGGTAGAAGCCCATGTGTGTCCAAGCCTCCTCCGTCAGGCAACTCCACGCTTCCCGGCTTGGACAGTTCTACGGAATGAGTATTTTTCTCCAAGGGCTTCCTGTTAACCTTCTTGAAGGGCAACTTTGGAGCACGTCCAGGATCCCCATCTATGCTGGGGTCGGACTGAGATGATGATGTTGTTGACACCCCATTGTTTGAGTTGAAGTCATGAAGGACATAAGCCTCCTGACTATGTGTCGCTCCAATTGCCGCAGAGGACTTCTTCCGCTTACGTTCACCCCCCTCGCCAGAAGTCTTTGACTTGCCTCGTTTACGTCCAGGCGTGGCCATATTTCCCTGAGTGATTCCATAGCTGCCAAGTTCCCCATCGACTACCTCGTGCTCCGACCCATCTGCACCCTTTTTTGTGGCATCTCCACATGTCCGTTTGTGCTTCAGCAACCGGTCTGTTCTGGAAAAATACTATTGGAAGACAAAAATGAGAAACTGCATGGCTTTTCAAAACTGTGTCAGGCATTTATAAAACTGACCTGTTGGCAGGTCTCACACTTGTATGGCTTTTCTCCGCTATGAGTTCTCTTGTGTCTTTCCATGTGATATTTCTGAATGAAACGCATGTTGCATTGATCACAGCTGAATGGCTTCTCTCCTTGAAGATGGATAAAGAAATCAAGGAGGGATCTTGCAAATAACTTTTCCACAAGTGAGAAAAAGAAAGCTAATGTGAACTTGAAGATCTTACCACTGTGGATCTTTTCGTGTCTTTGTAGGAGGTATTTCTGAATGAAGCTCATGTTACATTGAGTGCAACGGAAAGGCCTCTCACCTGTAAAGGACAATGATGGTCATGCATTTATTTTTTTTACTGATTACATATATTTGCATATTGCACACTGTCTTATGTTGAAGTCTGTACTATATGTTACATGTTAACTGTACTTCAATTTTTCTGGAGCAAGCTCTCAAGCATTTCACTCACCAGGGCACATATGCTGTGGTGATGTGACAATATAAGTTACTTAACCTAACTTTACTTTGCTGTAAAATCTAAAAATCTAAACCTGTCAGGGGAAGTACTTGACAAAATTACAGGCAAGTGAAATAGAATTTTACTTGCCTGGGTGGGAAAATAGTATGAAAAATGTCCAATTTTTCAATTTTTTTGAAAACTTTATTTGTGATTTAGCCTTTGTGAGATCATTATATCCTTTACAACAGCAATAGAATCAGCTTTAAACTACAGACAAGAAATATTAAGATTTTCCCGAAAATTAATATTGTTTTCTTAATCTCTTGTGTAAAAGTGTAAAACTGCAACTGGTTTGTCTTGATCGGTCTGCTGCAAATATCTTCTTAAAAGGTATGCATCAACCAGATATATAAATAACAATAGATTATTAAAAATAGCTTTTCTATTTAGATGCCAGTACAGTGTATTTTCTACAAATTGTGTGAGATTACGCTAAATTATTCATCTACTAAACCTATTTTACTAAGATATTAAACCTATCTTACTAAAAGGCAGTTAACTATTCACTACAATAAGAACAATAATTTTAAGTATTTAAATATTATTTCAGAATGAGTACTCTACATTTTTACTCTGTTCACACAAGCCAATGTCTCAGTGCAGTTCACATTTTAACCTATGTAAATTTCTATGTGAATGTGTGAGTGGATACTAACCTGTGTGTATAAGCACATGTCTGCGTAAATGATAGGAACTGCGGAACGCTGCGTTGCAGTGCTCACAAATGTGCGGTTTGGAGTTGGGAGAAAAGCTGCCTCCATCTGGATCCAGCATTAAAGACTGTAAACCAAAAAAGCATTGGCATTAGAAATTAAACTTTAAATAACTCTTTGAGAAAAATGTTTTAACAAGCTTTAATCCTCTCATTTAGATGCAATGGTACACATTGCAACAATACAAACAGCTGTATGTAAATGATGTGAAAGAGTGTGCGGGCGTGCGTGCGTTTCGCACCTTTGAATCTCCTCGTTTTCTCCGCATCTTGCCCTCCTGTCCCTCACCATTTGACCTTCGACCTTTCCTCCCTGAGGATTCCTTCACCAGCCGCCCTGACAGCTGGAAGGACAACAAAGACAGGATTAAGAGCGGATCAAATGCATCCACATTTTTTGCATTTTGTCATGTAAAATCATTTGGTAAAATAAGCATTATAGATTTAAACTAAGTGTCTAAATCAGTGACATTATAGTATTATAGTGTTAATGCTGACTTAATGTAAACAATACAAATTCTTTTTTCCTCTTTAATAAAGAGTAGATGAGAGGCAGTCTGAATATTAAAACTATTCCCTAATGTGTATGTGGCAGCAGGCAAGGTGGTAAATCTTTTATTTACGAGCCTATATATTTATCCCTTGAGATTAAACGCTGCTCTCCTCATTTTGCTGAGCATCTATTGAAAAATACAAATCAAATTATTGAATAGCTGGGATACACACCATCTATCATGAACAGAAACAAATTTATCAATTTTCACAATTTTGTAATAGTGTTATTTGCACATGTGGTTAAAATAAAGAAAATTGAATGAAATAATGTTAGCTGTTTTAAATGCAGTCAAAAGCTAGGCAAAAGAAACCTTTCCCCTTCCCAAGTTTTTTTTTTTTTTATTGAACTTCCTTTTGTATCATAGAGAACGAGAAAGAATTAAAAAAACGGCAAATGCCCATTTTATAAAATACAGAACAAAAACACTGTTATTTCTTGGTGTGCTGTTAGCAATTAAATCGTTGCCTTTGGCTACAGCTCAGAGAAGGAGGCAGACGCTGCATCTTAATTCTTCAGCGATGATCATGGAACGATCAATGCTTATCATTATCAAATAAATCCACATTTACTTTATGTTCTTATAACCTTGGAAAATGCTTCCGATATAAGCAAATTCATTTCCTCACTCATCTTGTACATGACCTTGTCAAATCCCCCTAGTTCTTCCTCATGGATACTTGATGACATCACTGACGGGAAGGGTTGGTTTATTGCAATAGATTTTACAGTTGGCTTGGAATAGGGCTTTATGATTTTTATAAAATGGAAATATGCTTTAACATTTGAATAAAGGTCATTTTAATAATGAAATTACCAAAGAAGCCATAAAATAATCAAGAAAACCCATCACATGCAAACATGTCAGTTTCAGTTAGATCATTTGATGCATGACATCCATGGAAACAATCCCACACGCAGGATCCAAATCAGAAAACATAAAAAAAATTCAGTTCCTTAATAGTCTTTTTAATTGTAACTTTTAGTGAGTTCTTTCAAATAAAAAAATGAGAAATTCAAACAAGAAAAATACAACAAATCTGATTAAAGTTCGACATAAAAGATCACTTACATTTCCCAGGCTAAGGTCGTGCGCAACCAGGTTCTGATGGTCGCCCAGCGACACATCCAGCAACTCTCCTCCACTCCGTACTCCAGTTCCAGCACTGGCCCCCGTATAAAGGGGCAGTCTGTAATCGTGTTCAGAAACCTTCTCTTGTTTAATGCCCATGGCATGCCCATAGTCTCCCATACCTCCTAACATGCCACCTCCACCACCCATGCTTCCAGCGTTGAGCCCTCCTCCACAATCAGGTGAGTCCCTCTCTTTCTTGAGGATCATCTCGTGGGGCTGCAGGTCAGCCATAACCGTTTGATTGGCCAGACGGGTGAAGCTAGTGACAGGGGGAAGGTGGCTAAACATGAGCATACTCGGACCGAAACCTGACTCCATGCCACCGTTGGAGCGCAGGAAATCATTGCCAAGTTTATCCTGGATCAGGCTCATGTTGAAGGGGCAAAGCTTTTAGATTTTTCACACCGGCACTAATGCTGGATCGGGGATAATGGGGACCACTTCAATAAGAAGGCACCTTACTCATCCTGAAGAGAGAAAGAGAGATCAACCTTAGGAGGTCATCGCAGCTGTTCCAATATTCTATCTAAACTTGATAAATCTGACAAATTCTTAATTTCTAGTATCAGTTATAAAGAAATCTGGTTTGTGAGTCAAAAGCAAAAGCGAGACAGTTTAACACACTCAAGTCAGCTCAAAGCTTCCATTATTACATTAAAGTGCTTATCAGATTCCAATTGATTTTACTTTTCCTTTTTGTATGTGTTTGTGTGTTAGTACCTGTAAACAATCTGTGAAGTAACAAATCCTAAAGTTCATGAAAAAGCGAGTTATCTCCTTTATCAGAAACTAGATGCATTGGACTATAGCAAACACCATGATTATAGGCATTCAATTACTTCTGTGACGTGTCATCAGAGACTCGTTACGGAAGTAACTGGATTCACGTGATGTTGCCTCATCACTGGTGGTGATGCAGTTACTGAAAGCCAAGCTGACCAATAACAGTAGACTAGACCATATGACCAGTAAGGGTACACTGGGAGGTTGGTCTAAAAGAGTCAGGATCTAAGTGTTTTCAGACATAATGAAAGATATAGTTAATAAACTCATAAACGGCAATTCCCTGAAAATGTCATATTATCATGAAAATATAGTTTAATAAAAAAAAGAAAACGCCAAAAGTCCAATATAAACTAAATATAACACTTTCTTATTCTTGGTGTGCTGTAAGCAATTAAATCGTTTACTTTGGCTACAGCTCAGAGAAGGAAGCAGACGCTGCATCTTTATTTTTTAGCGATGATCAATCAATGTTTATCATTATCAAATAAATCATAATTTACTTTGTGTTCTTATAACCTTGGAAAATGCTTCTGATATAAGCGTGTTCATTTCCTCACTCATCTTGTACATGACCTTGTCAAATCCCCTTAGTTTTCCCTCATGGATACTTGATGACATCACTGACAGGAAGGGTTGGTTTATTGCTATAGATTTTACCATTAGCCATTACGCTACATTTCGCTCATTAACTGAATGAATATTAAAATAAAGTAATTATTTCATGTGCCATTCAGAGCTATACTTTGGACATTTGTTGGATATTATTGATTCTGGTTTGTACATTTTAATTCACAGAAATCAAAAGAAGTTTGTTGTGTACCGAAACTATATATAACGCGTGTTAAAATGTATTTTTTTATATAAAAAATACTTGTGGAAAGATTGATGATTTTCTAATGTTAAAACATTATCAACAAGGGTTTTGTTTAATATAATCAGTTGCTTCAGTTTACCGGATAAAATTTACTCTTAGAGCATTTTTAGGTTTTATGTTCTTTGAAGATTTTATGGCATTTATGTATTGTGGAGTACAAAAACAATACAATTATTAATAGGTTTATCTCGATCTTTGAGGCACTTTAAGAACAGCCATCATTTAAAGCACAAACAGCAATCTTCAGAAAACAACTTACTGTTGTTATTTTTTTATTAAAATAAATTGGAATATAATTATAAGCTTAAACGAGTTTGTGCTTTCCTTTTAAAAGACGACCAATGTTTCACAGACTCACAGCAAAGTTTGAATCTGTGCACATCATATCCATTAGCTCTTAATAATATCCTATGCGCTCATTCTAAATAAACATTAATTATTGTCTGGAAGAGACAATAGCAAATATAAACATCAAAACAATAAGGAAGTTGCGCATTTAATTATAATAATAGCATTATTGAACCAAAGAGTAGTGCTGTTTAGTTGACTAATTGATTAAAACAATTTTTAATATACGCCTGTCTACCGTGCATAAAAATTAAGTAGAAATAAACATACTAAATAAACACAATGAACGCATACATCTAAATATCTCCAAAATACATATACACAAATATTTACTTATATTTAAAACAACTTAAACAACACATTGTTACGCTATCATTGAAATTATTTTTGAATATATAGATGTACCTGCACAGCACCCAAACATATACCTTCCTCAATTAATCCGCAATCAATACAAACCTCAATAAATAATTCTTAAATTCTGTATCTCTTTGCCACCTTAAAACCCGAACCAGCTTCAATCCCCAACACAAACTCAATAAAATATCAATACATTTCTATTCACAGCCCGAGGAAACAAGACATTCACACACATTCACTTAAAGATGTATGCAAAACAAGCAGTGTGTGTCTGATCACATGCTCCATGTTGAACGTTAAGGATTAAGCCCATGTTATAAATACAAACACAGATGCTCAGAGTCCTCAGGGATGGCAGGAAGCAGTGTGACGTGTTTCCTGTATGTGAATGGAGCTGGAGGTCTATCTGACTGTGTGGTGTCCATGATGGGAAATCATTGCTATGTCTTCCATGCGTCTGGCTGTGCTCGAGCGCTGACGTCACAAATCTCCTCGCTTTGTTTACAACAGCAGATCTCCAGTGTTCCCCTTCTATAGCCCAAATTTAAACAAAGCCCTCTTGTTAACATAAACATAAGACACGTGGATACCTCACAGCACCTTTATGATCTATAATGAGTGATATTATATAATCTGTGTTAAGATCAAACCCCTTCCATTTCTGCAGTGTTTCCACGAAGCCCCTTTTTTGGGGTTCGAGCCCTGATTCATACCTCATATCTGTCCTAAAACCCGGATCGGAACCCTCCGTCCACGTCACGTCCGAATAATGGGACTCGAGCCCGAACCAACGGCATCAAAGTCCTAAATATGAGTCATAACTCGAGATTGTGTTCCCTTGAGCGACCGAGACACATCGCGCGAGGGGATCAGAAGGGGGGCGACGGGAGGGGGGGCACCGGGGTCCCAAATCTTTTATTTCGCGGTTCTTTGTGCTCCGCGTGCGCGCGGACGGCACGCGACGCATATGCTGTGTAAATAGCGCGCGTGCGTGCGTGCACGAGCAACCCCGTCATCAGAGAACAAACGCAAATTATTAATTTAATATTTACATATTTCTGAGAGGTGGGGGTCACCGGAAACCACACGGCGCGTGTTTGGGTTAGTTGTGACCGATATTGTTACATTCGTATGAATGACTTCATGTCGACTCACAAAGGCCCTCGCAGCTAACGCGTTAGCATTCATGCTAATGGACGCACGAACTACACTCCAAATGTGACATTTGCGCTCAATTATTCATAAACGCCAATAAAGTTGTTAATTAAACACAACCCATTTTATATTTCTCAACGCGTTCGCGATCTATACATCACACACTGTTGTTTACATGCACTCGTGTTTGTTCATAACACGACTCGCGTTCATAATAAACACGATACAATCGATGCTAAGCGGCTACATGCTAGGTCGCGTCTGCGCTTTGTTGTCTGCGCGGGTCGCGCTCGCGTGGCCGGCGCTCGAAACCTCACGCAAAGCTCGTCCGTGTGTTTCGCTTACCAGCGCATGTCCGCCGCTGGCGACTTCTCCGTGTGTTTGTCCCCCTCCGATGTTCCTTTAAATGTTCAGAGTCCAAACATTGTTCTCTCGCAGCTGCTGCGTTCCTCCATCTTGCCCTGGCGCGGGGAACTGTGGGTAACGCGGACGGGTCCTGCGAGGAGACAGACGCGCGGATTCAGGGCAATGGAGCAGCGTCCGATAGTGAACCAGAGCACCTCACACTGGACCCGGTGGGTGCTGTTGGGACGCGAGTTTAAGCAGATAAATGTGCGTGTTGTGTTCAGCTCGAGCGCACACTCACATACTTTTGTTTCTCTTGAGACTAAAAGTCAAAGACTTCAGCAGGAGAGTGACGTCACATATACAGCCAAAGAGGGTGATACATACTTAGAATTCCTGCTCTGCTTTTAACCCGTCCAAAGTACACACACACACACACACACACACAGTAGTGAACACACACAGTAGTGAACATACACACTTACCGTGAACACGCATGCCAACAGTGAACACACGCACACTAACTGTGAACACTCACCAACAGTGAACACACACAGTAGGGAACATACACACCAACTGTGAACACGCATGCCAACAGTGAACAAACAAAGTAGTGAACACGCACACTAACGTTAAACACACACGCCAACAGTGAACACACACACAGCAGTGAAGATACACACACCAGCTGTGAACACACACAGTAGTGAACATACACACTTACCGTGAACACGCATGCCAACAGTGAACACACACACACTAACTGTGAACACTCACCAACAGTGAACACACACAGTAGTGAACTTACAAACTAACTGTGAACACGCATGCCAACAGTGAACACACGCACACTAACTGTGAACACTCACCAACAGTGAACACACACAATAGGGAACATACACACTAACTGTAAACACGCATGCCAACAGTGAACAAACAAAGTAGTGAACACGCACACTGACGTTAAACACACACGCCAACAGTGAACACACATCAACAGTGAACACACACAGTAGTGAACACACACACCAATAGTGACAACACAGAGTAGTTAACACACAGACTATCTGTTAACACACACAGTAGTGAACACACACACCCACCAACTGTGAACACACACACACACACACACACACACACACACACACACACACACACACACACACAGTAGTGAACACACACACACACACACACAGTAGTGAACACACACCCACCAACTGTGAACACACACACACACACACACAGTAGTGAACACACACCCACTAGCAGTAAATACACACCAACAGTGAACACACACCTGAAGCAGTGTGCACAAAGTAACGCTACGGAGCCCAGGGGCAGTTAGGGGTTCGAACCCTTGCTCAAGGGGATGTAACTCATGATATTGCCTAAGAGACAAACTCTCTAACCAATAAACCATGACTTCCCTTGTCTTATTTATGGCTATTTGAAGTAAATGTTAAAAAAAACAATCGTCCATCATATTTTGTAGAACTGTTTTTCTCTTGGAAATCTAATGGGCTCCCTTTGGTCTCTTTAAATTGAGGACATAGCACAATTCTAATGCACCCTTGAACTAATACTAAAGCTGTCGCACAATTCACTGGAAAGGGAAAAAAACTATTCCTCAAATAGCTCCTAATTAATAAGACTTCACTGTATTTGTGGATAGATTAAAATGACTTGAAAATGACAAAAGATTTGGAAAGAGATAGCCAATGCGAAAAACCGAAAAAGAGCATTGTTTAAATTGTGCTAAAATGAAACATTTGGAGAACAAGCAAATCACCCCTGCCAGGGGAAGAGGTTGTTCAGATGCCGAATGCCTCTCTTAACAATCTTATCACCCCATTGTCTAGATAATCGCTATGATGGGTATACAAGTAAAACGACTGATGGCGTAACCCTTTCTTTTTTAATGCTATCCCTTTATCCGCTCAAAGCATTTTTATGTCTTTTAGGTCAGCGATGGTATCTTTAAAATCTCTTTCATCTTTGTTTGAAACTGCATACCATAACATTTTTTAGTATGACAGTGATTAGCCTGTTGGTCAAAGGATCTGTGTTAATAAATGTGTTCATGACGTGTATAATGTCTATTGCACTGTATTTTAACTATTTATGAACATGATCAATGGAATACAATCACTTATATCATAAATATCATAAAATGTTTTCCCATAATGGATGATTATTATTTATCATAAGAAAGTAGTACTAATGCTCATCATAATTCATTTACTGCATAAGGATCAATTGCAAAAACAGATCCACAAGAAAAGAAAGTGTACAAATAATGATGAAGAAAATATTGCTGAAATGGTTCATCTGGTGTCAGTTTTTTATTTAAACGAATTTAAGGAAACTTGACAGGTCATGTGATACCATCCTAGACCTTATTTATAATTTAAGAGTGAGTGTGTATTTATACTCACTGTCTTCATCGATTTGTGTTTTTACTTTCCCGTCATTATTTTTTCATACCCTACGATATCTGAATAGCTGTGACATCACCTGGTGTACAATTTTCCATCATACTCCGGCTTTCGTGGAGATTATTCTGTTAATGTGAATCCAAACCTTCTATCACTACATTTGCAACGATTCTATATTAAGGACAAACCAATCCAAGAGCAAATACAAACACAAATATGTATTCAATTCTATTTGCATGTGAAATAAAATCACTTTCAAATCTTGAAAAAAATGTCACGGACACACACAGAACTACACAATCTCACACAGCAGACACTGCTGAATATTTTATAATTGCTGTAATTCATTTCTCAGATAAATGAGTTTAATAACTTTTCTAATCGAAGACAGAGACAAATACAGAGACGATCTGGATCCAATTACAGGAGAGATTGTGTTTCATCTTTGCTTATTATTGTTCAAAGCTACGCCAGTTATTATTACAAGGGAATGTAATCAATTTTAATATCATGCACAACTAGCTATACAATACACTGCATTCTTTCACATTAAGTCTGGACTGATAGAATCCCATATATACGAGATGTCTCAAAGGAGAAAACAGAGGAGAATGCAGTTTCAAATTTCTGCACTCAGCAAAAACTGCAGAGAACATTTTCCTTTTTTTATGTTATGATAAAAAGACAAGCCTCAGACTTCTATTCATATTAACACAATCCTATAAAACACAATCTGTTCAGTATGGAGCCATTTGAAATACTCATGATTAGTTTCATAATTTACAACCATTTTTAAAAGGATATTTTGTTAAGAATATTATGGGTTGCATGCATACAGTGAAGATCAGTGGGCAGTATTGTATAGTTATAAACATTCTTCAAAATAATGTCATAAGGATGAGTACATTCATTTCATTCATCAAAAAACTTCTTTATTTAGAAGTACTAACTAATAAAGTGTGTGATCGCGGATTTTCGTCAACAGATGGCGCTGTTCGTTTAATTGAATTTATTAATGACATTTTGAAGGAAAATGAAGCAAGCCTTTAACTTGTAAGCTTTGTTTGCATTAAGAAACACGTGGTTTACTCACATTCTATACTAATATAAAATATCTTATCATTTTTAAAGGATGTAGACCAAGTGGACTGCGCAATATCGATTTCAGAATTTGTTAAACACACACCATTGTTTAAATGAGTGACTATTTTTGCACTCATTAATGGAACACATTCATATTTAGCATAATGCGAAAGGCATTTAATTCATCCGCAATCTTTTCCATTGTGAAAAATAGTATTGCTCTCTCTCTTTCTCTCTCTCTCTCTGCTTCTGTGCTTCTCTCTCTCTCTCTCTCTCTCTCTCTCTCTCTCTCTCTCTCTCTCTGCTTCTGTGCTTCTCTCTCTCTCTCTCTCTCTCTCTCTCTCTGCTTCTCCCTCCCCCCCCCCCCCCCCTTTCTCTCTCTCTCTCTCTCTCTCTCTCTCTCTCTCTCTCTGCTTCTGTGCTTCTCTCTCTCTCTCTCTCTCTCTCTCTCTCTCTCTCTCTCTCTCTCTCTCTCTCTCTCTCTCTCTCTCTCTCTGCTTCTGTGCTTCTCTCTCTCTCTCTCTCTCTCTCTCTCTCTCTCCCTCTCTCTGCTTCTGTGCTTCTCTCTCTCTCTCTCTCTCTCTCTCTCTCTCTCTCTCTCTCTCTCTCTCTCTCTCTCTCTCCCCCTCTAATGTAATATCATGTGCAGAAGAACAGTGAGCGGACCCTGGCACGGAGAACACCTGCCAGCCGGAAAACCAGTCCGGGATGCAACCGCTTCACACCGAGAGTTAGTGTAAAGTAACTCTACAGAGGGCATGAGCTGGCATCTCATAACTGTGTTTCAGCGTCACTCTGAATTTAAGGAAAAGTTTGGGAAAACGCTCGGACACACCACGCGCTCCGGCCTGGCATCTTTTCGTCCACTTTTAAACATACCAGGAGGCAAGAAAGCCATGCCACAGAGCAAGTAAGCAACGGCATCATCGGTTTAATGCGCAGAAGTCATGGCAGCGCTCAGGCGTAAATTTGGAGAAGATTACCAAGTGGTGAACACGGACAGGGGCGCAACTTTCCCCGGCGCGCCCGTCAAGAAGAAGCGACAGCGCTTCGTGGAGAAGAACGGCCGCTGTAATGTTCAGCACGGGAACCTCGGCGGAGAGACCAGTCGATATCTATCGGATCTGTTCACCACACTCGTGGACCTGAAGTGGCGCTGGAACCTTCTCATCTTCATCCTCACATACACCATCGCCTGGCTGGTGATGGCCTCAATGTGGTGGATCATTGCGTTTATAAGAGGGGACATAAACCATGGCCAGGACGCGTCATACACTCCATGCGTGGCCAACGTGTACAACTTCCCATCAGCGTTCCTCTTTTTCATTGAAACCGAGGCCACCATCGGCTACGGTTACCGCTATATAACCGAAAAGTGTCCCGAGGGCATTATTCTGTTCCTCTTCCAGTCTCTGCTGGGGTCCATAGTGGACGCGTTTCTGATCGGCTGTATGTTCATTAAGATGTCACAGCCCAAGAAGCGCGCAGAGACGCTCATGTTCAGCCAGGACGCGGTCATCTCACAGCGTGACGGGAAACTCTGCTTAATGTTCCGAGTGGGCAATCTGAGGAACAGCCATATGGTGTCAGCGCAAATCAGGTGTAAACTCATAAAGGTGAACACACACGCACACAAACACACATACACGCACGCACGCACGCACGCACGCACGCACGCACACACACACACACACACACACACACACACACACACACACACACATTTGAAACTTGTCTTATGACTTTGCATTAGTAAAAATCATGTTGGAATCAAGCACACATCCATGCATTCATTTAACACTACATTTGATTATAATGGAGTTGAAAAGCATCCAAGGTTGATTCATTATTTTTATATTATTGCTTGGACATTGGCATTATAGCAGAAAGTTATTAGACCCTAAATCTTTGCAAATGTGACCCTGATTGTGAAATCCCAGCTTTTTGTGCTTTCACTTTGAAGGAACATGTGAGCATTTTTCATTGATATCTTTAATATTGATTAGTGAAATTAATTTAGCCTGGCTTTCCCAGGCAGGGTCAAAAATACTTTCTTAAAGTGATCAAACATTTACCTTAGACTCTGCCGTCGTTTTAAACCTGAATGACTGTCTTTGTTCCGCAGAACACAAGGGAGATATTTGAAAGAATGTTGCCATGCCAATGTTGCCATATTTTTCTTCATCATGAGTGTTGTGAAATATGATTTAGTGGGATTTGATGTGCAAATGATATGTTACCTGTTTCATAACTCATTACTCAATACATTCAACAGGATAAAATGTTTATTGTTCTAGACATGGACAGCTTCTTCACAGTTGAAGAAAGTCTAATGACACAGCACTAAAATTAAAGACAAATAGATTGGTAACCGTCTCCAACATCTGTCACTCTTTGACATTTGACCTCAACTGTATTTGGAAGACGGTTTCATGTCAGTGGTTGGCGGTTCTAGCCGGTATTTGTCCCAAAATGAGACTAGAAAAGGCAATTGCTCCGGGGTTTGAGTTTGTAAGCCTCTCTAAGACTCTTGCAGAAGCTAAGGTCAAATACATGGAAATGCCGGAAAATCTGCATTTGCACACTGGTGAAGATGGATTTTTGTAAGCTACAGCCTAAGGCAACGTCTTACACATCCTCATAAAAAGGACCTTGCTGTACTTGTAAGACATTTTGAGAAGCAGTCATTCTTATCAAAGGATTTTCTAGAGGGACATGATTACATAACTGGTGTGAGCCAATTTTTCACTCCATTCCCTTCAAATTCATAATTTTGTTGTGTGTGTGTTATCTCCTCTTCCATTTCATATCAGTGTACAATCAATTTCTGTATTCAATGAATAAGACTGTCAAACCATTTCTGCTCATAAAACAGAGAGAGACCCTCCTAATTGTAACAATTAATAATCCAATTAACCCTAAATGCAAAAAACAAAACTCTGATTAATATGCAAATATTTTTTGAAGAATAAATTTTCATCCCCACTCAAAAATCTTTCACAGGACTCATTATCCAGTGCCAAGTGTGTGTAGTGATTGATTTTGGTTTTGGTCAATGGTTTCAGACTTAATAAACTACACTGTTGGGCTGAGCTTTTCTCACAGTTTTTTCTCGAGAGAATAAAAAAGGGATACTCAGGGGAGAGGGTAAACAAAGAAGGCAAGGTTAGTTAGTGAGAGGTTTACAAGATAATAGCATGATAATAAGCGTACGCGAGCACACACAAACGAAAGGGAATTGGATTTTTTGAAAAATCAAATGGCTTGAAAATTGGAGCATGGCTGTGATGAAGAGTAAAAAACTGTGAACATAAAATGGAATGAAGGAATCTCTCTCTCTCTCTCTGGCATAACCCTAACTCGATTCTTATCAGTTTTTCTCCTTGCGCTCCAGGACTACTTATTCAGGCAGTGTTTTTATCTGTAAGGAACCCTCAGCCAGAACACACAAGATTTAGTAGTAATACAGAAATACTGTCCATATCTCTTAAATTGGGAAGGAGATGGAGTTACTTTACCCATAATGTAATATAGAATATTATTACTGATTGAGTTACATTTAATAAAATTGGATATTAAATATAAAAGGCATTTATTATACAAGATAACTAGATTAATATAAATAGATTTATAGCATATGTAAAAAAGTATTAATTATATTTATCATTGTGTTTAGTGTTGTATTTTATAATCAGTGGACTTCAGGCGTAGATCACCTGTACAATAACTGTGTTGAAGGTTACTATACACTTGGGAATATGTTGTGTAAGAGTGTGGTTGTGTGATTTTAAATACACATGTCCTCTCTCCATCTTTTCGTCCTTTCAATTTTGGTTAAAGCTGCCTATACAGTAAATCAGTCCATTTAGATTCGGTCACAGACACACTTAGTACTCGGATGGATTCAGGTACTGAGTCACCTTTTTTTAGATGAGGTCGTTCCCGATACACAAACTTGAAAACAACACAGTTGCTTCAATGATGATCTACATTTTGTATGCATTATAGAATTAAACTCTTTGAGTTCTCAACTTTATGTAAATGCCATTAATTGTTTAAAGAACACAATAATAGTTTATTTATTTGCCTTTTTTTGCTTCCCGTCTTTCTTTATGTCTGAAAAACATTTGCATTAATTTCCCTACTCTGTGAGACCCGCCTCCCAGTGTTCTTTAATCAGTCAAGAGGTCTAGTCTACTGTTATTGGTCAAATCTGCTTTCAGTAACAGCATCATCATTTCTGTCTATTGTACAGAGACTAGAGGAAAAGGGTGGAGAGATGGGGAAAGAGAACATATGAAACGAGCAGAGAGATGAAAGGAAGCTGAAATCATTATCATAGGGGATAAAACAATAAAAGAATGGGATAGACAAAGACATTGGGAGTTTCAGAAAGAATGCCGACAGTGCTAGGGATTAGAAACACTGTCTTTTCAGATTTGGGTACACAGGAATAAATTCTAGCTTGAGAGAGGAACCCAAAAAATAGAACAGACTTTGTAACATTATGCAACGGACTACACTAACTTTCTGATATCAATGTTTCTACAACTAATTGTGATAATAGAAAAAGGTTTGGAAATCCAAATGGAATGGCCAGATGTACTGTAACTAAATACCTCCAAACAAAACAAGTTCTAAATTGCTTGAATTCATGTTATTAAAAAAATTAGACCAATACCTTTTATTATGTTTTTTAAATATAGAAAAATAGTATTAATAAAAATGAGGCATCATAAAAAAGACAATAATAAATACAGTACTCCCAAAACCAGAACAACGAGAACATTCTGGCTTCATTCATCTAATTATTGCAAACACCCTTTTTTAAATAAAAATTAGAAACTGATATACATGAATGCATGTCTTAGTTTCCAAACATACAAATGTACACATTAACCCATAATGCCCTTGCTGCAAAGGAAGTAAACATATTAAGTAATTCCCGTGATGAGGAAAACCCACATATAACCTACACTATCTTGCTTAATGTTTCTGTCACAAACAGACCAACCCTCACTCACAAACAAACACTGGTTTAATCGGAATTGATGATAAACTGCCAACTGTTAAACAATAAAAGCTGAGGAGAATGTGTTTGGACGTTGCAGTTTAGCTGTATTAGTGATTTTATTTTACTGCGTGAACAGATGTTTGCTGTTGTGAGGACAGTCATGTGTGAAGTGATGAATGAGTTAATTACTGATAATTACATTACAGGAGACAGTCAGGAGTCAGTTTGAACTGAATGTGTAAGTGGGAGAAGATGATATTTACAATATCTCTGAACACTTCTCTGAAGTCATCATGTCCTTTCAAACCTATGACTTAACCTTCAGAACGAAAGATGATGAAAACAAGTTGGAGTGCAAACATTTTGGGACTCCCTTACTTTTCATTGAATGGACACAAAGCCTTTTGACATTTCTCCAAATATCTGAGGCTTACATGTTTTAAGATTTTAAATGACATGGGGGTGAATAAATGATGTCAGAATGTGCGTGCGTGCGTGTGGTCCAAAACAATGGCAACATTTGCATTATGATAAAATAACAGAGCGGATCATATGCTCTTTGAAGGAGATCAAACGTTTAAACAGACTCAGTATTTTTAACATAACCGACAAGTAAAAGGGGCAAAAAGCAGAAGTGTCATGCATCAACATAAATTACAAGCTTTTCAAATTATACATTATTATTATCTTTCTGTAGCGACAAAAAGATGATATGTTATAATTTAAAATACACTTGTGTAGTGTGTCTGAGACAAAGAGAGCTCTCTGCCAAGTCAAGCCAAGTGATGGCAACTATCATACTCTTTTGCATACAAAATAATAGTGTGCAGACCAAGAAAAACCAAATATGACAATAAACATATGACAAATGTCTTATTGAGATTTCAGAGGGATGGATAATGGTTATTTGTGTGGTGTGTAGTGTGTAAAGGTTTTATGTGTCTTTTTTTGGGTCAAGTATAGTGTTAACATATGTTTAAGGGGCATGATCATGACAGGACTCATAATTTTCAAATACTTACCTTAATATTTTTATTGCAATTATTATTTTTGATTAATAGGTTTCATATTAAGTCTTTGAAATGTTTTATACTGTTCTGTGAAGCAAGGCATACAGCATTTTTTTAAAAACTAGTTATGTTGTTGGCAAAAAAACAAAACAAAAACTATTTTTGAGGGCCCTTGTTTCGCCACTTGATGACCAAACACACTGCCAATACGCACATAAAAAAAAACAAAGGACAGCTGTAATTTTGGCTCTTGGTGATTATGTTATTGTTTTACCTGTAATTGTAATTCTGATTAGTTGTACACCTCAGACCCTACACAAACATGATCTGATAAATTTGTGTGTGCGTGTGTGTTCTGTGTGTGTGTGTGTGTGTGTGTGTGTGTGTGTGTGTGTGTGTGTGTGTGTGTGTGTGTGTGTGTGTGTGTGTGCGTGTGCGTGTGCGCGTGAGCGTGTGCGTGTGTGCATGTGCGTGTGTGTGCGTCTGTATATATGCGTGTGTGCGTGAATGCATGAAATGTGAAGTGGACAGCATCTTATTAGTCTTATCCATGACAGGAGTAGAGGTCATGTGACCCTGTGGTGATACACAGCATGGGTGAGTTGTCAGACATTTAGATACAAGGTTGGGGGTGGGGAGGAATTTGGCTTTTAATGCAATAATAACAGTTATTTTCTTTTTTTTTGTCATGTACAGGGTGATTCTCGTCTTCTCTTCTATTCTACTGGTCACTGTAGTCCTCAACCGAAAGTTGTATTTTGATGTTAGTGGCACACTATTAACAGTGTAAAGTATCTGCAAAAAGTGAGTCTGATCTACTTCCTGTAACGCTTCATCCCTTCTCACAGCTGTACCTTCAAAACTGGTGTAAGTCCTAGGAAACAGTAAAATCCTAGCTTTCATTCAAACAAAGGCTGCTGGCACCTTATACAGTTGGAAGAGATTTCGATCCACCTCTTACTGGTCTTACTTTAATGGGTTGCAGTTGCTCCAATAGGACACCCATGTAGACAACTGAGTAGTATATTGATTCGCCTGAAATCATATTTGACTGTAAATATAATTTTCCATACTATGCACTAATGGCCACTTAACACACGCACCTTACGTTATTTTGGTGGGCCATTTCCTAAAGGCAAGTCTTAAAGAAACCTTTTTCCCAATTTTCATTAAGCTAAAGCTTCAAAATACTGCTGAAACCAAACAGTAGTATTGTATTACCATAAGTATTGTTGCATATGTGCTATAACTTTAATTTAATACTTTTGCCATTTGGGGTTTTTTCATTCCTAAAGAAATTCATTTTAATCTGCTTTGGTTCCAATTGCTTAAATCACTTATTTAAAAAATTACTAGCTGTTTAAATACATTTATAAGTATGCCTTACATTTTACTTTCTCAAACACGGATGTATAAATTAAATTCTTTTATTTAGTTCCTTCATAAAAAATGTAGTTCACCTAAGTATTTACTACAAAAAAGTCTAAAATGGTAAATATTACAATATACTATGGTATTTAATACAATGTATCCATAAACTATAGTCAATTCTGCAAAATACAAACGTGTACATTGAATAAGTGTGGTAATAAGGTAATGTTATACAGCATATTACGGTTTACTATAGTAAATATTAAACGTATACCTAAAACTGTGTATTTAGAAATTGTGAATATTGCACAGTATCATGGTACAATATGTTTATTTTATCATCAAAACACTACCTGAGAAACAGTAAAATGGCTTTTCGAATAACAATCTTATCTTGCATACAACACTTACATATTGTTTTTTAAAATTGCTTTCATTCGTCTTCCTGCCATACAATGTGCTTAAAAAGACAGCAGACACTGAATTCTTATGCTTCTCTTTTGCCTGGCATAAATCAATCAACATTAATATAAGCATTTGAAAGTGCTCATTAGACCCATCAATTAACATGTAACTCATGTAACTCAAATGAACTCATCTTAAGACTTTTAAGATAATCACTGCAACTGTGGTTTTAAATGAACATCTGCATTTTACCATGCAGGTAAAAGCAATGTGTAAGATGTTAAAGTCTCTATTCTGTCTTTTTACGATTAAGAAGAACAGACAGGAGTAAAAGTAAACACTGCATCGCCTAGAGTGGCTTAATAAAGCAGAAGACACTAACACAAACAGCTTTATGTAAAGCAGTGCAATGCCATTCATGCCACAGTACCCAAAACCTTCCAATTAACCCCACATCACGGCAGAGATAATAGAGTTTTGTGTACCAGGGGGTAGTGTATTTTATGTGCTCTCTCTCTCTCTCTTTGAGCTGTGGGTTTTTGAACATGTGAGCCCAGGGGCAACCAAACATTAAAGCAACAGTCAAAGGTAATGGGGTTTACTACCCTACATTTCGGTGACAGTTGACATAGGCTTCAATGACTAAATATGTATCTCTACAGAATACATTTCAAGGTGAAACTTCACCCTCCAGCATGTATAAAATATCAAAGAGGGCAAAGTTTTTCTGCATATTCAGACAAGACTACTGTAGATAGAAGTACAGTAAGGGATGGTGCACCAGAGTTCTGCTAAATTTGAAGCAGTAGGCAGTTTTTTGACAAGAATGTGTGTGTGTGTTTATGAGGGGAATACTGTAGTGTATATAGGTGTGTATGCCGGGTGTGATAAGACTTCAGTGTGGAAGTGTTTCTTGTGGGATGAAAGAGAGTTTGTGGAGATGCTCCAGAACCTTTGTGTGGGTGAAGGTTGTGTATCCGTATGTGTGTGTGGGGGTGGGATAGTGTGATTTCAAAAGTATGTTTATATACTCCATCTTTTGAGTCGGAAATGTGTTCAGAAGTGAACGTATGAGTTAAGTGTTTGTTTGTTTGTTTGTTTATGCGTAAAAGAGGTAAAAAAAGGTTTTCATCACTAGAGAATAATTTAAAGTGTAGAACAAAACTAACGATAAACTATAACGTGTCAGAAAATTTGAAACATGCAGGAACCTTCAAAACTTATACACAGCATATATACATGATATAATGGGATCAACTACTTATACATTTAGATCTACGTTTATTCACTAAGCAGAAGGTTTTATCCTAAGCGACTTACAAGTTGCCGTGGCCAATTATAACTGCAGAGCAAACAGGAGCAAGGTGTTTTGCTCAAGGACACTTCAGTCATTGTCTGCCGGTACTAAGGTCCACTGAGACTAGTGCTGAAGTACTCAAGACCGGTCTCGGTCCTTGGACCACAACTGTCGGAATAACACTACATTTCTGGTGCATTATCTGAATTATGTGATAACATTATTCTTTTGATTTGTTACATTATGTTATACCAGGTGTGTGAAAAAGAACATAGAAAATGAATAGCCTATACATAAATTACAGCTCAATAAACCACCCATGTTACTTCTTCTATTGTTATTGTATTATGACTTTAAACATTTCTGGCTGGTCTTGCTCTTTATTCCTCGGTCTTCTCTTTGAGGGTGTCTAAAGACCCTCAGTCTTGTTTTTATCCTGGTCTTAGTTAAAATGGTCGTGACTACATCACTGGTGCACTGAAGCTGTATTATAATTTAGTGGAACAGTTGTTATCAGCGTTTCCCCTGTTGTATAGGTCTTCTATGGTCATGAATTTGCAGGTCAGAGTGCACATTGTCGTACATGTCTTGTGTTGTCATTTTTAGAGATGAAGATGTAGAAAGTAGGCAAAATTAACTGACTGGTGTGCATTTAATAGTGAAGTGACGTGACATGAAGTGATGTGACATCTGGAAAAGTATGGTGTCCCATATTTGGAGCTTGTGCACTGCATTTAACCCATACCAGTGTACACACACAGTAAGTGAAAACACACCACTGTGAACACACCCGGGGAGCAGTTGGGGGGAACGGTGCCTTGCTCAAGGGACTCACCTCAGTCGTGGTATCCCCGCTGATAGAGAGTATCGTACCAGTGACCTTCGGATAACGAGTCCAACACTCGAACCACCAAGCCACGACCGCCCCAATTTACGAATGTGTCAAAATGAATAGAAACAACAATTTATGTGTTTATTTCAGGAACCTTTCATTCATTTATTAATTTAGCAGAAAGTCAATTCTGATGAATTTTCATTGCACAGATTTAAACATAACATCTAACATCTTTAATCCAATGGCTTAATGGTTTTTTCCAGAATGACTTTTAAAGAACACAACATGTACATCTCCTGAAAATCCTGTAGAATTAGAATATTCATCCAAGTTATATATATATATCTGACCAATTCAAATACATATGATGATCACTATTTTTTCACTAAAGCGACACCTGCTTTCCTTTTGATGCAATTCAGGTAATTCAGCACTGGTCACTTTCTTTGTGACCAGTGCGATTGTAAATGAATATGTTGACATTTTCTTGTGTGGCCAAGAATGTGTTAGCAAGAGACCATAGAGTACAAAAAGAGAAAAAACGAAACAAGAGTGAGATGAAATGAATAATGGTGTGACGGAGAGAAATAAAATGTCATACTTTGTCTCTATGAGGACTATTAAATTTTTCTACTTGAATGCACTACATGTACTAGTTATAGGCCTGTCCGGTCAGAGCTTCTTAAAACTTACCTAGCGACCTCAACATACACATCACATGAATATTCATCCCACTCTTTGTTAATCTTAGTTTGTTTATTTCATTTCGTCTTAAAGGGCTGTTAATGCCCCCGGGTAGAATCCACTACACTCCGTATTTAATGCTATATGAGCTTCAATGTTTTAGGAAATGGACCTATTAACACTCTGTTGTTGGTTTATATCCCATGAGGCTGGTCTGCAGCTGAAGGACCCCTAAGGGATGCTTCACACACACTAAAGAGAGTGGATATCTAAGAACTAGCTTAATGTGGGAAAAATAACACTGTGAAGGAGAGATTTTTTACATGTTGCCCCTTCACCTTCCATTCTTCAAACACATGCACTGAAATTCTTCACTACCCTGGTACTGTACTACATCATTATCCTTGGAGAAGAGTGCTTGTCTAGTCTTTGGTTTGACATCTCGCTGTAAATCACCAGTTCTTCCATTTCTCCTGTACTTTCAAAGACAGAAATCAAGGCTACAATGACATGATGCTTTGTAGGCTTTTCTTTTCTCACGCCACCCTCTTCTGCTCTGTGCCTTCTGTCATTTTCACTTACTGCATCGACCGCTGATGCTTGTGAGAATTTTCCCTTCACTCATTGCCTGCTTCAAAACTCTCTCTGCACTTGTAAACAGAATGATTTGCCCAAACACACTTAAAAGCATACATTCGGATATCTATTTCTATATGTTTTAGACAGGGTTGGCATACCTGCATGACAAAACTAGCCAACCAAAACTATTCTTAAACAAGAATATCCTAAAATAACAAATGTGAATAAATAATATTGATAATATAAAAAAAATGTCACTACTTTACAAAAAATATATTTGACGGACACTTCACTTAAAAAATGACTGTTGATACATAAAATAAATTGACTTTTAACCAGTAGATTAAGACACAGTTCAACAGTTACCAAATTCGTATGATTTGACATTCACAAGATATAATATTGTTGAATAAATATATATATATACATTCTGAGAGCTTCACAGGCTTTATTGTCTCTTTCACTTTCCTGTATTTATTGGAACAAGGTGACGGTGTAGAATTAGTAACTGGGGCTTGATTAACGGTTTTGCTGAGAGCCATGCGATATTTGACATCATGGAAATAGTTCACTGCTCGTATCACTCTGCCACTCAGCACTTAAACACAGAGACAAAAAACGAGAGGAATGAAACTCCAGATTTACGCATTACGTTACAGTAATTCTCGCGTCAATTTGCAACTATTGCACAAGGTGGCAGGACACACCTGAACAAGTTGGTTGGGATTTGCCATATTAAAATACGAAACTCTCTGTAAACATGTGCAATTACATTATAACAATGAACTGTGTTTAACGGTTTTCTTGAGCTAGCATTCAGCTCGGAAGAAAGAAGTCCTCAAGATCCTTGAAATCTTCGATGGTTTTAAAGACACTCCGATGCTGTTTGAGATTTGTCTTCACACTTGTGCCATCCAACAGTTGTATAATTGCAATATGGCACTCATGTGATGGTTCTCTCAGAGCTTGTGATTGTCTCCAGCACTCGGCCTGCTGCCTTGCGCCTCTGACCTAATCACAGTCATGTTGATATAGAGAACCATCACACTCCTACTTGAGCCAGATTGCTTTATATATATATATAAATAAATATATAAATATAGTGTGTGCGTGTGCATGCATGTATGAGTGTATGTTTGTGTTTTATTTGATCACACTGCAATCAACACAGCAGACGAAAATGTAACTATAAATGCATTCATTCATCTTTTCATTTCCACCGACACTTTGTCTGGCCCTGATGATCTGCTATTCAGATTGTGCCAGCTGTAATTTATCTTGAATATCAGACGGCATGGTCTAAAATAGAAGTTTTGATTATTTCCAAATAAAACTGATGATGATTACCCAAGTGATGATAATGGTGCTGATGATTTCGGTGTTTTTCCGCAGTCTCGTCAGACCCCAGAGGGCGAGTTCCTGCCACTGGATCAGTGCGAGCTGGACGTGGGGTTTGGAACAGGCGCTGACCAGCTCTTCCTTGTCTCTCCCCTCACCATCTGCCATGAGATCAATCCCAAGAGCCCTTTCTTTGACCTGTCCCAGCGCTCACTCATGAATGAGCAGTTTGAAATCGTTGTCATCCTGGAGGGCATTGTGGAGACAACGGGTGAGTGGCATCCTCCATGAAGTTTAAAAAAATAACAAGTGTTATAGCTGTACAACTCAGGCAGGGAGTCCTTAAACTTGTTTTTAGACTATATTGTCATAAATGTCCTACTACTTGTTTAATATTAGTCTTACACTACATGATCAATTTCATCCCTCCAGTCAATGTGTTCATTGTGTTTTTTTATTCTGGTAAGACTGAAAATTTGACCTTTCTTTTTATTCTTTATCTCATAAACTTCATAACATTCTTAAAAGCCAAATAAATTTAATAAGTACAGTAAGGGCAGCAGAGGCACACTATAAGAGAGTGGATTTCTGATTGAATTATCATCCCTATGCATATACTTTAACACTGCAAACTCACTGGCAGTTTGGTACGTAAGCTTTGCTCTTGGTTTTCTTAATGAAAGCAAATTGTGAGGAAATATCTGACTGAAAGGCATGATGGAATATTCTTTTGAATATAGAAGACAGAATTTCTTTTTCAAATTGACATTCGTCCACAGACAGTAGTATAATTTGGCACATTCTCTTGCCTCTCGGTATGTGACCTTTAATATTTTCAGTGGATTTGGCCCTGAAAACGACCACACAGAACACCATAGAAACCACAGAGAACTCCAATTAAACCTATTTGGAAATCTTAAAACCCGGTTGCATTACTGAGGCGACCACAAACCTTTAGAGAAAAAAACAACATTCAGGTTTGATGAAAATCTTGCCAGTTATTTTTATTAACCTTTCTTCTACTATCAGCCCTTTCCTGGAAAAACAGGCAATTTAATTTTATGCCCAGTTTGTTGGCTGGTTCCTTTTAAATTACCTGTAATAAAATGGCAATATTTATAAAACACCAGGGAGCCTTGCAATTTATTCTCTGTGTCTTTCTCTTTGAGAGAGGAGACTGAAAGACTATATATTTCATTTGCCAGCTAGGCTCATCAATTAATGTGTTAAAGTGATAGTTCTCCCAAAAGTCTTTTTTTGTTCTCATTTCCTCTCCTTCTTCTTATTTCAAACCTGTTTGACAGTTTCCGTCAGCATAATACAAAAATAGGAGTTTTTACTAAGCCACATTTTTTAAAAAAAAACCTCTAAAATGAGTAGATGTAACAGAAAAATAAAAGAAATCCAATAGTAATATACCATTAAATACCATTAAAAATATTGAGTAGATTTACCCAAGATTTACCTTGATTATATTTGAGTAAGTCTACCCATTTTTCTCATTTACAATTATTAATTACAGAAGTTTAAACATTTTCTGTGCTAAAATTTTTCACCAAAAGAATCGACGAGAAAAAAAAAACGGTAAATAGCAGAGATAACAATAGGTGAACAAGTGCTGCTGTTTTTGGACTTCAGCTTGGCCTTCAATATGATTATTCCAAGCATCCTCCAGACCAAACTCACTCAGGCCTCTGTACCCAGCTCTACAAGTCAGTGGATTAATAACTTCCTGACAGTCAGACAACAGCTTGCGAGAATATAGAATTTTGCATCCAGCACCCTCACCAACAGACCTGGAGCTCCTTGGCTGTTCTTCTACATAACTCTCCTCTCTCCACACCAACGACTGCATTTCACTTGACCCCTATGTCAAACTTTTGAAGTTTGCAGATGACAACACTATCATTGGCTTGATCCAGGATCGTAATGAATCTGGATACAGAGGAGAGATTGATCAGCTGGCTCTTTGATGTAGCCAAAACAACTTGGAGCCTAATATGACTAAAACTGTGAAGATGATTGTGGACTTTAGAAAGTACCCTCAATCTCTTCCTCCCGGGGTCATCCTGGGCACCACCATCTCACCGGACCTGAAGTGGGAGACCCACATTGTGTCCAACACCAAAATGTTTTAGCAAAGACTGTACTTTTTTCGGCAAATGAGGAAGTTCAATCTACCACAGGTACTGATAAAAAGAGTCAACACAGCTGAGATTGAATCAGTCCTGTGTCCATCCATTTAATCCTGTGTCCATCCATCACACTCTGGTTTGGTTCTGCTACCAAATCAGACATAAGCAGACATTGGTGTTCCCCTGCTCAAACTCCAGGATTTATACAATTCCAGACTTAAACAGCTACAACACACATTTAACTTTTTTATTTTTGTGTCCTTTGTTTTTTTTTGTTTTTAAAGAACTCCTGTAACCACAATTGTTTACATCGGAATAGTAAAAATAGTACCACTTCCGGATTGACACTTTCTGTGAACGCTTTAGCACTAAGATGCAATTGTGATTTGCCTCCGCAGTAGTTCTATGAAGAGGTAGTCCCCTTTTTAACATGGCGAAATATCATCATTATTATTATTATAATGCAACCTCACATTAACGCAACATATCCGTCATATATTTCTGACTATTAGAAAGTTTTATGACTTGTGCGAGTGCATGCTACGGAGAGACAAAACACATTTCAAGTAACGTTGGCCTGTCTGTATTTACAGTTTTGTGGTTGAAAAAGACACAAAGGCATGATGATTCTAGTCGCATTCAAAAAAAGATCTTATTGCAGAGCATGCAAGTTTTCAAGTGTCCAAGCTTTGCATACATATTGACATTATTTACAATTTCAATTTTTTTTAATTAAGTAATACATAAATAAAACAATTTATACTTTTTTGACATAATTTATGCAATTCTTTTTTCTTTGACAGTCCTGTCTCAAAGTTTCTGTCGTGGAGTTTCCACAGTTTGCTGCTATTTCTTTCATGTGATTATGGTGCGATATAGGTGGTGCACTTACTCATTTTCTTCAGTTATTGTTAAAAACGAAGACAATTTTTAAGTCATATAAGTGTGCTATTCTGAACTTTTTCAATTTAAACTTACCAAAAATATTTTCAATATCTAAAAGATATAATGTGTTAGGTAAAAACTTATTTTTGTGAAATACACCAAATCATTTACGTATAATTGACTTAAAATTATCTTTAGTTAGACATTTATTTTAATCTGTCTGAATTAATAAAACTACTTAAATGACAATCAGAGATTTTATATTGTAAATTTAGCAGTTCGTTATTGTGATATATAAGCCAATGAATCAATTTTTAGAGTGCAGCAGTGTTGGCTTAAACAAAGTCATCAAACATATCCACATATTCATTTTACCACATATTAATGTGACCATTTCTTGTCAGGCCAATATCACGGCATACATTCATGCAGAGGTTTAAACAGTCTGCCACCCTGCAGTCTGTCATGTGGTTATAAGTGCTTATTGATCCACTGAAACCTTGGACACAGAAATGTCAAGTTAAGCATTGTAAAGACATAAGGCATTATACCCCTTTAAGATTGTTACAAAGGGTTTAATAATGATGAATAGCTTCATTCTGCTTGACAGCAAAGGGTTATAGGGACCGCAGCAGTCACAGGTACTCCCTGAATTATGGTTTTAATTATAGTCATATCATTAAAGATAGAGTTCCCAGAATCGAAATGCATGTAATGAAGTGAAGAAGTATGTGGCTTTGTTTAATCAGAATCAATACCAAAGTTGATTTATTGATTTTGATTAAAAAGAGCTACATAAGGAGAATCACAGACGGACCATAATAATGTGTTCCTGGCTTAAATAAGAGTTTACAGAGACAAATTTAACCCAAGTGAATTATGGGTATTGATACATTCTCTTCTAGTATTGATTCTCATCTATGCCTTCATATAGACAAAACACAGACTGCTACTGCTCACTATAATATATCCAGAAGCCAAATATAGTGTAATCCATATCTCATAAACATTTTTTACATTGTAAAATTTTTCAAATGAATTTTTCTTCATTGGAAAATATTAAAATAATTTAGTAAAAATTCACATTTACATTTACATTTAGTCATTTAGCAGACGCTTTTATCCAAAGCGACTTACAACAGTCGAGGAGACAATGAAGCGGTAAATAGCCGATACAGCAATAGGTTAACAAGTGCTACAACAATGCTACCGAGTTACACAGAGAGCGAAGTTACAAAAAGTATATATAAACATTTTTATTTTTTTATTTTTTTTATTTATTTTTTTTTGATAGAGTGAGTAGTTAGAAAAGAAGTGAGTTAGTGAGTTAGGTGTAGCCGGAAAAGATGAGTTTTTAGGAGTTTTTTAAAGATAGAGACCGAGTCTGACAAGCGTGAAGCCAGAGGCAGATCGTTCCACCATCGAGGAACAGAAGCAGAGAACGTTCGAGAGAGAGATTTCTTACCCTTTTGAGCTGGTACCACAAGTCTCAGCTCATTTGCGGAGCGCAGAGATCTTGAGGGTCTATACCTTTGCATTAGTGAGTTAAGGTAAGTGGGTGCTGAACCGGTGGTGGTCTTGTAGGCAATGACAAGACATTTAAATTCAATGCGAGCTGCTACCGGAAGCCAATGTAGTTTTATGAAGAGAGATGTTACATGGGTCCTTTTTGGTTCCTTGAACACCACTCTTGCCGCTGCATTTTGAATCATCTGCAGAGGTTTAGTTGTGCACATCGGGAGTCCAGCAAGCAGCGCATTGCAGTAATCTAGCCTGGACAGGACCAGAGCTTGAACCAGGATTTGTGTGGAGTTTTCAAAACATTTAATTTCTCTTAAGTTTACAAATTATAAGTTTATGTAGGTTTGTGTAGGTAAAATTATTTATTTAACAAATATTTATTTTTAATACAAAAATATGTGTATATTTGTATACAATTTGTATACCATTTGTATACAATTATACACTTTTTTGTGAATTCTTATAGAAAATATAAGTTGATCAGAATAAAGTGTTTTCTTATGCAAAATATAAATAGTATATTCTCATTACCTAACTAAAACTACATAGTTTAACTACATAGTTTAATCATTTCTGTTAATGTATTATTTTGTACATAATTTTGTACAATTTAATTTCTTCCTGATAACTACTAACCAAACTTTTAAGATGTCTAACAAAAATAGCATTTCTATTTGCCATAATTTGGAAAGCTGGTAAAATTATATTAAAGATGCTGTATTTTTTTCACACCACAGCAGTCACACCTCAAATACTCAGAAAACAAAATAATATTTGCACGTAATCAAAAGATGTTTCAGTTTTGTTGTGTCTTGTTATGCAATTTATCACATTACAGTTGGTTGACTTAATGCCACTCCATCTGAGATTTATTTTTAATAACATTTAGAATGGCCTCCTAATTTTCTTTCTTACAGCATGTAAAAATAAAATAACAATTGAAAACAAAAAATTACATTTATAAAAGTTATCTGATTTTTATTTCTGATAAAAAAATGTCAGAAGTATATCCTATAAAGGGGGCATTCAAACACAATGTCAATAGAATTTCACAAAACTGACATACTGAATAAATAATAATACAGTGTGCATTAAAATATATTTTAACTTTTCTGTTTTTATTGATAGGTTTTTCACCAAAACTCTAACAAAAACAAAGAACTAAATCATTTTTTTTGTTAGAGAACCACACATTTGCTGATTGATCTACTGATTGTGTTTTTCATTTTTATAGAAGTGTAGGCTTGGTTTCCGTCTGAATGATGTTTATTAGTCACTTGGATGGCCCTCTGCTTAAATTTTGGTTTCAGGAGTCTCAAATTCTGCCTTGCATGACCTTCTCACACACATTATATGCACAGTGTCTGTAAATCAGATTCTTGAGATGCTGGAGGAATGGCATTCTGTAAATCATTCTCATGGTCACATTTAGGCTAACCTGACAATAAAAGCCTTCATATATGAAGCATATTTGACCACAAATCTTTCTTCTCTATTGTAACGCTTGTTTAATATATGCCGTCTTTCTTAGGCATGACATGTCAGGCTCGTACCTCATATACAGAAGACGAGGTATTGTGGGGTCACCGTTTCCTGCCCGTCATGTCTCTGGAGGAGGGTTTCTTCAGGGTGGACTACTCCCAGTTTCACAACACCTTCGAGGTTCCTACACCACCCTACAGCGTCAAAGAATACGAAGAAAAATCTTCGCTTCACTCTCCGATGGTCACGCCAAACCACGAGCGTGTGTTCTCCATGGAGTGCCTGGAAACAGGTGAAGGGTCGGGACCCGGAAGTGGTAGCGCTTCTTGCAAACTACCTACTAAACTCCAAAAAATGAGTTCATCTGGCAGAGATCTGCAGAGGAAGGTGTTGCGTCTTAGCTCCCAGCACTCAGAAAAAGCTTCGAGCACAGGGGACCTTCCTCTTAAACTCCAACGCCTGAGCTCCAGTCCCGGGCAGGGTGACGGAGAGGCCCGATTCCACCTCAAAGCTCTCAAGGTTGGCTTTCAGCCTATGGCATTGTCCACCGGAGACCTCCACCAAAGGAGTCTGCCTCCAACGCCAGCGGTCTCGCAACCTTACGCTCCTCCACATACGCCTATGTCCTCTGTTAGAGGACGACCGGAGGATAACCTGCCTGCCAAATTACGGAGAATGAATGCGGATCGCTAACCTTGAAGTGCTTTAATGACTTTCTACTAATCTGAGATTATTTTCAGTATTCATTGACAATGGCTAAAAAGAGCAAAGATGGCTAGTCTCAGATTAGGAAAATAAGTTTTTATTAAGTTTTGAATTGAATAAGGACTTTTGTGCGGGAATGTGAAATCTCAAGACTTACTGCTCAAGAATGAAAGTTTTACAACAAGGAGTTAGAAAACTAGAAAGCATGAAAGATGGAAATTTTGTTTGTTTTGTCATTTTTGCTTTTGTCATAAAGCACAATCTCCAACTGGAAGTCTTCAACTGGAAGATTCTTAAGAAGTTTACTGGTGACTGCATAGTCACCCTGTGTGTCTCACTGACATATGTTTAGAAATGTCTCATATACCCTTAGCAGTTAAAAAATCTGCATGCCTTCTTCTCATGACTCCCTGTGTATCACACAACCCCCTGTTATCACTAGTTACAATAAATAAACTCTTTATCAAGCTGCAAATGATGTCGGTTTATTGCACTTGCTTGTCTTGTTGACTTGTTAATGTATGAGTTCACTCAAAAATGATATTTCTATCCTCACACTTACGTCATTCCAAAACTTTATTTATTCTACAGAACTCAAAAGAAAAAATATTGAACAATATTGGTAAACAAACAACACTGGCCCCATTTACCCGCCATTATATAGACATAAAACCACTTGGACATTTCTCAAAATAGCTTATTTTCTGTTTAGCAGAAGAAATGGTTTGAAAAAAGGAATGACTATTTGAATGATGACAATTTTATTCTTGGCTAAACGTGTATTTTAGTCTAGGCTGACATTCTAGACTATTAAATTACTCATTTCATAATACTAACAGCTTGTCCATTAATTATTAAGATCTGTCAAATAAAAAATAATTGCATCAAATTACCAACAGGCAAAACTATTTACACAAAGCTTGACTTTAGTCATCAAACAATAGAGTACATTCTTTCCCTTTAGCGCATGAATTCTGAGTAAAATACAGAATACATTAAACTGTGATCGTTCAGCTCACTGTCAAGATGCAGTCATTCATGTTCAAACAATCAACCTGTCACCTTACTACCTGGTGCGTGGGGTAAACCTTTAAGACCCTAATCATTACCCATGGCAAAAGAGAAACGCATTAAATGCCCATTTCGCCTCAGAATGATACATTAAAATTATTCACTGTGATTGGTTGAAAGGATAATCATTGCGGGTATCCTGGGGATGTAAATTGAGGTGATTGGTTGACAGACTGAGCAATTAGGGAATTCATCAGGGGAAGGAAGAAAGAAAGAAAGAAAGAAAGAAAGAAGAAAGAAAGAAAGAAAGAAAGAAAGAAACAGGACATAAGTTTATGTCCTTTAAGCACTTCTTGGCAGAAAATAAGATAGACAGAAAGCCTCAGAAGACACTGAAAAGGGTTCAAAGGTAACTGAAATCATGATGAACGGAGAGAAAAATGAGGTCTTCATCGACAGATTTTTTTCCTGGCGTATTGCACATCGAGATCTAAGAGGCAGGGAAGAAAGACAGAAAACAGGGAGCAAAAACACATTAAATACAAAAGAATATTAGAAGAAACATTAGAGTTGAACAGATTGTTGATATTCAAACACACACATAGGGCTCTACTCTAAGCTTTTTCTCACATGTGCTCCTAAATGTAAAAAATTAGGAGCACAAAAAATAATTTAGGAGAATTTTACATGGAAAAAGCTGGGTATAGACCCAATATTTGGTAACCAAAATTATTCAGCCGAAAATAACAAAAAGAATCATGTATGGTGTTTGGGTAAACAAGTGAAAAGTCTGAACAGATTTTCCAAACATCTTTGGAAGACATGGACAAGTGGCAACCAGCATAAAGAGTGAGAGTAGCGTGGTTTGTGGGTCACGGGTTTGGTTAGCCGGGTTTGGCTGGTGTGAGTGTTCCCTTATGTGCACAAGCGTGGGTTTTCTTGGTGTGATCTGGCTCAGCTGAAAGAGTTGAGAGAAAACCATGCCGAAGTGTAAAACTGAAAACATGACGTATGTGTCTGTTTAAATTCCTCTGTGAAGTTCAGCTGTCACTGTAATCTGCATCATATCCCGATTACATGATGCAGACGTGTGTCAACAGTTTCGTCATTCCTAACGCAGCGCTCTTTACAATGGTCAGCTCACATCAAACTGCATACAACTGAATACATTTTTTACTATTCATTATACTGAACATATTCAGCCACAAAAACTAAATCTATTCTATTATTTGGTCGCTTACAATTATATATGTATCTTGTATCAAAGAAACATTATGTGTTAAATTTATAAAATGGGTATTTTTAAGTTTTTTATAAACCATTATCGTCGACTAAAAAACTTAAATAATGTAAGATAAAGTTAAACGGATACCAAGCTTCTTGTTACTGAGACAGCTACAGAGATCATGTTAGATTTCTTATCTTTTCACATCAGACTTTGGGCAATGACAGTTTTCCCCAGATCATCTCTCAAAGTGTCTCAAAGTTGAGAACACTAATGACTCCGACAGACTGCTGGTGTAAAAATATCTCTGACATTAAAGTTTCAGCAGAACTTGGGTTGAAAAAAGTAACTCTTTGAAATGTCTGATGAAGGGGTATGATTAGTACTGACAGTTAGACGGCAGTGTCCAGCGGTGGACTGAAACTCTTGGATCTGATTAATAGAATGTTTCTCAGGGTGATGATTAAGTCCATTTATACCTGTGATTTGTCAACAGAACCCAGTCTTTACAAAATAGTACATTTCAGTGAAACTTCCAGTTACAACATTTACCAGAATCACTACATTTTTTAAGTCTGACGCTTTAGACCAAACCCTTATATCCAGAGGGTTATACATTTAGGAAGAATTCCATGTAGTTCTCCACATGTGTTTTGACAGTGAAACATGTTAACCCAAAAATGAAAATTCTTTCAAGATGCTTCCCTTAAGTTGTTCTAAACCTGTTTACATTTTTTTGTTCTACTGAACACGAAGAAGGATATTTTGAAAGAATGTCAACTTCTAAGATCTCTGGGGCTCCTTTGACTACCAAAGTAGATAAAAATGGTAGTTCAAGTTTCCCCGGAACTGTTTTCCTTAATTCTTTAAAATATATTTTTGTGTTCAAGTTGAAAAATAAGATTTTTTCTACATATTAGTGGCACCCCAGAAATCTCAGTGTTGTAACATTCCTCCAAATATATTTCTTTGTGTTTAACGGATAGGCATAGGACAACGTAAGGATGAGTAAATGAATTCAGAATTCTTATTTCTTAGTGTCTCATACATATGCAAACACATCACTCTCTCCAATCACTAATAGACATCCATTGACATTTTCGTTTACAGGGATAGAAAATATTGCTCTATGAAGTGTTTACCTTGTTAAAGGCCAGTTCTCTATGTGTCTGGATGCATAAGCATTCATGCATGTGAATCCTCATGTGTTTTTCAGTGTATGTGCTGTCCTCTCAGGGTGACTGAGCTTTTAGTATGAGTCATTAGTTAAGCTGAATAGACAAGATTATTTCTCATTGCATCCTGGAAACAAAACAAAGGTGTCACTCTTATCCAAGGCGATTAGTGCCTTGATGGTTGACCTATATATGATGGTCCCATTAAGATTTCCCACATTACAGATTTTCTATTAGTACATAAAACCCATCACAGAGGGAATATTCTGTTCTTCTCTAATTAATGAAACTTTGCAGTCAAGGAGGAAAATTTGCTCATGATTTTAGTTTGATAGCAGATGTCCACAGCACATCCACTTCAGAGTTTAAATTCTTCGAAACTTTTCCGAAATGGCTCTAATGGTTCTAAATTAGCCTCTGTGGGATTTAAACAACAATCTTCTTAAGTGTAATTTCCAGGACTAGAACATGCAGTGCATTCATTCAGCTCTGTTAGTCCTCAATAAAGAGGCAGATTAAAGCCGTACAGATAGTTAGAGGAGCATCACCACATGCAGAGCAGGAGCTCTGGTTAATGAACATGAACATAAGACTGCAAAACAGTGTTCCTTAAAGGGATAGTGCACCCAAAATAAAAATAAATAAATTTTGATTTATGTTTTTTTATCTGCAAAACACAAATTAAGATCTTTTAAGAAGGTTGATAACCACAAATTGTCTTCCCCATGGACTTTAATAGGGATAATGCATTCAAATAAATTGTTATTATGTTTTAACTTGAAACAATTTACACCCCAAAATTTTCTATTTAAATGCTTTGTATTGAAGTTAAAATACTGTTTGAATTTTGGTATATGTAAGAACAAAAATTTAGCAAATCTCATTAACTAAAATTTTCTATTAGAATAGACCAACAATATTGGTTGGTATTACATATCTATAAATATTTATATATACATATAGGCTAAAGAAAGTCATGCAGGTTTAAAATGTCAAGAGCGTAATTAAATGATGACACAAATTACATTTTTTGTAGAACTATCACTATTAATATCCTGTATGGTGCTGGGTCTCACCTCTTACAATGGATTCAGGATCAATATATTATTAGTGTTGCTTTATGCATTAGTAAATAAAACGTGTTTATATCTCTTTATAAAAAAAAGAAAGGCTTAAGTTGGTATGGCATAATGCCTAATTTTGCATTGCCAGACTTTTGGCTGACAACACAAAGTTTGGCTCAAATCGCAGAATGTTGTGGCCAAGCATCTCCCACTCAGACAGAAAGGGTCAGGCTGGCTAACAAAATATAACAAGCCGCATCATGTTATATATTGCTGGGATTATCTGATTTTGTTAACATTGGACACTGAGTCCAAATGAAATCTAGAATAGATGATATTCTGTGTCTTAAGCAAACATTTCAGTGAGCTTCAAATATTACGTGGGAAAGGAATCAAAAAAAGACCATGAGCTGCAATTTATAAACATGTTAAATTTATGCACACAAAATCACTGAGATATTTCTCTTTTGTGTTCCACAAAAGAAAAAGTAATGCAACAAGTTTTAAAAAAACATGAGACACGAAAGAAATGATAAATTACCACTGTAACGCAAAGTTCTACTACATCCGTATCTAGATTTCACTTTATGTGCAAAGGATGATTATGCCAATTATGTAAAGTTTAAGAGAGGATTAACTTTACGGGGAACTACATTTGAAATTCTCCAATGACCTTGGTTTCTAACCATCATCATTTCTTTAGACACTTTGTGAGCGAGTGTGCAGAAACAAAATGCAGTGCACACTCAAGTTGAGCTACACACTTCACCAAGCTGGAAGATTTCATGCAAAACGATACAAATGGGATGATCCACTTGACATTTCCTGGATTGGATTTGACTAGACATGAAGGCGTGCACACACACACTTTAAACAGTTTTAAATGCCGAAAGACATTCTGTTTGTGCAGCTACACATTAGGCCAGGACAGCAGACTTCCTTAACTCTGTAGGTGGTAGCCAAATACAAACCTCCTGTATGACAGCTAAATATCATTGATGAATTATTAAACAGATTACACGGATTACAACAAAACACACTCATGTGATACCCACATTTAGCTATATGGCATTATCAACAGGTCTATAATTATTTCTTTACTGTATGTTTTAAATAGCAGTTCTCAAAAACATAAAGGCCTGCCAATAAAACCAATAAACTCTGAAAATTGATTAAAAAGTATTGAAAAAAAGAAAATTCATACAGGTTCAAAATGACAAGAGGATGAGTAAGTGATGACATAATTTTCATAAATTGATCCAAGTTTTTTTTAAACTCTTATGGTGTCTTGAAAACAAAACTGTGACAACCACTGAAGGTGAGATGAATCTGCAGTTTAAAACCAATAAAAAAACTGACTTGACTATGTTCTTACTATGAAAGGACTTGAAAACTCACCACAACAAAATAACATATTCAAGACAAACTATAAGAAGAAACAATAGCAACCGCATAAAGACTAAAAACAAAAATTTCAGCAAAGCAAATACAAGGTGATTCATGTTTGTGATTCAACTTTCTTCTCGCACTATAATATCATTTTTTTATAAAATAATTACATTTATCAAAATAAGTTTCAGGGTATTGAATCCACTGTGTCTGTTTAGTGTGATAGTGCATGTAAAAAGCCATTAGAGGTAAAACAAAGGACACAACCTCTACTGTAATATCTGTGAACAAAAATGCACATTATCAGGCCTCATAACAAAACTGATGTTTCTCTGAAATGGCTTCTCTGTTGAGCCGTCACAATGACAATTTAAAAGAGCCAATCAAAACTTACTAGGCCAGAATCCGCAAAAGCTAACAATGAAAAGCAGCGTGTCTCCATGAATTCTCTGATTACATTCACCTGGCGTTCCAGGAAATAAATCTGTTTCTTATCTACTTCTTTCTTTTTTCTCTTTGTTCTTTTGTTGTATTGCATGATCCCCACCTGTGCTTTAAGAAATTCAAAATCCCCAGAGTTTCTTTCTGTTCATTTATCCTTTCTCTCTGTTCTACTCTCTTACACTCTCTCTGCTTCAAATCGTGTGTGACAGTTTTGTTCTGACGGTACACGATGTGCTATACCATCCAAGTCCCTAATCACCAAACACATAGGGTTTGCTTTAAACCGTTTAATGTCCTTGTGCAAACACATTCACACATGCACAAACACATACACCTACATATATGTACACACACAGACCAAAGGGCTGTTTGAACATCTGTTCAGTCTCGTTCTGACAAAGCACCACCTTTCCTCTTACTTTCCCTTTTTTTAATGTCATTTTATTAATAATTTATCCTTGTGCCTTCTTTGCATACAATACATGTTTCTTAAAACATAGCAAGGTGCCTACATAGATATATATTTGTACTTCAGTCATTTCCATATTTTATCAAAACATTTTTGTATCTACTGAGAGTAATTATTTTGACCAAATTATGAGGCACGATGACAAATTTTTTATTTAAATGCATTTAATAATTTTTATATATATATTATTTATTTTCTTATTATAAGCACAATTTTTAATAAAAAAGCATAATTTTTCTAAATTATAAAATTTTTTCTACTATGGTTATCAATTGGACCTGGAAATCTTAATCTTCTCGTTCTTCAAACCTAAATTTATTTTTTTCTCTTTCACACAGAGAAAGAGTGTTGGAAGAATTTAGCAACTGAGATTTCAATTCTTCTTTAAAATATCATCTTTTGTTTTTAACAGATTTCTTTTTTATTTTATACTGGAACAACTGCAGGTTCAATGTACTTCATTAAACAATTTTTATTCTTGGCTGTAGTTTCCCTTTAAGCCTGTGAAAGAGGTTTTTGTATGTTTACTTTATAGAGGACATAGTCTTTAGTCAAGAGGATTTATCATTTGCTGGTAAATATGTTGATACACAGTTCAGATCAACTCAAAATTATAACTACATCCATAATCCAAATGACAACCTTAAATTTAACAGGCCTCAGCCTGGCATGCTGTGTGAACAAAAATACATAACACAACCAGCTGTCCGTCATTTTATACAATGCCAAAAGCTACAAAAGCACTTGTCGCTGTTGGTTGGAAGACTTATTACATCTGGATTTGACTTGTTTATTATCTTCATTACAATTATTAAATATGTCTGCAGCAAAGATTTTTCCTAGTAAATCCTCATAAGGTTCCACTTTAGTTACAATGCTGTTAATGTAGGTATTAGAGAGTTCTTGTTTATGAGACCACAACATTTATTTCTGTCTCTTTTTCAAATATTTTCAGTGGAACATTATGGCATGTACGATATAAGCTGTTGCTTAGTCGCCACATCCAGCTCTCCGATACACAATGTGAACTACTGCACATCTGTCGTGCCTGCTCATATTAAAAATGAATTGTAACCTAGCAGGTAACTCTTTCCAGGCAGGTCCCTGTGTTATACCTCATCATATTCTATCACTTTGGCCAATATCCATCTGCACCTACAAATAGAATTTATTGTCTGCCCATAAAAGTGTCTGATAGAAGCCAAAAATGAGGATGAACAAATAGTAATACTGCTGAATAGAGTTCATTTTTGAAGTACTCAAAATCTGCACAATTGCAAGTTTACTTTCCACAGAGGTAACATAAAACATATCATAAAATGCTTTACTGACATCACTATTGACATCACAGTGACATTACTGATTTATTTTGGTTTACAGGTAAACGTAACTGTATAAATTCTCTCTGGATACTCTCTGGATAAAATCTGATGGATACACATAAATAAAACAACTCTCTCTTTTTCCACCATAAATTAAAATGCTATATTGTAAAACAATATTCCATATTGTCCCAAATATAGAACAATGTTTCTTCTTGAAAATACATCGGAAAAAATGAAGGGCAGGACTGAAACCACTATTTACATGAAACCCAACACTGGTAATTAACATATTTTGCTGTTTGACATTGTTTGAGTATAAATGCATACTTGAGGATTTTCGTTCCTGACTCTTTAAGGCTCGCCTCATCATATGTCAGTGTACTCTGATTGGTGTTGCGTGTGTGGTAAAAAACATGCTCATGACCATACTCGGGTTTCAGCCACTGCGTCACCACGAGTTACGGACGGATATTATGTGAATCCAGTTCCTTCCGTAACACGTCATCCTGGCATCTGATTACTGTTAAAGGTGGGAACTCGCTTTATTGTAAACTTTGGAATTTGTAACCTCACAGATGTTTTACAGGTAACACACACACAACCACACAAAGAAAATGTAAAATAAGAGAAACAAATTATGTCTGTTTTCTCTCTTAGACCGGTTAAAAGTCGTATTATAATCGAAAATAATATAAAGTTCCCCCACAGCTCTAATTTTTTTATTTAAAGTGATGGTTTTAAAAATCCTTTCTCAAAATACCTATTAAATACAATACATGATTTATTGTCCGGTAAATTAATTTCCTTTCTAAAAGCATATTTGTATTTTCCAGAATACATACTTGTTTTGATACATAGATATAAAATACAAAATTTATGTAGTACAAAAATAAAAAAATCCCACCACCTGTAAACGTTTTCTTTCTTGCAGTGTAGGAAGGTCCGCTTATGTCTAATATCGCCTAGAGCATAATCTGAGTCATGATGCGGTGCATACAGACTGTCATGTTACTTCTTGGTAATATGATGAGCAGGATCTTCTGTCTTTTTTAATTAAAAGATATTTCACTCAAAAATGAAAATACTTGTATAAATATCTAGTTCTTCCAAAACTTTATAAATTCCTTTGTTTAGTTAACCACGGAGAGATATTTGAATGAATGCGTGTAACCAAGCAGTCCTTGGACCCCATGGACTATCCTAGGAGCAAAAAAAATGGTTTAATCAAAATAGCTTTTTGCTGTCCTATATTCTTTAAAATATCTTATTTTGTATTTAACAAAACAAATAAACATAGATGTCATTTTTTCCTACTGTGATAGTCAGTGAGGTCCAAGAAGCATTCTTCCAAATATCTATCTCTGCGTTAATTTTAACAAAGAAATGTACGATTTAGAAAATCTAAAAAGATGATTGAATAAAGACAGATATTTTTATTTTTGGGCGAACTACCCCTTTCATATAAGAAAGTTGTATCGCTTATCAAAAAACACGACAACATGTTTACATCATATTAATAATCGAATTCTGTCAACATAACTAAACAGTATATCACATGAATACCCCTGAGTAGAGTCATTTACTCCTGTCATTAAACAGAGCTTTGTTAACAAATCTATAACATGAAATTTGATGGAGTCAATCAAAGAACTTTTAATATACTACTAGTGAGGACTACCCAAAATTTCAACATGTTTTACTGAATTTGAAATGCAGCCGTGATCATACACATACACATAGGGAAAACGGCTGATTCCCTCTATTGTCCATTGTGGAACAAAAGAGATCTTTTCAGCTTATCCAGGCAGTGTGAAAAAAATAGGCTGAGTGCCCTCTTCAAAACACCATGGCAACTCCGTCCGACCAGACCTGCTTTATTTCTTAACCTTAATTCCCGGTTTCAAGCAACCTCTTATCCACCGTGAATCCTCTTTCTCCTCCTGTTTTTGTCCCTTCCCTTCTCTTTCTTTTCATGCCCTTCTCTTCCTTCTTGTCTGCAATAAGACTACACAGATCTCAGAACTGAAATGTGAGGCTGATCAGAGCAACTGATGAAAATACCATTTGTTGTGATATTTACCATCTTCAATAACTCAAGAGAAGAACACTCAAATTCATTGTCTGAGCCTTTAGACAACAATGGAAAAACACAGCTAAACGAATAAATCAGGAAAAACCTTGCATGTGAATTCTAGCATTACGATCAATAATTTTATTATTTTTTGCTTCTGGCTATTCTCATTTGTACACTTGAGCTTGATGTTTTAAATCCTTCTGTTGCATTTGAAGTCCATGTTTGATTTGAGATGGGCCCAGACACAAATTGCCTCAAATTACAGACACTTTTTCCAAAAAAAAAAAAAAAAAAAGAGGAGTATTGTTATGAATAATGCATCAGGTGACAGAAAGTCCGTCTGTTACAAAGGCAGACTGCTTCAGTTCAATCACCATTTAATATTCCAGACGTCCAGGCAGGAAAGGCATCCGAGCATTTATATAGACTGTCACTTGGACTTAGACTAATGGAATGGGAAATAACTTTTTAGATTATTAATGACATAATTTAAAATAGGTGTTTTTTCGAATTGAGCTAACCGACTGTAACCCTTCCTGCCCTGGTCTTTTACTCTTCCAAATACAGAAACCATTTTTTCAGACTGTAAAATCTTTATCAACAGTTCTGTTGGATGAGAAATATTTATTTGTGTGATGATGGGAAGATGAGTTCACCTGCTCTAAGTTACAATGAGCTCAATCAGTATCCACCCACGTCAATGACTATCACACAAATACAGACGCACGCACACACGAGCACACGCGCGCGCACACACACACACACACACACACACACACACACACACACACACACACACACACACACACACACACACACACAGTGTAATGCACACCTGTGTTTTGATGTTTGAATGCAGACTGAAGTGATTATCTGCATGTCTGTGTTTTGTAATGATGAACCACTTATGTAAACAATACTTGACATGTTCTTGTTTTGCTAAACACGACTCCATGCATGATTCAACAACCAAAACACTGAGAGGAAGAAAAGTTGTACAGTTGTGTCAAGAAGTCTGGAAAATATGAGCATTATTCTTTTAACCATAATTACACTGAATGTTAATAATGTTGCTATTTCACAACTGATAGTATTTTGTTTGTGTGAATAACAATATATAAGCACAGATTATAAGGTTTATTATATAAGGTCGATTATTTAATGATGTCATTACCTAGGGCAGGTTTAAACCACATATTAACAACAATCAAAACTTGATTTTCAACTCAAGAGGTCTTTAACACAGTCTTATATATTTTTTTTATTTAAATAAAGCATCTTTGAATTTTCAACACAAGTAAACGGAAAGAAAGAGGAAAGACAGAAAATGTCAAACTGTGTCAGTGTGGGACACTTTGTCAGATTAGATTTGAGTCCTTATAAATATCCTTCTGAAAAACAATGTATGGTAATAACATCCACATTCAATCTGTCCTCCTACTCCTGTCACTCTCTGAGAATAGACTCATCTGTGAAGATAAGTAATTATCTATTCCACATATCACTTCTAATTTACAACAGACAAAAATTAATTCATGCGCTTTCTGTCCGGAGAGTGTTGGGTGAATTTATTACAGTTCATTATACGGAAATAAATGAGCAGATTTAGAACCTGATTGAATTAGCGTGTGTTAGAGAGAGAGAGAGAGAGAGAGAGAGAGAGAGAGAGAGAGAGAGAGAGAGAGAGAGAGAGAGAGAGAGAGAGAGAGAGAGAGAGAGAGAGAGAGAGAGAGAGAGAGAGAGAGAGAGAGAGAGAGAGAGAGAGAGAGAGAGAGAGAGAGAGAGAGAGAGAGAGAGTGGTATTCTTAAACCAATTTAACTCAACTTAATTTTTTTTACTTAAATTATTATTTGTAGGAAACCAAATATAACACAATAACCGCACTCATGGAGGGATTTAAAACTGAAACAGGTGGGTTTCGAGAGAGGTGAATGTTCTTCCCCAGGATGACTTTAACAAATTTCAATCCACTAAATATCTCCGAGAGCCCACAGCCACATTCCAATTTTGGAAGGGAAATACAGTGCAGTCATTGCAATAAATGATGTGACAATGTGCCTAAAGATGCATGATTCACAAACTACACAAGCTCTAGATTTAAAGGAAAAGCAGCTGTTTGCAGTGTTTACTCTAAATTTTTCATGTACAGTAGCAAATTAACAAAATGTGAATTATGCAAAGCTTTTTTTCTTTAATACAGATAAACGCAGAGGTGTTACATCATGACAGCATTAATTCATAGCATTGTTCATGATGCAATGAGGGACAGACGGGCACAGGAGTGGTTGATGTTCCACAAGTATCTGCTGGCACACTGTCCTATACCTCGAAGAGATCTCGGTCTACACAAGGTGGTATTTCAGCTGTTAATCACATTCCCTCTCACGCACACACACATGCACACTCTTCAGAGATAAGTAGTTGTCTCAGCCTACCTCAGAAATAGCATATGGGTGCCAAGCTGGCAGTCAAAGTTAAAACTTTGTGTATTTGTGTTCTCAGTTAACACTGTCATGATTACACACCTCATTTTCTAAAGGAAATAAATTTGCGCGGGGATGTGTCCGGTTAAAATTGCAACTTAATACACAACTCATGGGTTTTGGAGGCTAGAGAGCGTTTGTGTGGGTTTCCTCCAAAGTAATAAGTGTCACGAGCCCAGCACCACTTCTGTTCTCTTCCTTCATTACCATCCTATCAACCCTCTTTCACTCTCCAGGGAACCACACTAAAGAACATACACAAACACACACACATACACACACACACACGTCATCCTCATGTCCTCTGCTTCATTCAATATAGCAACATATTATCAGAGTGAAATGGAAATATAAATAATCTATTGGGCTATAAAAATATGTCATACAGATGCTTTACATTTTTGGGATGCATTGAAAGAAGCTGTTAAGATTCTTCTTTTTCCTTGTCTCTGTTGTTAGTCAAAAATGTATTAAAGGAATTATTCACCCAAATATTTGAATTAGTCATTCTATAGTTGTTCCACATCTGTATAAATGTCTTTGTTTGGTTAACAAAAGAGAAAGATTTTTGGACATATGCTTGTAACCAAAAATTTCTTGGACCCCACTGACTACCATAGTACATGGTATGTAAACTGGCAAAAGTAGTTTAAATTACCCCAAAACTTTTATAACAGCCAAGTATGGGGACCCATACTCTGAATCCGTGCTCAGGATTTAACCCATCCAAAGTGCACACACACAGCATTGAACACACACCAACAGTGAACACACACCCAGAACAGTGGGAGCATTTGGGGGTTCGGGCCTTGCTCAAGGGCACCTGAGTCATGATATTGCCGGCCCGAGGCTTAAACGCACATCCTTATGGTTAGAAATCAAACTTTCTAGCCAGTAGGCGATGACTTCCTGTATTGTTTTGTTTTGCTGTCACACATCCTTTAAAACATCTATGTGTTTTTAAACAAATAAAAAATTGTAAAGTTGTTTTTCAGTCCAAGAATTGTTTGGTTATAAGTATTCCGCCATGTTTCTTTCTCTTTGTTCATCAGAAAAAAGTAAATTCCAACTATCTGTGACATCATCCAATGTCACCATGCCTGTTTTCCTTCTTTTTGGCATGTCCTACTCAAAAAATTGTTTTTTAGTCTAAACAGCAAAAAAGCACATCCAATAGGATGTTATCAAACTTTCTTATCTCAACAGTGTTTTAGTGGTCACATTATTATCATTTTCCATTTTTGATATGACTTCAATCAGTTAATATTAAATGTGAGGAGGATTAACGGATCTATCAACTTTTATTACCTTAGAATGAGTTATTTCTATAAACATACAGTGTGGGCCTTTAAAGATATCAAGATTATATTTACTTAGAATGTTCTTTACATGATATACAATTGATATATAAAAGCTGGGTTTATCAGACTGGCTCACAATTCCGACATGTGTAGAGCGCATACACAACAAAGGCTTCTGCCACTGTTATGTCATATATCTCATTAGTTCACTACCACAAGTTGATAGACGTGAGCTGAGCAGGTTTCTTTTTTTACACTGAAGGTTTTTTTCTCACTGACTGTACTAAGTTGTTAAATTAGAAAGTGTCAGGCTGACATTTACATATTGACTAGGGCAAATGATTCAGCACATTGCCTTGTACACTAAAGAAATCAGATTTGTAATATTTGTTATATGACAAGGCCACCATTAAGTCCTAAAGTCTGGATCTAAAAACCAAATCTAATGTGTTTGCAGTGTGAACAAGCTCTTTATTACAAAGAAAATAAATGGTAACTGTATTAATATTTTGACTTCAAATATGTCAGTAATCCTGAGAATGAAAAGGATCATAAAATAAAACTTTATCAAATGAATATGCAGTGGAAATATAACATTCAAGATATTTTTATTTAAATCTATTCATTTTGACAGTTTAAATAGTCACATGTCCTCTTTTATAATTGAACAGAAAATTGCACAGTTTCTTTTAAGTAGTATGTGTTTCTTCTTGATAAATGAGGAAAATCACAGGGCTTAAAGCTGAAGTGTATAATTTCTGTGCAATTAACATCCCTGAATGTAAAAGAGAAATGGAGGAATAGAAAACTACTTTAAAAGTAGCTTTGTTTTTCCCATTCATTTTCACAAAAGTTTTTTATTAAAGGGTTCCAAGACATAAAACCAAACAAACCAGCACAGGGCTGGTTCAAAATCTAACCAAACCCTCCTCTTTTCTATTGGAACCAAAAAATGTTTCTGCCCTTACCAGTTGTTAAGGTTAAGTTGGTATGTGAGCTCTCAAACAATCTTTTTGAAAACTTTTTGGTTGAATCACTCTACAAAAGACTTACAGTATAGCAAATAAAAAAATTGACACTCATGCCACATTTTACACTGATGCTTTTAATGTCTGCAATAGTTATTTAAAAACAGATTGTTAAAGGAATCATTTCTTTTGTCATCAATCCCTCCCCCTTCACATATTTCTTTTTTGTGCTGAACTAAAAAAGTATTTAAAAAAAAACTAAGCCATTTTGGGTCACCATTGACCAGAGTAATATTTTATCAAGGGTTAGTCAATGGTGTCCTAAAATTGCAAACTTTCATTAAAATTTTCTTATTAAAGTTGCTAAACATATGATGACAAAATTTGTGTTTAACTGACAACAATTGCACAATGCAATCTTTGAGATTAAAAGGGATCAAATTGACCAGCTAAAATCTTTATATCTTCTCATTCCTCGCCTCTCTGAGACGCAAAAAATGTTCAAAGCACATTACTCTGAAAAGAAAGGTGTGCTCTGATTGGCCAGTTAACTTGTGCATTGTACAAATTTGCAAACATGTGATGATAATGTTACGGCCCTTACTATATAAGGTTCAAAGCAACATTTCAATAACATTAACAGGTACATCTCTTTTATTTGCATATAGGACTGTATTATTCTAATTGAAACTTCACTTCTAAATAAAATGTATGTTTTGTTCTGAAACTTGAATTTTTGCAATCTTACGTTTCTCAAACATGCATAGGCGACTTGAAACACAAACAAAAATTGGAAAAAGCTAAATCGAACCCTGAAATACAAATATCTGGTTCTGTAGCACACCACATTGACTTATCAAATATCAGTATTTACAGATTCAGAGATTTATATAAGTATTTACAGATTTATTCCTATAATTCATTTATGATTACTGGAATAAGCGCATCACGAGACGTCCCCTCAAACAAGATCATGCAAAGCCATTCCCTCAATTCAGCCCATTTGTTTGCCTGTCTCTGCAAACGTGACAAGCAATATTTTATCAGAGAATGATTTCACACTGCTATGGGTCGGTGTAGTTATTCCAGAGTGTCTGTTTAAACACTTTTAGAATCTAGTAAACCGACAAGCATGCGAGTACACATGGATCCACAAGCACAGAGTTTATCAGCCAAGCAAGGAAACAGAAGCGACAGGATGTCATTTCAGTCCGGTCCATAAATCGACACTGTCGTGATGGGTGTCTGTCTGGACACATTAAGAGCTCTACCGCATGTTTAACTATAATGAAATTCAGTTATAATTCAGCACGGAATGGCTGAATAAATGAAGTAATGCGACTAACTCTTTGATTATGATAATATATGTACATATTCCTGCGGCTGATTAAAAGAAGCAAATGTGCAATGCCCGACACGGTCAAAAGCATTTAACACAGCTAATTTCCATGGAAAAGGGGCTAGTGTGTGTTAAGGAGAAGGTTGCCAGTCATGTATATGGGAGGGATCTCATAGATGTGTGGTAGGACCTTGTGACCTAAAGTGCACTGATTTAAGAAGATATTTTGAAGAATGTAGGTCTCGGGCACTCATTCAATTTTATTGGTTTTGTGTCTATACAATAAGTGCAACGGCTGTTTTGATACAAACTTTCTCTAAAATATCTTTGTGTTTGTGTTTGTTTGGGCACTGTTTTCATAAATAAGGATAAAAGCCGTAAGAAAGAACGCAACAAAATAACAAAAAGAAGCTGTCACAAACACACAACAAACAGGCCTCTCTCAGGTGTGCCAACCTCCTCTGGTTCGATCATCTGTGTGGAAAGCTATTTTAGGAGGTGTTTAAGGCCTCCTGAAAGCAGAGGTGTTGTGGTTATCTGTCCAATTCACACTTCAGTAAGGTGAGAAGCAAAAAGGAAAAACGTAAGAGACAGGCAAGCTATCACATGCACACCACCCCCTGATGACCCTCATCTGAGAGTAAGAGAGAACCAGAATGCTTCTCTCATCCCAGGAACGCTGATGGGACGTTCAGAATCTAACGGGCACATCATGCACCTTATCTCCACAGCAACTACGAGCGGGCGTAAAGTGGGTGACAAAGACACTGGTGAGGGGATCTGAAGCCTTCCGGCAACGCCATCTGTCTACACACATCACACCAGCTGTAATGAGGCGGCTAAAGGTCAGTTTAACACTTTTACAGTCAGGAATGCCCGCGGCCACCCTGTAGGATGGGCAGGAGTCCTTATTACAGACCGGCACTGGATTGCTGAAGGTGACAACTGGGCCGTTACCTGGAACTGTGATTTGCTGTAGATGGAATTAGAAGTCAGTATCACCCAAAAATGAGATACTATGAACATATTTTGAAATGCATAGATGCAAGCGCACAGTACCAGGTTCACAAGATGGAGTGTCCAGAACCCTGACACCACGACAAATGGATATCTGCCGGTCATGAATTAAGGGAGTGAAAATGTGGAAATGCAGTATTCTGCCACCTTCCAGCAGCCATTACAAAAAGAGATTAGCCATGGTAATGACTGAGACCCGTTTAAAATTGAAATATTTAGGAAATGATTGGATGTCAAATGCAATGGTTTTCATTTCCTTTCGTGTCAGTTCTATCACATGACTTTCAATAACCTCAATAGAAGATATTCTGAAGGGTGTTGGTTCACTGCTATTGTATAGACACAAAACCAATGCAAGTGAATGCATACAGCTTGTGTATGGTTATCAGCATTCTTCAAAATATCTTCTTTTGTGTTCTGCAGAAGGATATTATGGAGATTTGAAATGATATGAGTGTGAGAAAATAATTTATTTCTTTGGCTTAACATTTTAAAATATCGACACAAAAACAACTCCATTGAAATGAATTTTAAAACAATTGTCTAAGAAATCTAAAGCTTTACTCTAATGAAATTCCTGCCAGATTAATTTCATTCTTTCTGTAGTTTTTTAGCTGAGCAAAACACATGTATCTTTACAAAACAACACTCTGTTTCCCTGTGACAATACACTGAAAAAAGGAATGACAGGAAGAGATGAAAGCTTGCTGTGTGAGGGATGTGTAGGCACAGGTGAGATCCTATGAGAGTTATTATTGACCTGCGTCACCCAGGACTGTGAATGAGCTGAGACTCTTATCAGTGCCGTATTAGCCGGCTTTTAGTAAGAGAGATCAAGGAGAGGGAGGGAAGAATGCTATCGACAAAGTGAGAAAAGAAAATAGCTCATGCAGGCGCAAAAACCTATTACAGGCCTGGCCATCTAACACATGTTCTTTAATCAAATGTAAAATATCAGCATGTGGTCGTGAAGTTAAATTGCTTTCTGCGTTCGCCATAGAAATAAAGCGGCATGTGTGAGATTGACACTTTAGAGAGGCTGTCAGGGAATTAGCATTCCCACATCACTTCAATTACGCACGTACTTTTTTCCTTCCACATGCATAAATCTCATATTTAACATTAAGGTTAAAAAGAAGAAAACACTTTTAGGTGGGAAGATCTAGTTTTTAAAGTCTTATGCTGTTCACACCATCAGGAATTAAGCAATTTGCGTGAATAAATTACACAAAATTGCAGAAAGAGATTGAATTGGGCGATTGTTCTTGTTTGGTGATAACACGGCATTAGAAGGGTAGGTAACCTCAGACTCAATTTTCCACTCTGGAATTTGAAAGAACTTCAAGAAACATGGCATGACAGGGATTGCTTCGCTCATCCGTACCTTTTAAACAGAACGTGTCAATGGGTTTTTCGTGCAAATTTCTTGTTGAAGTTTACATCTTTGCATTGACTTTGTATGTATTTCGTCATGTAAATCGCTTTATTCACATCTGGTGTCAACATCGGGTTAGTGTCTAACATTCTGCACACTAACATTATCAATGAGTTTGTCGGTGGGTGTCGCTAGTCTCTTGTCTCAAGGTGGATAGAAGGTATTACTAGATTATGTTGCTCTAGTAATGGTTATAAACAAAATCTAATGTGAGAAAGACAATGTGCGTTCCCATTGTTAGCTGCTCCCGAATGTTGCGCGCCATTTGTTATAAAGTTGTGAAGATCTAAACTTTATCGACTCACTAGTGATGCCCACTTCCTCTCGCCAATGGTCACTGTTACTTGTGTTGGCAAAAGTCAAATGCTCCCCATTGAAATAAATGACATTGCGTCGCTTTGTTGCTGGCTTTGTGAACAAGGTCTCAAGTCGTTGACTTGGAATAACGAATAAATGATGTCTGAGAATACCAGAGACAATGCACTCTTCACATAAATGTAGATTATTATTGGACATATTTCAAAAGGAAATATTGATATGCGACCAGCTGGACACACACATGCACATACACATACAGCATGTTAGATGCACAGTGAATGTTTAATCTTCTTGACCTCAGATCTCTCTCATATGTTTGAACAGCTCAGCCCCACAGCGTCACAGTAAATGTTAGCATTAGCATTTTGGCATTTCAAGTGTGTGTGTGTGTGTGTGTGTGTGTGTGTGTGTGTGTGTGTGTGTGTGTGTGTGTGTGTGTGTGTGTGTGTGTGTGTGTGTGTGTGTGTGTGTGTGTGAGTGTGAGTGTGTGTGTGTGTGTGTGTGTTTATTTCAAAGGAGAAAAAAACGTTACATGTCCCATTTACTTATGCACACATGGTGACCTTAAGGACCCTTGCTTACTACAAACACAATACAAGATGGAGAGAGAGCGAGCACGGCGAAAAAGAATATTTATTGTGATTTCTGCACTAAATATAAGCGTGGATGTCATTGGGGAGTTTTACATTATCTGCAACAACTTTTAACCTTTGATACTTAACACTTGACAATGCAATTCCAATGTCAACTTTAAGATGACAAAATTAAGGTTTTCACTAAACTAATAGGTCAGTTGTCAATATTTTGTGCATTACTTTCTTTCATTTGCTGAACACAAAAGAAGATATTTTGAAGAATGTTGTTAACTGAACAGCAGTGGAACTCAGTCACTTCAGTAGTATGAACACCAAACCAATGCAAGATCTTGAAAATACATTCAAAATTCTTCAGAATTCCTTTAAATATCTTCTTTTTTGTTGTGAAGAAAATCACACATGTTTAAAATGACGAGAGGGTGCATAAATAACGACACAATTTAAATTTTTAAGTGAAAACATTACTATCCGCGTGAAAATAAAATTTTCTATATAGACTTGAAATTGTTTTTAAACATGAAAAAGCAATTACTGTGAAATGGAAAACTTGCCTAAAGGCACGCGGAGGATAAATGACACTATGGCTTTTTCTTTATTTCCAACATTAAATGTTCTCATAATATTTCCCACGCACTGACGCACGCTGGGTAAAATCTTCAACCCTGTTAGACGTTATTGGTCTCCACGTGAACATATGCTCCTGCATGTTTGCATGGTTATGCTACTGTAAAGAGAAATGTAACATTTTGTAAACAATGTCCATCATAGAGGAGTTTTCACAAAATCCAGGATAAAGGTTTTAGCATCGCACAGTCAGGATATAATTAAACTGTCCTGTGTTCACCACTTAGCTTAGGATACAACATCAGTTGAAGTACCACTTCATGTGAGACAGAAGTACATAATGGCTGGCTTTATCAGTTCACCGCAAATGTGCTTTCATGCCTTTTAATGCCACATCAGGATAGATTTATGTCGACAGTTATTTGGCTGACTGGCATTCGTGCAACCCATGTGTGTAAGAGCGTGTCTATTTAACAATGCCTTGTGTTCAGCCTTAATTGTTTAATTGAGTAATTCATGACAATTTTTTATTTTTGGGGAACTATCACATTAGATGACATTGTTGTCGCCCGGCTTACGTCACCAGATTGTTTATTTTGGCGGTGCGAATGCGATCAGGAAAATGGCCTGAAAGACAAATAAGCTCACAAACTACAGCTTCTTTACTCGCTCCAAATCTTTTCCAGTCGAGAATCCACGAAATAATTAGTAAAATAGATGGTAATATACATTTCTGGCCCCCTTTAAGGAAAGTCGCATAGAAAAAGAAATAAATGTTTATTTTAAAATGTCAAAAAATGTATGTTTGTGCGATGAGGGCCTGGTACAGAACGTACACTTTGTATAACACAGAAATCATAATGTCCCCATAGAACATGGAAACCCATCAAAGTTGTGTCCTCATGCTCCCTGTCGAAAAGAAAGGAACAACTGAGCAAAGGTTTGAGGTTAAGGTCATGCATCGCCTGTGCATTTGGTGAGAAGCTCTGTGGATTAGACCTGTGAGATGCACAGTGTACCTCCGTTGTTTCTGCCTAACTGCCTTTGCTTTTTCTGCCGTTCAGAGTTGTTCTTAAAACCACTGAATATGTTCTCTTGTGTGATTGTGTGTGGGTTTTCTGTCTGTCTATGTGTGTATGCTCCAAATACTTTTCATCTGCCAGCTGTCGGGTCTGTGACAGCCAAACTGGAAGCTCTTTGAAGTGTGAAACGCCAGAGCTGAGCTGCATTCAATTATGTGTAAAATGCCTTACATACACGTACAGAAAGAAAACACAGTGTGTGCTTCATTGAGGGGAAGGATTCATAATGAAGCATCTATCCATCACTGACTCTGAAATTCTGATGAGACTCAAACAGCACGTAAAGCATGAAGCATACAGACAACACAAGCCCTGAATGCTTACATGCATACAATGGGCTCCAAAGTATGTTCATATGTTTTCATTTAATCAACTACAACAAGTTCTCTCATCTCTTTAGCTAGAGCACTGCATTTGAAATGCAAAAGATTATGGGTTCAATTCCAAAGGTACACAAACGGATCGTATGCATTTAACTCTGGATAAAAGAATGGATTCAAAAGCAATATCCCTTGAGCATGAAGCGTGAGCCGGCATGTTTACCTGAACCTGCTGTTAATGACTGGATCTGTGTCAGAAACCCAGCACACAAGCTTAGAATAAACATAACATTATTGTTTGTCAGTGTGGATTCTACTATAGTTATATAATTTTTGTAGTAAATACCAGCTCTCTTTAAATAATATATGTCTTTCAATCAAATCTTCTTGCTGAGTATTTTCTCCCTAAAAGTGACTAAAACAGTTTTAAAAAATGTCATTTGTAGCTCTCCTGTAGGTCAGTGGTTTGAACGTGGCGCAAGGTCACGGGTTTGACCCGGAGAATTCATCATACTTAGAAACAGAAATATTGTATAATGCAATGTAAGTCGCTTTGGATGTGAGTGTTAAGGACTTAAACAATATAAATATTCATAGTTTTATCACCCAATAAGGGTCTCTTTAGAAAAACATCAATATAAAACATGTTGAAAATGTAATCAAAATGCAGTTAAACAATATTTTTATATATTAACATGCCATCAAGCTGGCAAATATGCCTAATAATGCAAAGCCTGCGGAGTCTCAGAATAATCTAAATATGTGGATTCTTCAATAGAATCAACCACATTTCATCTTCCCAAAGGATCATGTTTTTGTTTATAACCATGCAAAAGCCAATCATCACACAACTACACAGTCCAACAAGATGATGAGGAGGAAAAGGGCACAGAGGTGAGAAAGCCAATCAGCATGAAGAATGAGACCCTGGTCTCCAACAAACCGATGCAGATGTGATTACAGGGTCTAAAGGTGTAAGGACTAAATGACAGCATCATCCCCGAGTGGCCGAGATGTGAGAGAGAAATCAGGCATTCCACTGCATGATAATGATGGTGTAGGACAACAACATCGGGAACCATCATTATCGGTGGATTTCATATTGTCCTGGGAAACATGTGTAAATAAAAATATACCATAAACAGCTATTTGTTTTTAATCCCTTTTTTTGAGTTCTATTAGTTTACTGTCTTTACACACATGATTTTGTGTAGTTTAATGATGAAAAGGGTTCATTTGATGTCTCTGTGTTCTGCACCATCTGCTGTTGCATATAATAGACAGCACTATGGGAATAAGTATCCCTTAGGAGCCTATGGTGTGTTCTTTTTACAAAATCCACAGTGGGGGCCAATCTTACGGCATCACATGTCTCTGTTTGGCTTGATTTGGATTTAAAAGGGTGCTGTCAAACAGAGACTCATGCAGACACACCGCACAACACATTTGAGTTTTATTTTACTTCATCTGGTTTCTCACTGACTGAACCGCCTCTGGCGTCCTCTGAAAATAAAAATGCTCACAAAAGCAAAGTAAGGTGAACCAAAAACATACACAGAGCAGGGTTTGCTTTTCAGTAAGGGATGGCGTGGATTGCATAATTTTAACCATTAACATAGATCTAGCTTTAATGAAAAAATGAAGCCAAAAAATGTACCTTCATCTATGATAAAATTAAGTAAGTTCCCCAGATGTGCATAAAATAAAATCATTTCAGGAAATTAGTGTTTATCCCAGATCTGAAATCCACAGTAAGTGTTGCACAAGATTTCTCTCTTTCGCTTAGCCCAGTTGAGCAATGGCATGTTACAAACTGTCAATGCTGTGATCTAAACCGGATGAGATGGAAACCAGAGATACCATTTGGCTTTTGGCAGGGAAGCTTAGCTACCACTTTGGAAGCTGCCGAAAATCCTGCAGCCATTCACACAGTTCACTGTTACATTACATCATTTTTGTTTTTTTAAATTTACATGTTTTGTCCTCGGCTCAAATGTGAACTGTTTGTTATAAGCGGTAAAACTGAGTGATGGGGCGATTTACATTCGATCAGCATTCGATCTATAAAATCTTCTGTTTAATGATGTTATCATCATAACCCATATTTTAAACATAAAAAATATATACAATAAATAAAGACTTAGTCAAGAGAATAAGTCACAGCAAAGTTACACACCAAAAAACAGTTACTGAATATCAGAGAAGAGCATTGTATATTTTGTACAATTTTAAAAGCAATGACATAGAGCTTAACTGAAACATGAAAGACATCCACAATGCTACATTTGTTTCAAAACAAAAAAAGTTATTATTTTATATTTAATGAAAATATATATTTGTATTATTAAAATGAATATTATTGATTCTGGTTTATACATTTTAATTCAGATAATTTGTTATCTCAAACTGTGTCCTTTTTGTCATCTCCAAAATGTAGGTAAATTTAGATTTTTTTTGTACAAAGCTTGTACAAATAGACTGATATTTTCCTGATGTTAAAACACGATCAAAAAGTGTGTTCAGTCTACTGGTTTTTCTTATATTTTCTTAGCGTTTTAATATCACGGTCACAACGCCGCTATAGCCCATATACAATTCTGTTAATGTTAAAAATAAATATGATTTATTCAGATAGATGTTTTAATCCCTCGAAACCTTCAAATCCCCCCATGTGTAGGAGGAATCCCCCCTAGTTTAAAACAAGAAATTCAGCCAGAGTGTATTCGAGTGTGCTGGTCACCTGGGTTTTCTTTCAGGCCTGTTTAAGCCAGCCATCATCCGTGGAGCATGCAGGAAGCGGTTTGATTCTCTTCCAGAGATCCCCTCAGAGAGAGGACTAGAGAGACGGTATAAGAGTGACTGTGCATCTGGGGATCTGGCATACTAATCACACATTGGCAGGACAGACCATCCGCCACAGGGACCTACAATCCTTACGCTAGTCACTCAGCATGTCTCAGTCCAGAACAACAAACACTGACGAACGCATGCAAAGACATAAACACCATCTCATAATGCAAAAGAGATGATCCACATGCATCTACTGTATTGTGACCTTTCTGTTAATCGGTAATGATTTTCTGAAGAGGCACAAATAAAATGCACGTCTTAATATGCATCTGGTTATTAAAGCCATACATACACATATTAACTCATAGCCAAAGGCTTTCGCAACACAACTACTTGCGAATGCGAAGGCACTGCTCACTGATTTAATGAAGATGTTTGACAATGCGCGACACTTCCCGAGACTCACAACAGACTTATTAAATCACATCAATATAGCGGCTGAAAGGAACTTTACTGTATTACACCCCATAGACACACACATACACACTTCTAAATGAGATCAGCATCGAACCAATGCACCACACAAGAAAAGTAATTACTTGCTTTGATATAAGATTGATGGGTAATGTTTAATCATTCAGGTCGAGTAGAGATTAGTTATCGCTGTAGGAAATCAGCATCTTTCTAATTGAGGAGCCATGTTGTAAATATCTGTGCAATAGATCTTTATCAACGCAGCTCGGGACAACCCCTGGTGATAAAGCAGGGCAAAAAGAGAGGAGAGAGAGATATTAATACTTGTAAAGAAACTGCTGACATGTGAAATTGAATTCCATAAACTCTATTTGCTGTGATCGTGAATGTGTGTGTTTGAAGAATCATGAGTGAATAAAGCTCAATTGTATCCCCATGAGTGACAAGTATTACGTAAAGGATGTATGTGATGAAGATTTAGAATGGGGTGTATATATGTATTTCAAAACCTAAATTGAATATCTTTGTCATTTAGTCTCAGCTCCAGGCAACATTCGGATGTGTGCGTGCAAATCATAGAGATAGAGCTTTCAATACCAAACAAATACTATATTTATTTACATTTATATTTAAGGTGTAATATAAATAAGTTATAAATATGTTATTTATTGTCCTAGTTATCTATATTTAAAAAACAATTATTTAGTTGGTACTTAAACAAAACAATCCAATTGCAGTTGGACTTAGATTCACTGGAATTCACGATGAAACACGATTTTGACAGTTTACTTCTTAAGCTGTAGGGAAATCTGAATTTTTATTTTGTAAATAATATGTTGGAATTTTTGAACAAATGTTAATAAAACCATACATGCATTGGATCAAATAAATAGTTATCTTAAATGTTATCTATTTCTTCTAAAACTCCTTTAATTTTGGTTAACCCAATGAACAAAAATTAGCTTGGGGAGAAATTGTCCACCTTGAGAGTCCACCTTGAGAACATAAATATTCTTCATAATAAAATCTTTTGTATTTCACAGAAGGAAGATGACAAGAGTATAAATAATGAAAGTATGTAAATAAAAAGTTGTGATATTATGAGTGAACCTTCCTTTACACTTCATTCATTTTAATTATCTCCACAAATAATGTAAAGTAAACATTAATATCAGCAGGAACTTTTATAATGCTATTATCCATTTTGTTATAGCTAAAACCATAATGACTTTGTTTCATAAAATTTATAGAATAGATTTAGATATATTACCGAACTTAATCGCACAATCGAGATCACGTTGTGTCCGGTACAACCTTCAAAACCAATTTTGTCTGAATCATTTTCTACCTTTACTTCCGTTATATAATTTCAGTTAGACAACCTAAATTTAAGTTCCTTCCTTTCCTTTATGTCCCATGCAACATTACCATTAACAAATATCGTTAGCCAGCAAAAACATTTACTCAGGAAAGATAACCATTCGAGAAGCTGATAAAAATATTGAGTATCAATATTGAGAAACTATTGAAAAAGTCGTTTGCACAAATATCCGATTTCATCTCTCTCTCTCTCTCTCTCTCTCTCTCTCTCTCTCTCTCTCTCTCTCTCTCTCTCTCTCTCTCTCTCTATTTTGCTCTCTCTCTCTCTCTCTCTCTCTCTCTCTCTCTCTCTCTCTCTCTCTCTCTCTCTCTCTCTCTATTTTGCTCTCTCTCTCTCTCTCTCTCTCTCTCTCTCTCTCTCTCTCTCTATTTTGCTCTTTCTGTTTCACATTTTTCATCTGTCTCTCTGGCCCTGTTTTTACATTCTCAGTCAATCCCATCCCTCTCCACGTCTCTGGCTCCAGGGGACCGTCTCTACCAGAGGGAGGGACTCGGCTACAGGAAATTGGGATGGTGACTCAATAAAGCTGGACATTAATCTGATGGGGTTCCTAAGCAACCTGCTGGGCCAGCAGAGAAATAAAAGTATAAAGAAAGTGTATGAGATCAGAGAGGAACAGTCCAGCACATTCAACACTAACACCCACACACAGATATTGACATAAAATGAAATACTTTATTTCACTAGTCCGACTGGGTTACCGGAGGTACTGATACGAGGGTCTTTATTTCGTGACTTCATTTGTTTTGAAGCTATGATCATTATTTCTAAAACGTTTAAATACTAAAAACAATACTAAGTGTACTATTAAGAAAAGAGACAAAGAGTTTGTTAACACTTAAAACGAGTTCTATACTGTTGTGATATATAAAGAAGAACAGTGTAATACATAACCATGAGAGACACAAGGACACTGCGTCTCATTTCTTCAATACGCTTATTTTTGTTAAGACTAAGCTTCTGATGCACAATGTTTTCTAACTCACAATTCCTGTTCTTTCCTCTAACTCATCTTCTAACATTTTAGCTTGAACGTTCTCTGAACATGTAATTTTTACTTTTATCAGTGAAACACAATGTAAGTCTTTGAATAGACAGGAATAAAGTAGATGGGCTGGTATGGTACAGACAGACCAAAAGGTCATTTAGCACCTTAAGTAAATCTAATGTGACTCAGCATTAAACTAGAGTGCCTGAGGATAGATTTGGACATACAGTGTCGAGTTTTGTGTGTGTTTGTGTGTGCGAATAGGTCATGTTCTGCCTGCATTGCGTGGAGTAAACTTCTGCATTAGGAACGTGTCATTTTCTTCAAATGTGTCATCAAAAATTCTTAATTTCTGTCTGAGTTATGTTAGGTGTAATGTTAAAAGGAGAGTTCACCCAAGAATGATCATTCTGTGATGAGTTGCTCATTCTTTCATTGTTCTAGATATGTATAAACATATTTATATGAATGCTTGACACCAACGGTTCTTGGACCACATTGACTCCCAAAGAGTGTAAGATAGTCAATCGTAGTCTGCCAACTCTCTCAAAATATCTTTTTTTGTGTTCTGCAGAAGAAAGAAAGTCACAGAGGATTGAAATGACAAGAGGGTGAGTAAATAATAACATGATCCTTAGTTTTTGGATAAACTATCCCTTTAAATTCAGATCTTTAATGGAGCACTGTACAACCAGGTGTTAAATACATTTAAAAGGCTCCATGTTGATATTATTGATGATTTGATGGAAAATCACTTGGCAACATCAGACAAAGTACAGCATGGCTTCGATTTAATGATGGTCTGTCGTTATGTTTGCCAAATGCTACCCAGCAGGAAATGCAGATCACAGTGACAGACATGCATTTGTCGGAACAAATGTCAACCTACCTCGGAATAACAGATGTTTCATACACACACATGCATGTTAACAACTTTACATGAGATACAGACATAAAGTGAGAGATAAAAGAGAATGTGGAAGTAAAACAAAATATGGTGAGATCATATCCATTCAGACTTGTGTGTTCTGATAAACTGTTTTGAATATGATTTGTATAGGCCAAAATTGATATATAAAATTTCTACCTATTTGATCAAATCTAAACATATCAAAGCTGTTACAAATCAAGAAAATAATGATAGTTTTTTTATTTTTATGGATTCTGAAGCTTGTGTTTTTTCTCAGATGTGACCTTTGCTGGAAAGTCTGGCAAATTTTCCTCAAGCATGATATCAATAGCCCCAGACAGCCTTGCGGGGGGTGACACGCACAGCAGAAACACTTACAGACATCAGAAAAAGTGTTTCTCTTACTATATCCTTCATAGGATTAAATGTACGTCCATGAAATTAAATATTCAGGTATATAAACAGAGAAAATGGAATTAAACACACTATTTTTTGCTTATAGTCTAAATTTGTTGTGATAATAGTCATTTAAAACCGTCATCATAATCACACTCTTTTTATTTCAAACTTGTACAATTTCCTTTTCATGCACAACAAAAATAAGTAATAAAAATAAGTAATAATATTTGAAAAATGTTGGTAACCAAACAGTAGTGGCACCCATTCACTTATATTGTATACTATAAATATATATACATTTATAAACCTACAACTTATGCAAATGAAGGTTTTCCAATTTACAATATTCTTCAAAATATCTTAGTGTGTTCTGATCAAGAAAGAAAGTCATACAGGTTTGAAATTATGACGCAATTTTTGGGGGGTTTTCAATAAAACAATTTATACAAACGTTTAAGAATTTACTTAAAATGTGTATTTTTGTTTTAAGTGTTCACAAGAAATACAAGATGTCCTGGGCAGTGTGATGATCACCTTTGCTAATTAACACAATACAGATAATTAAAACCAAAATCTGTATACACCTTAAACTCTGTCTGTGCAAAGACTCTGTCTGTAGGTTTGCTCTTGTTCTGTATTACAAAAGAACACTAGGACCACATCCACATGTCTGTAACTAACAAATGTTTAAATGACTCATTAAAGAAAAAAAGAGTATTGCCTCATTAATGTATGTGTATGTAACTTTGTCTAGAAAGCAATGTTAGCAAGAAAAAAAATGACAAAGTGTGTGTGTGTGTGTGTGTGTGTGTGTGTGTGTGTGTGTGTGTGTGTTAGTGTGTGTGTGTGTGTGTGTGTGTGTGTGTGTGTGTGTGTGTGTGTGTGTGTGTGTGTGTGTGTGTGTGTGTGTGTGTGTGTGTGTGTGTGTGTGTGTGTGTGTGTGTGTGTGTGTGTGTGTGTGTGTGTGTGTGTGTGTGTGTGTGTGTTTTCCTTGAAGTAAAAGGTGCATAATCAAAAATCACAACCTACCTCGGATGTGTTTTGCTTGAGATGACAAGCTCACTGTGTTCTGAAGTGTTAAACCAAAACTGCCAATCTTCCACACATTCCTGCAGCCAACATCCTGAAAATACAAAAAATGTTAATATGCAATTTTAAACTAACATTTTTTTAAACTACAAGTTTCTGAACCCAGGCAGGCTTTCTTGTCTATTAGAAGATGGATTATAATGACAAACTTGTAAAGTGAATTCACCAATAGTGAGAGGACGAACATGATTGAGAAGAGCTGTCTCATCCTCAAATTAATTTCTTGAACTTTGTTGCTCTGTCATACAAAAGTGTTGGATGTAGATTGAAACGCAATAAGATAATTGACATAAATAACATTATTATTAAAAAATTCTTGTAAATGTAGCTAATGTTTCTGGGAATAAAAGCCATGTGTATCTAATAGCCTCTTTTTGCAGAAGCAAAATAAACCAAACTTCTTTAAAACACAGTGTTAAGCTTCATGTTCTATAAAATTGGTCAATTTATTAAGCAGACATAAGTTTGTTGGAAACATCACTGTTCCAATGTGACTGGCTCCATTTTAATAAAGGAGTCCGAGAATGTGGATAAAAAAGCATTTGCAATTTATTTATTTATTTTATGTTTATATAAATAATTGTAGAATACAGTTTATTAATTCCATGTCAGGTGTCTGTGCGACAATAGCAACACATTTTGAGACTTTGTGTATCTGGCAGAATTCATCAGTCATGTATTATTTGTTTTGCGTTTTCTCTCTAAAAAAAAACATTTTTAAATTTAGATTCACAACATTAATTAAATTAAATTACAGTAAACTTGTTTGCAAGATCATAAATGCATCATAAATATTATTTTTAGATTGGCCAATGCCCCCTTATGAGGGCCAACAATAACCCTATTTAAAGAACTTCTGCCATCATGTGGTTAATAGCTTTAATACAAACTCTGCACATGTTGGGTATTTTTATTTACTCATATGGAAGAGGGTCAAGCACACTGGAGTATTTAAGTATAACATACTAAAATAACACTATAAATATATGTCTGCAGATTATGCAAGATATATGATTTGGTTTTGGTATTTTAAAGTGATAGTTCACCCAAAATTGTTGGTCAGAATTTGCAGAACACATAAGAAGATATTTTGAATAAAATTGGTAACTGGCATTTATTCATTTGCAATAGTTTTGTGCCCATACAATGTATAATCACTTTAAATACATGGGAAGTCAAAGCTCCACATTGTGCAAATAATATGTTCCATTCAACAAGCATAAAAAATCAAGATCTGGAGATCAAGAATATATACTGCTCAAAAATCACTTATCCAAGTTAAAACATCACTTATATGCAAAAGTTTAAGTAAAAAAAAGAAATATAGTCTGCTTTACATTGTTTGAATATCATGACATCACATTCCTTATGCACTCCAAAGATTGTCTGGACAGACTCGTGATGAGATGAAAGATGTATCTTGAGATCTTAGATCAGACATTCCTTGTTGTTTCCTCTACCTGGTGTCACTTTTATGTGCATCAAAACAAGTGAAATTTAAACACCCATCTCTTCAACATAAAAATGAAATGACTTGGAACCAAAAACAGCACATCAAGACCAACATTAGCTGTTTAACAAGCAGAAGAACTCAAAACTCAGCTCCATGTTAACAAAAGTTTCAGCAGTTTTGTTTTCCCTTGACATTCGTTATTCCAGTGTATACAGTGCCCCCATGTGGCTGAAATTAGTAATAACATTTAAAAGGTTTAAAGAGGAACTAGGTCATTGTAGGTGACTCATGGGGGCATGGCTGGTTCCCAGTACAGGGTTTGAGTCATGGGCTACAAAAATGGTGTGCTGTTTAAACTAAAATGCACTGATCTTAACTAAACAATTGTTTGATTTCAAGATGCATAACTATATTGTTTTTTTGTATGGTGTGTTTGTTCAAAAGTGTCGTATTTAGGCCTTGTACTGACTTAAACTGATCCCCGGGTTTAAATTAACTCATAATTAATTGAATCATAACCTAGTCTTAAGGCAGTTTGTGGCATAGAAACAAACTTTGCATACTGGAAATGTAAAATGAGATTTTACCAAAGGTTTTTATTGCACTTATAACACAGATGTCAACATTTGGTGGTTCAGATACCCATGTGAGGTCTCTCTTAAAATGTTCAGCGAATAATTTATGTTTTAACTGCATAATTTTTCAAATTCATGTTAGAGCTATTATTAAGATGATCAAATCCATAGCGTTACATTTTGCTCATCAACATGAATTATAAAATGAAGTAATCAATTTATGTTCTATAATTTGCTATCCCTTGGCCATTGGTTGGATATTTTTGATTCTGGATTGTAGGTTTGAATTCACATGAATCTTAAGAAGTTTGCTGTCTCCCAAAACTGGTGTCCTTTTGTTTCATTGAAACGATGTTGTCTAGATGGACAGGGGTCATTGTGAACAAGGTAACATATTTAAAGGCACACTATATTCATTTTACATTAAAATCCCCCATTAAAAAACAAATTCACTAAAGTGATCAAATGTGCTGAGGATTAATAATCCTTATTGTGGTGGTTAGAGAGTTGGATTTGTAAGCAGAAGGTTATGGGGTTGAATCCAAGTGCCAGCAGACAATTACTTAAGTGTCCTTGAGGAACACATCTTACCCCTGTTTGGTGTGAGATTGCAGACATACATTATAGGGAAATTGAGAACAAAAATAAATGTGAAGTTTATAAAGTTTCTGTAATGTAATTTCCCCCTAAAAATAATTTTATTAAATTGCATGAGTAACATGGTGTCAAATCAATGTTTATTTGTATTTTATTGTAGTGACTTGTTGTTATTTTAATGCAGTTCAGTGTTAATATAAATGTTTACCCAGGTTATAAAGAGAGAGAATGAATGTCCTGTTGTTCTACAGCGACACCTGGCGGCGGCGTGATGGTAGTTCAGCTGCGCGCCTCGGACAGGAGCGAAGTTCACCGCACTGCTCTGCGCGCTCCCGATCCGGAGCTCTCCGTGCCGTCTCCACCCCAGCACTGAAACACACTTTTGTTCATGGGACAACCAGCTACAATGGAAACGATACATAGGTAGGAAACATAAAATATAACAAACTTTACATAACAAATACATATTCTTTGAGATCTTGTTCTGGTGTAAAATGATTAAGTTGAAAAGTTTGGAGAATTGTGAGATGTTGGGTTTAGTACACTGTCTAACAGGGCAACACAGTGATTGTGAATAATGAAATATTTTATTTTATTAAAACCTTAAAAAAATGTAAAACATCAACCTGTTTTATTTCCTTGAACATATGTCAGTGTGATACAGTATGGATAGTAAAACATAACTTCCATAAACATCAAATATTGTGTTCTTTGTGTTAACAATAACAACTTTAAAGGATCAGTGTTGTGTTGTTTAAGAATGTTTGTAACCACAAATAAGATAAATTGAGAAATGTGCACTCAAGTGCTTATGTGGACTTCCAGGTTCTGACACAGAACTATACAACATTGATTTAATACTGAGTGTCCAATCCTGGTTTAAAGTTCTACATCTATTCCATGAGTTATTCATATCTTAACATGAGATTTGGAACTTTTTAAAATTCAAATGATCAACATTAGACATCTTTGTCCAGTTGTGTGGTATATGCATGAATTATGTATATGGGCCTATGGTTTAATTCTTATTGTCTGGTGGTGTTAAGAATGTAGAGCTGGCCAAATGATAAATTAAAATGTGCTTAATGCAGGGAGGGCGCAGTATGTCGAAGGCACATTAATCTGATTTATGAATTACAGCATTCCAAATCAGAGTTTCATATAATCCTCTCAAAGTGAAGTGCTATTTCTCATGTTGTATTAGCAAGAGCAATGCACTTTATGGAAAGAGGTGCGTACATTGAACTTATATTACCTTGAATTAAAAGTAAACAAAAAAGTGCTTTACTATGTCTACTTATAACGAGGCCGTCTAAAATTTATACACCATTAATATCAGGGATATAAAGTACACACCTGTGAGCAGGTAAATAATTGACAGAATTCTGGGATAAAGTGTGATGGGCATGGCCAATACAAAGGTGCACACAGAGACAGGTACACAAACACACTCCCACGCTGTTTAGTACACTTTACATTTTGATAAAAGATTCTTCTTTTGACTGTAATAAACATCATGGAGATGATGTTTCTTACTGTACATACCAGACCAATGTTTTGGGACACTTGAGTAAAATGTTTAATCAAAGATGACCAAATATAACTATAAACATGTGTTTTAATTTGTTTAGTTTTCTTTCATTTTTTGGTTAAGATGACTCCCATTGTTCCATTTGTTTTTTAAATTGAATAAGCTTTTTTATTAATCTAAAACTGTGTGAAAGTCTCCTAAAACTTTTGACCTGTAGAGTCCAATAATAAATTAAAAAATATTATTTGCATGTAATAGCAGATTTGTTTGTTAAACCCTTTTTTATATATATATATATACCGTTTATTTAATATATCTTTAAACGAAGAGGTCTTTTCCAAAAATAGGTCCTTTTCCAAAAGCTATACGAGCCAAATTTAAAAAAAAAGTTTGTCATAGCATTTTTCTGTTTACTGAACTTATTCACTGCTACATCAATGTTAAATGCCAAATCGATGTATTGTATTGGTCAAGGTAAAACATTTCATTTTCAAACGAGCTCTCAAAATATTGTTTCCATTTTTATTTTCCCAGATAAATGTTACATTTATGTAACCTCAACAAAACAAAATTTTGAGAATCCTCATCTGTCATCCGCTCATTATCACGTTACCATGGAAACAGTGGTGATCGTGGCCATCGGCGTTCTGGCCACCATCTTCCTGGCATCGTTCGTGGCATTAGTGGTTGTGTGCCGTCATCGCTACTGCCACCCCCCTGACCTTCTCCATCCCTTTGATTCCAAGTACGTATACATTCTACAATAGAGAATGTGAACCCATTTCCCATTTTAAGTCTAGTCTAGAAAATTACTCTCACACAATGTTCTCCAATGCAGACCCACAGTGGATCTGATCGGAGCTATGGAGACTCAGAGTGAACCTTCAGAGCTGGAGCTGGATGATGTTGTCATCACTAACCCTCATATTGAGGCCATGCTGGAGAATGAAGACTGGATCGAGGATGCCTCGTACTGCCTTCACTTTACACATATTCCAACATCCATGATAATATTTATTACCATAACAAGAAAACAATTTACTTTTTTATTTTAGGGGCCTTGTGTCTCACTGCATTGCAATTCTGAAGGTAGATTTATATGCCAATATGGCATTTATTTGAATATACTGTATATATACTGTGGTGTCTCACCTCGCATACAGATTCACAATTAATATGTTTTAAGATTTCAAAATATTAAATATGGAAATATTAAATATTAATTCAAGAATAGCAGCCATCAATATAGCAGTATATGATATGAACTGTATGTTTATAAAATGTATAGAGCAGCTTGTTTTTGTCCCATCTAGATATGCCACACTCTCACGGAAAAGCTTGTTGCCATGACAATGGGCTCTGGAGCAAAAGTTAAAGCACCTGCCAGCCTGAATGACATCATCACGGTGGCCAAACGCATCAGCCCAAGGTAACAAGACCAAAAAAGTGTGACACACCTGAAACTGTTAACACTGCGTATTGCTTGAAATCTATATTTTTTATGATGCCACAGGGTTGATGATGTGGTTCGGTCTATGTATCCTCCCCTGGACCCCATTCTCCTGGATGCCAGGTAACTTTGTACCTCAATGTATATATGAATGCATTTGCTAAACAGGGTGTGTGTTTCTTTTTGTTTTAAGTAAGTGCATTTGCAAATCTGGGTTTCTAGGGCCACTGCATTGCTGTTGTCGGTCAGTCACTTGGTACTGGTGACACGGAACGCGTGCCACATGTCTGGCAGCATGGACTGGATCGACCAATCACTGCATGCAGCAGAGGATCACATGGTCGTTTTAAGAGAAGCAGCCTTAGCATCTGAACCGGAAAGATGCATGCCGGAGAGAGAGCAGTCGATATGACGTCTTAATAGCACACAAGACAGAAAGTAAATCAATGAAATGCATCACATTTATGAACACAGCTAAAGCCTTTGGTGTGGTTCTTTCAGTTCATTTCTGTTACATTTTATGGTTAAACTTTGGTCATACTGCCTGGCTTTCCTCATGCTGGTTTTATGTCCAGATGATCACTTAAGACAATCAAGTTGTTAGAACCTGATCCTAAAGACCCCTTGTGATGAAAATTATATTTTTTATGTTGTTTATATGTTTATGTGGTGTTGTAATATGCTTTAAGACAAACCATATGCATATATATTATTTTAAACTATTGCCCAGTATTTTCCATAAAACTGTTTGCCAAAGATGTTAATGATTTTAGAAACCATTTCATCTCATTTGAACCTGTGGATCAGCAGTTCAAGTCAGATTAGACGGAGCATATAATCTAACTAAAATGATCATTGTAATAAAATGATCAGAGTTTCACTTCTAGGTCTATCAGCGTCTAGAAATGCTAAGTTAGGATAATTGGTAACAGGGCTTATTTGCAGATTCATGCATCTGCTTGTACCTGAGGAGCCTTTGCTATTTAAGACAGGAAAATTATTTTCACAGGAAAAAAACATTTACATATGTAATTTTGATTATCAAAGATTAGTTTTAGGGGATAAATTTATTTATCACAAGGGTATTGTCAGGAATTGAATAAGAAAGTGTAAATTTGATACAGTATTCACCTTTTGCATTTTGAAAATGTAAAGTTCTTTAAATTCACAACATTAAGAGATACTTCCATTTGTGATTTTTAACTGATAGCGTACTGCAGGAAGTAAGACAGACACACACAAACATTCTGTTCTCTGTCAGTGTTCTATCATCCTACGGGGTCATGTGAAGTCTAAATCTATACAAATAGCTTGTCTCCACAACCAGTTAAATGTGACCATACCCCTACAGTTTTCAGAAGACACACAAACTCCATGAGGATAATTCATGAACTGTTATCAATCATAATACAATAACTTAGAACTTGCGTAATGATTGTCAATATTGTCTCTCTCGATTGTCTATGGTTTCTGTTTGTGAGCACTTTTGTTACTGATGTTTCTCATTAAATAAGTGCTTCGAGTCTTTTCCTGTCGATGTAAATTTGAATAAACTTTCATAGTTTAACTAAGTTATCATGTTTTTATTTTAAAATAAACATAACTAAATTTCAACTGTGAGTTGAGTAAATCGCACACACCTCATGTTAACATTTACTGCTCGTGTTAAAAGAAGAGAGTGATGTCAGACAGGAGAGATAAAGAAAGAGAAGAAACAGCTGCAGTAAAGGATGGAGGAGGGGAAGAAAGAAAAGCACAAAGAAACCTATGGCAGCTAGTAGAGTAAACAGTTCTGCCTAGATGTGAGCACAGAACTTTGGCCAAAATGAGTGCTGGACTCACAATGACAGTTTAACACACTCACAATTACACTGTACATTGTCATCACTTAACAACAGAGATGCAGAGTCCTGTTTCTGGAGGCCCAGTGTCCTGCAGTGTTTTCCTCCAACCCCTCACCAACTTATAAGAACATTTCATCTGTTGACACTAGAATATAGTTCTGTTAATGTTCAGTAAAGTCCTTTGCTTTTCTTGAGGTTCGTTTTTTGTAAATCTGATAGACAGTTGTAGTCATTCTGTGTCATTCCCAAAGCAGCCTGTTTAAAAGCAAATGATAGCAAAGTTACTTATTTCTGAAATAAATTATAAATAAAGTGTCTAGATTATTTAAGGTGAAATTTGTAACTTTGTAATTACTATAAGCTTACATCTGCCAATTAAAGGCACAATTAGCCCAGAAATGAAAATTCTGTCACTATTAAATCAATTTTTTATCATTTTAAACCTGTAAGAGAAAACTTTGTCGCTATTGACAACAGGTCCTGATGTTTTTGGTTACCAACATTCTTCAAAAGAATTCTTCTTTCATGTTCTGCACAACAAAGACAGTCATACATACAGGTTTAAATTGACAAGAGGGTGAGTAAATGTTGAAAGATTGTACATTTTTGGGTGAACTATCTCATTCAAAATCTTAATGACCGATTTTTGTTCATTTTAAACAAAAAAAAAGTCACAGACTTCAGCTTGAACTAAAATCACAGCTCTACTGATATACGGCTCAACAGTATGATTGTGTCTTTTACCTTGAAATCATTCTGAGACAGGTAATTCTCCAGATTTAGTGGGTCCACTCCCAGAGGTAAGGGTCTCTTTAACAAATCCTTTAGGGGGTACTGGGTCCTGTTGAGGGCAGCTAGGGCATCCTGAACTAGAGTCAACTTTTTACATACCGTCAAGTCCTGAAAAAACGTACAAAAAAGTTTGAAGCACATTATAATTATATTTAATTTAGCGTACGATGATTTATATTGTTGTATTATTATTTGTTGTTATACTCATGTATAGGCACATACAACGCATGCTCAAATACAGACACATTGATCAAAGTCATCTCACCTGTACCTCCGGGGTCATTCTCATCTCCCATGAAGGAAATATATTAGTGAATGTGAGAGGCTCAACCCCTTCGTCTATAAGGTACGCCATTAGAGGTCTCCTGGGATTTCTCTCTGAACACAAAAATCCAAGAATACACTTTTAATACACAAATACTCCAAAAACACAACACAGGCAATGGAGCCAATACAAGCAGTAGAATATTCATGTGCTATTGTTCATTCTCACCTTTGCAGTACTCCAAAGCCGTTTCCATGGCACACTTCTTCTCTTTGTCCCAGTGGGGACGCTGTGATGCTTCAGCTTCACTACTTTGCCATAAATACACCTCCAGAAAGTTATCCAGCAGAAACAGAGCTAGAAGGACATTGATTTTAGCTTTGCAATGCTTTTAGGAACCAAAGAATGTTTCATGTACAGTACTTTTAACTTTTAACTAAAAAGTTATGCATACATTAACACCTGGAATTCTTCGTTGACTCTTACCTGGATGTGGCACTTCATATAATTTCTCTTGTAGGAAGGGCATTGCTGTAATAACACCACTCACATGGGAGAGGCTTATCAGCTCAACCCCTTTGAAGGTTCCGGATGGGGCACTTAGGTGGAAAAGGCGCGGGGTAAAATTAAATTTACCAGGATCTAAACAGGAATACAAAGCATAGACCAACCATGTGACTTTCAAAGGGTTTTTTCAAAAATCTTGTTTTGTGTTGTATAGTTTGCTATTGGTCACACCTTGTAACATGCAGTCATACGACTTCCTGTCCTGTGGTCCGATCACATTCCAAAACCCAGCTGGCTCTTTCCCTTCCTCCACTTCCAGGACATTCAAAACACTGCCACTTGTCAAGCCTAACTCAGGTGGGCACCTAATCATCAGTTACATTCAGTCATGCATTTCTTGAATTATACATCATCAATCATTTGTGTACATACAAACAGTTTTACGTGATTCTTACGTTTCTTTAAGGCGTTGGACGGTCTGCTTGGCCACCTGTCGGGCTTTGGTGTGCACTTTGCAGCCATGCCACAGGAAGATTGCCCCCTGTTTGCCGTTTAGCAAGACCAGAGAACCCCGAGACCTCAGGCTTGAGCAGACAGGTTTAACCTCCAAGAGACTTCCCTCCACTGGTACATCACCTCTCACGCAGAACAGACGCCAGCCACCTGAAACCACAACAAAGTTTAGTGATATTCATGCCATCTGTTTATTATAAATAATACAAATCTGAGTTATAAATGTTTTGATTTAACTTATACTAATGTTTTTTAACCATGTATTTTAATTTGTTTATAATAGATTCCCCAAAAAGCAGACCTTTATCCCTGTGAGCATGTTGTCTGTAAATGATCATTCCTCCCTGAAACAGCTGCAGAAAACAGGATGGCTCCTCCCCTTCTTTAACAAACACCTGAGGGCCGCCCTGTCTGGTCAGTGATGATGACAGGTCCTGTCCACTTATACTTGAATGCCTCCCCTTCCAGATAAAAAGACCAGATTTTTCTTGCTCTTCTTCCGTTTGATCCTCTGTTAAAAGAGAATTTTAATAGTGATATTCATGATAACAATAAAAAATACTTTTTACAGACACTCATACCCACATGAACTTACCCGCGGTCGTGAGGCTGTACGTCCACAGAATAGCATATGTGTTGTCTTCATGAAACTGTCCAAAGCTCTCTGGATCAGCCTCAAGCTCTTTACCCTCTGAAATAAGCCACATTTTAACCGTTTCAGATCGTAACTGTCTACCATCCGCCTGTCTACCATTTCTCAGTGTGACAAGGTCCTGTCCTCTCCGTACATCCAAACCATCCAGAATGATCTGTGACGGACTTGAGGCCCGACAGGCTCCACCAAACAGAGCTTTGGCATCACATGACCACTGCTCAACAAGGATCGGTGGGGAAGAAGATTTTAGCAAGGGAGTCTGGAAACACAAGTAGAGAAGAGGTAGAGAAGATAAAATGGTTTACATGCAAAAAAATGAGTTAACTTTGTGGAGTTTCTCCACTCACCTGGACATCATCTTGTATGGAAGGAGCAACATGAGTCTTGTTAACCCTTGTCTGTTCAGGCAAGTTAGCAAATTTCTCTTTGAACAGAACCGTCTCATTTTGGTCGAACACACGTCCAAATATTGCCCAGTCTGGCCGGCCAACACCCTGCCTGATTATACACACAAACTTTGCTTTTATTCTTTTTAAAGACAACATTATAAGCAAACATGAGGTTGATTCAAAGATGAACATTTTGATACATGCATGGCTGATTTTTTATATACATACTGTATAAATAGGGTTGTAACAATACATCAATATAGATCAATTTATCAATAATTTCTAACAATATAAGGCATCCATAAAACACAAAGCAGTCCTCGTGATAAATCTCCTCACAAGGAGAATGTACCAGAGATGCACATGCTCTTCTGCACTCTGTGATTGGTGCATGGGCAGGATTTTACAGCCGAATGGCCAATAAATAACTCATGATCTAATGATGGTGATAGGCTGAATATTTTAAAGAAACTTTCTGAAAGCCTTTAGCTGTACATGGGGAGTGTATTGAGCACAGAATAACTATGTTGTGCGTCTAACTTGGTTCTTCACAAATGGACCATGTTAAACATGACATGTTTAGAAGTCTAAACCACTTATAATGTATGAAACAACGCAATACCCCCCTTTAAAATGAACATACTGGAAGAAATTATTACACAAGTGAAAGCAGAGAATATGGAAATTACAACAATAGAAAAAAGTAAGCGCACATTAATGGTCCAAACTCCCATTCACTGGAAGTCTGCATTTAAAAATGGATTTAAAAGACATCAATAAACCAGAATGGTTACAACACTTTACCCACAAAAAAAGCATTGATCATTTTCATCAGCGTGATTTTAAAGACCATAATTCAAAATGATTTTTTGTTCATTATACAGATTGAACAAATAGGATAATTTTCATATTTGGCAAACCTTATGCATTTAGTTAAACACTAACGCCTGTCTAGGCATTTCACCTTTGTTTTCAAACATTCATTTTATATATTTGGGTTGCATTTGTGAGTTGTTTGAATGTAAATGTGCAAACAGTTGTGCAAACTGGGCACATTATATCAAAAGATTTTAAAGTTTTAAAATTACTATAATTATTATCACAGAAATGTTTAAAGTGTTTCGGCGAAAACTGTATCACTGGAGGAGAAAATATCTATTTTATGTTGTAATGAACTGTTTGATTTGAATCCCTAAAATAAAGTGCTTTTAATGTGAACATACTTTAGTTTATATCCACCAGAGGGATCTAGAGGATTGATCCTGCAGTTACTGTAGTCATATGCTCCTTCCCACACTTGCTGAGCCAACTGCAGTGCTAGTTTCCTCTCGCTTGGCCCTACATCTTTCCCATGCCACAGATAGAGCTCACTGCCGAAGTCAAACAGCAGAGTCTGAAAATAAACCAGTTTGTCTATTCTTTATGTTTTATATTAAACATCTCAAATATGTTTATTTTGTTTAAAAATAAAAATACCATGACAATAACTTGACCACTACAGATGTCAGATTGTAATAGAACACAAATTACTGTGATTAAAATCATAATTGGTTATGATTGAACATTAATAACAAGGTGCACTCCCAAGCTAACAAGCAAAACATGTTACTAACATATTTCCTTTCTTAAGTATTCCCTGTCATTTATAATTACAGTACATACTGTAAAATCATAGAGTATGTGTAATGCACAGTGTGGAGCTTTCATTAATAGAGATAAATACCTGCGAGGAGTCCAGTACAGAGAGTTGTGGTGTAGTGGCCCAGCTCAGCTCATGAGGACTGAATCTGTCTCCCTGTAATCTATAAATACAGTTTGACTCTGATATGGCTTTTTCATAGTGTTCATCATCATCAGTATCACCAGGACCTGCATGGACAACCCCACGTACAAGCAAATAGATATATATATATGTTTAAAAGATGACAGTACTTCAACAGTGTAGAAGATGAAATAGAAACATCTCTTGCCTTTATACTGGCTCTGTCCCCCGAGAAGTTTCCAGAACTCTGCAGCCTGCGGGCTGTCTGTATTTACACCTTCATCCAGGTGGATGATGCTTGTTGCCTGGCAACCCAAATCCCTTTGGGCCACAATAAATGATGCCAGTTCAGCGGCCTGCAACAAACCATCAGTCAGGGTCTTTAAACTAAAATCATTGCTTATTATTGATAAAATTACAAAAATTGACATTTACAAATGTAAGTTAATTCTTTATAAAGCTACCATACCAAAGCTATATCGAGGGTTTAAGAGATTTTTTAAAAACAATAAAATTGTAGGAAAATTAATACAAAGAACAAATTAAAAATCTCCGTACTTTTTCCCTTTCAATGGTGTTGGAGATTTTTCCAGTCCAGAGGAAACAGTGTGAGGGTGTGACCAGCAGAAAGCAGTCGCCGCTGTTAAGAGAACAGGATACGGGTTCTACCAAACGCACCTGTACCTGTTTCCAACCTGGACACAGAAAAAATTATAAACTTTAATTATTTAAATTTTAAATGAATTAATCAATTAATTAAATATACTGTTTAAATTTGTGTATGTGAAAGTAAAAGAATAAGTAAATCTTATTACCTAAGATAATTCTATTAGAATTCACAAAAAATATTAGATGTATATGAAAATACATATTTGTTAAAAATACATATTTCTTCATAACATAAAAGTTGATACCAAATGTATATTTCAGAAAAATTACCTGTTTAATAAAAAAAATTAATATGTCCCACAGGGTGAAATAGGTTAATTTAAAAAAAAATTATTAAGTAAATATAACTGTTTATTTTTATGATAATTACAAAGCCACATTAATTATGTTTTAGAGTGTAACTAAAAGCAACCTTTCTCCTAACATTTGTCATTCAAATGGTCATGTTCATTTTTCAACTTTGTTTCCCCTAAATTGTTATGCCTTTGAAATGATGTCAACATACCTTTAATCTGTATGAGCATAAGTTTGTTGTATGGCACTGTGAGTCTGTTCGCTTGACCACAGGAAGTGACATCAGCTGTAGAGCAGTTTGAGTTTTTCATTGCTTCTGAAAACAAAAATCAACTCTGAAAAGAGAGACTGAGAGTAAGACTTTTAACATTTAATCAGAGATGTGTTACTGACCATTGTTATTCTCTATTTGGCTGTTGTCCTCAGATTGCATGAAATCCTGTTGGATATCTTCTCGAGCAGCAAGAGCCCGTAATGGATTTCTTGAACCCTGAGTTCTGCGGGACGGTCGCACCGAACGCCTGTGTTCAGCCACAGCTGAGCTTAAACTGAACACACACAAACAGACAGAGAATTAAATCTCAATCACACACAGTCATATATGTACACACACACACACACACACACACACACACACACACACACACACACACACACACACACACACACACACACACACACACACACACACACACACACACAAACACACACACACACACACACGAACACACACACAAACAGACAGAGAATTAAATCTCAATCACACACAGTCATATATGTACACACACACACACACACACACACACACGAACACACACGATCACACACGATCACACACGAACACACACACACACACACACACACACACACACACACACACACACGTGAGACTTACATTGGAGTGTTTGTTTGACAGAGAGTGCTCAGGTCATGTTGTGTGTCACCTTCACTCATCTGACATGCAGGCGGTGAAGTGGGTTCAGAGGTCATGGGCGCTTGAGTCATCTCAGAGGAACACTGCTGACTCGATCTAAACTCCTCCGGGAAAATGGTTTGTGTCTCGTGTTTGGGAGAGTCTTCTTCCTCACAACTTGCCTGAAATTAGAGGAATACCAAACTTTGTATTAATCTTTCAGTTAGTTCTAGTGATCAATTTTTTGTTGATCTTATTAAGACCTTGACTCTCTCCTTTGCTTGTGATTGGGACTGAGATGAAGAGGGAACCTCCTGAGCTTCATAAGAAAGACTCCTCTGAGAACAGAGATGTTAAAAACAACTAAAAATGAAGATCAATAAATACAATGATTGACGCATTATATGACACAGCAGAGAAATAAATGATGTGCTGAATACAGTAGCAGATGTTTACATGATTAATAGTGAATCATCACACACTCAGCCTGATGAATAAACAATTCGTTTTATTGTGGACAAGAGCTCACCTCATTAAAGCACATCATATATTGAGGTGAAGAGTTACAGCGAGAGTATACAGAGGAGAACACAGGCTCCTAAAGAGAGGAGAGGAGAGGAGAGGAGAGGAGAGGAGAGGAGAGGAGAGGAGAGGAGAGGAGAGGAGAGGAGAGGAGAGGAGAGGAGAGGAGAGGAGAGGAGAGGAGAGGAGAGGAGAGGAGAGGAGAGGAGAGGAGAGGAGAGGACAGGAGAGGAGAGGACAGGAGAGGAGAGGAGAGGAGAGGAGAGGAGAGGATTACATACTAAAATCCAACACTAATTAAAACACACAAACTTACATAAATACGAAAAGCCACTTACCCAATATTGAGTTTGGGGTGTAGATTCAACTTTACTGATATCCTCATCCTACAAGGAAAACACAATAAAATGACAAATATTTTATTTTTAATTGTGTCATAGCTTACTCAACCTCTTGCCATTTCAATCCTATATAATTTTCTTTCTCTTGTTATTTTTCTTTGTTATGTTTTACAAAGGTTTTGTGAGAGTATAGAGCAGACAGGAAAATATATTGAAAGACAAAAGAAGATATATTAAAGAATGTTGGTTATAATAGTGGTACCCTTTCACTTTGATTGTTTGACCACAAAACAAATGCAAATGAATGGTTAACGATAGTTATAAAAAATATCTTGTGTTCTGGAAAGATGTTAAGTCAAACAGGTTAAACATGTTAAGACAGTAAGTAAAAGATTATAGAATTTGGATTACTTTAATTACTCAGAAGACTGACGCAAAAGGATCATAATTTACAGATTGAGATATTTCGGAAATTTTTGCTTTAAACCAACAGATTTGGTTGCCATTGATCGCCATAGTAAGAGTTATATACTAATTATACATACTTTATATAGAATATCCATTTTTTGAAGAATGTTGGAATGTATGACAAAATTCCATTGTATTTCTTCCTACTATGGTATTCAATGGTAACCAAAGACTGTTTGGCACCAAGCGAAATATAGAAATGTACAAGAATTAAATAGTGAATAATTCCTGACATAATTTTCATTTTTGGGTAAACTATCACTTTAAGAGTCAAATGTGTTAAAACAATACATGCGGTTACAATTTCTTTACAAATACACAAACAAATCTGTAGTCTAGCACCAACCGTCACATTGCATCTTGCCTCGACACCTTGCTTGTCCTCTTCTTCCTCAGTGACTCTTAAATCCATCGGCCTACAACAAAAATGAGTTAAATTATTCTATAAATCTCAAAAAATTTACAGCCACTTAATGTTCAGCTAACCCACTAAATAAATCCTCTACCCCAGAAATAAAACAAAAAAGACAGTAAACCTGTCAATGTCAGCTGATGAACCGCTATGTTCCATGATCTGTGTTTGAGTCAGCATCTGATCTGGTAAAGACAGACATCCCTCAGGCTTTGGTACAGATCGTTGTGTTCTGACAGAAGAAGTGTCGCCATCCTTCCTCACCCTCTGCCTCCAGGGAGCACCGAAGCGAGGAGCTACACACAAATCCACAGGTGATGTATTCCCCTCCTCTGTCATTTCTTTTTCCCTCTCTTCCTCTTTCTGCTCCAGATCCTGTCCGTACACTTCCTCCCTGTCTTTAGTTTCACCCCTCCACACTACTCCAGCCGAACTGCTCTTTTTTAAAATGCCTTTAATCTCAGTTCCTCTCTGGAGCGCCTTATGGGAGCTGCCCTCATCGGTAGACTTTAGACGAGAGGGTGTAGTGAGATCACAGGAAGATCTTCGCTCCTGTGAAGAGTTCAGGCGTATTTCGCTGGGCTTCAGGTTGATGGACAGAGCCTGCTGCCGGTCAGACAGATCTTGCGCTAGGTGAAGTTGAGGAAGCTGAACGGGACCCTTCTGAAGCTGAAAGAAATTATTATTTAAGAGTATGCACGTAATGTACACACACATGCACACTGACCTGAATAAACTATGGCAACTCCACCAAAGGCAAACACATTATTTTCAACAACCACACACATGCACACCCAAACCTGTGTACACACACATCGAACGAGCACCTACCAAATTGACCTCATCAATAGTGATGGGCTGTGTGCGGTATCTTGCTCCCTTCTGTCTCCGTCTCTCACCGGCCTCCAGAGAGCATCCGCCATCTCCCAAGGGACTCCCGGCAGCACCCAGTATGGGCTGAGAGAGTTTATTGAACAGAGCCATTTTCTCACTCATGGACAGCTTTGAGCTGGCGTCATCTTCCATCTCTGGTTCAGTCAGAGGTTTCGACTCAATCGGATCACCTGACTGAGGACTAGAGATGAATGAATGTAAAGAGGAGAGAGCGGACAGTAAATAATTTTTAGCATTCCAAAAAGACCATGTCTTTAAAAAACAAACAATGGAAGAAGTTTTATTTTCGGGAGGACTATTGGCCTTCTGCTTACCTGGTGGATGTAACAGTTTTCTCAAAAGAGATTGGCTGAGTGAGGGCCCGGATGTCATTGCCACGCCGAGCTCGGCGCTCATTGAAACCTGAGCGGGGTCTGAGAAAGGAAGAGACTTCCGGTGAAGCTGTCTTCTCCAGCTCCTAAATGGAATAAAAAGTATTAAGCATGGAAGTAAAGTGTGCAATTGCTGAAGTAAATTATACAGCAAGTATAAATTTGTGACACTGTGACACGGCCAATGAAAAATCAAGCTAAAGTATTTTTTTACATAAAATCACTCTACACAATGTAAAGAACATTCTGTGCAAATATTCTAAATTTCTTAGCTTGGTATATTCAGTATTGACTGAGTAAGGCCAAATTATGGTGATATTAATGTCTGGAATTGAACTTTTATGCTGATCTCAGAATTAGATTTTGTGACAAATTCTGCAAATAAAATGAAATAAAAAACAGATGAGCAGCTACTTTTATGTTTGAGATCAAATGTTGTTATTGTTCACATATTACTTCTATTTTATTCTGCAGAAACCATCAAACTGCTCATTGTAATGTTTTTTCTTGTGAAACGGGTCATTGGGTGCATGAATTAAATAGCCTCTGTACTGAGCAGCCTGATTAAGGAAGTCAAAGTAACAACTGAACCCTGTGGATCTTGTTGTAACCAAACACTTGGGTATCCTGTTACTAACTATAGCCCAATAGCAGACACACCAAAGAAATGAAGAAAAGATGAAAGTTATTAAAACATAAAATAGTAAGTAATTTTTAATACAATAATTGTCTATAACAATACCTAAATTATTTAGCTCTATTGAAAATAAATATTTTTATCAGTATTGAGTACAAAGGAAAGCTTTTACAGTCATGCTATGTGTACATTTTGAAGGAGTTTATTCTTGAGAGACTGAAATTTTTATTAATCCTTAAAATTAAGGTTCTAATAGTCTACATGCAGTAAAGTCCTATATGTGTAATGTGTGAATCTCATGTGGTCGAATGTAAAAACCCATAAAATCACATTTGCATTATGCGGAGCAATGTATCTACAAGTGGTCACATATTTTTCACATGTCGCTCCATGTTGCACAAGTGATATCATGGTAAACAGGGGGTTCACACAAAACTGTTCAAAAAACATAAATTTCACATGTGTTTTTGCACATGTCAAACACATACAAATGTGGTGGCGTGGGAGAAATGAGAAATTCATGTGTCTTTTCCATAAGGGAAAATATTAGAATAGAGGATAATTACTTTCTAGTGTTTTTATAATGTGTAGAATCTTTTAAAACTACAAAGAAGATTGGGTTACATGACGCAGATATGATCGAGAAGTCCACATAAAGGTATGTATTTATTTGTGTGTATGCTAGAAAGAGCTTGTTTTATGTTTTTTCCATTCCATTCAAGGCAATGACCTTTTTCTATTCAGGCTTCAGCAGTTGCTATAATAGATATGGCAGAGTCTTGTTTCACCTACTTTAAAGAGAGACATCTTGGCAGCTACACTCATCTTTGCTCTGTCATCTGTCTTTACATCCACTGCAAGATACACAGAATGCACACAATACATAAAGTACCACCAACGCATACATACATGCATTGTAAAGCAACTGAACCAACATCAATAAGGAATTTATATTGCATTCCCTGTGGTTATATATAATCTGGTGAAATTTGATACATCTGATTATACACAGCATGCACAAGTTTAATTGATCCTAAATCATAATGAACTTTAAGTGTAAGATTGCTACATGACTAACAGACCAATCATTCTCTTTTACACACACACACACACACACACACACACACACACACACACACACACACACACACACACACACACACACACACACACACACACACACACACACACACACACACACACACACACACAAACATACATAAACTCACTGCTCTGTTGGCACACAAATAGCATGGCAGATATATCCTGACCTGTGTGTACTGCGCTTTTTGACAGACTTATGACAGATTTATGAAAGGTTTGTTTTCTCCATAATGCCAGTGACTTCATACATTCGCTAAATATGTTGTATAGTTAAACTCTCACAGAAGCTTCATTGCTTTTTTTCCTGTATATTCTGCACTCTTGTTGACTGTTCTTTGTTTAATATTTAGTCAAAGTTATACATTTAAAAAAAAAATTACTAAACAATATGTACGTGTTGTCAAGAAAAATAATTTATGTTTGCTAAATTATATTTAGCCATACACATCCAGATCAAACTTTTTTAAGAAACATTTCATTGAAGTGTTCCGAATCTTTAAACCGGTTTTCACATTGTGATTTCAGGTTTAACTAATCCTCGCGGGAACATGTAGTTCTCATCATGTAGGTTACCCCCTCCCTCTCTCTCTTTATCCACTTACTCAAAATATGCATGTAATTAAAGTCTGCACACTTCTTCCTTATAATACGCAGCAAACTTTGTCTGCACAGTCATATTTTACTCTTACTTTGTCACAAATGAAGTGTATTTTTGAAATGTTTAATTATTTTTAAGTTATGCAGGTAGGTATATATATGTAGGTATTTTTGCTTTTTAATAAACAGATATTAATCTTGTACAGTTTGGACTACATACAAACATTGACTTTAAATCTCATTTATATACGTACAATAGAATGAAAAACAAACCAAGAATTTTCCTTACTTTCCGAGTTGTCCTGGTTTTCGTTGTCCATTACTCTGTAAAATAAAGAGATTGATGAGAACCAGACACTAAACCTCAACCACTCAAACGCTGGCCTTAGTACTTTTCAAGCTGAAGGTACAAACACACATCAAAATAATGCACGCGAGACACAACGACTTTAGCCAGATCTCCTAAAACAAGTCTGTCTTGTACTACAGCTGTTGTGACAGACGCACAAAACACATCTGTGCAGGTTAGAAGCATGACATAATGATGCCTATTAAAACTATGACAGCTTGAACACACACCCTGTTTGATAAGCAAATGAAATACATGCTGAGCTCAGTCGCTGACTCAAAGGAAAACAATGTGCCAATTCATGAGCTATCTGAGCTAAACATCATTTGTAATACAGAAGTTCTTCTATAATAAGATGGCCAAAGGTAAGTGGAAACCACCTTAGAATGTAGAGGTTTGGCTATTTCAGTAGTTCTATTGATCTCCATAGAAACTGCAAAAGTTCTAAGGTGGCATTACAAAATTGTAACTTAATATAGACATTAAAAAAAAGGGAAACTTTAATAGATATTAAAAAAGTAAAGTTTAACCATGTTTAAATTGCATATCCACATTCACTTGGCTATGTAGTGTAGTGCATGAGAGTAAGAGAACAAATCTTAATGCTTTTCTAAATGTAAAAACAAAATATTGATAAGCACATCGCATGATCTAAGTTAGTAAGGCTAAGGACAGGCAACCAACAGTCTTCATACCGGCTGTCATGAATCTCGCAAGCTGTTATGGGTTGAGTACGGAAGCGTTCACTAGTTTTGCGACTTCCTGAAGGATCTCCTTGCATGTAGCGCCGGGTACGGCGGCGACTTCCTTCTGCCACTGGTTGAACCGCTAGATCAAGAGTCAAGGCCACCATACCACCATCACTAGAGTTTGAGCTGATGGACCACGACAGATAGAAAAGAAGAAAATGTGTGTGTTTGTGTGTGGGCATGTGTGTATATGTGAGGGAAAGAAAGCAAGAATTAGCCCAAGAAAATTTGGTAAAGTTGGTAAAATGGTAATGAGTCAACATATAAAAGCCATATAATATGAACAAAAGATTCATTGCAACAGGGGTTCCCAAACGCTTTTACTCTGGAACCCACAAAAAGTCTACCTCAATATAAAAAACATTGATTAAGTACAATTTTCATTTTTTTAAGTTTGTAATTGTATAATATATATTTAAATGGGTAGGAACCCAGGCAGTGGGGCTGCAACTATTTTGACAAAAATCATAATTGTCGATTTTTCACCTTGATATTGTAATTGCGATAATCAATGTTGAATGTCGATTAATAGATTTTACATTGAAGTTTTAAATGTTATGTAGCTTTCGGTAAAGCATCTGCTCAATAATATAAAGTTAATAACAATAAAATGTAAATAACAACGAATTATTGAAGTTATGTTGCTAGTTAAAAATCCAAAATTAATCACTTTTATCATTTTAAAAACTCTTGAGATATAAATTGTAAATTAATTTTATTTTTTTTAGATTTTACCATTTTTACAGCACTTAACCCAGGCTTTTTCATACAAGAATGAAGATATAGCCATAGCATTCCACAGCCCAAGCAAAGCAAAGCTTAAAACAAAGTAGAATAAAGTGGCAAATTATAGTATACACTTTCCATTAGCACAGTTACTAGTGCATTGTGTTAGCAGTGCAAAAGGTTGTGGGTTTGAATCCCAGGGAAACACACAGTGATAAAATCTATAGATTGTATGTACTGCAAGACACTTTGGTTAAAACCCTCTGTAAAATATATTATTTATATTAAAAGGGATGTTATGCATAACAGTGTTGTTATAATAAGCTTTGGTCAGATGCTAAAAATGTGTGGTAACACACACAGTATGATGCAAGAACACATCCCTACATTTTGTCAGGATGAGCTGGTTTGGAGGTTTGGTTCAGCAGGTTGTTCTTCAGCTTTCCTACTGATACATGAGTGTGTAACTGAGGTTTTTTGGGGGCTGAAGGGCCTGAGGGGCCTTTGGGGCTGATGCCCAACAAACATTCCCTGATGGAAATAAAGTTTGAAGGAAGGAGAATTGAAATGGATGTTGATATACAAAAATATGAATTAATCAAGAAATAAAATTGTATAATGCACACTTTGGAATCACAAATTATAAAATAATAAAATTTAGATGTTCCCCCAAATCCCTACAACTCCCTATTTAAAATAAAAAATTTTAATTGTCCTTAATGGTACCCTCATTATTTTAACTCCTAGTTGCACTTTGAGGGAAAAATACTCTACACTAAGACACGATTACTAACATCATCATACCAACATCATACCAACATGTTAATGATCTCAAAGTCTCACCTGTTCTGGAAGTTCTCTCTGGTGTTATTCCTACATCCATTTGAGATTTTGGTTGAAACCTGCTTTTCTTCTAGTGGTTTTCTTTCATTTCTCCCCATCCCTCCATTTATTACTTCTGATCCTGACTTATCTGCACAAGATGAGTCCCGAACACCACATCCTTCCTTCTCTCTTCTCGACCACTTAGATGGAAGCTCCTCATCCTGGTTGCCATAACGTTCAGCCAGTTCCCGCCTTCTCTCTGCCTTGTAGCGAGCTATACGTTCAGCTCTGGACTCCTGGACTGCATTTTCCATTTTGTCCATTTCAGCTCCCACTGTCCTGTCTGGTGGACTTATTCAAGCGGACAGAATAATTCCCACTGATGTCAACACTTTAAAATAAATTGTGAAGTCACAATTGGATAAGGTGTGAGCATTCAGAACTCAAATTACAGCCACTTCCTGCGGTATGTTCGTGTATCATCTTTTTTACGGGCCTAAGGGCGCGGCACTGTTGAAAAGACAATAGTTGGGGGTTAACATGGCCAACGCATTCATCAGTCAAATATTCACAAGTGTCGAATTTTTTGTGTAACACAAATAAATGTAATGTTTTAACAAGGACATTATCCTTGTTTAAACTATTATTAGGTAAAGTCTGTAATGCTAAAAAAATAACTAAAACAATTACTGACACGTTTATACTTTTCATTCTTACTGTACCTATGCCTTCAAAGAGTAGGTTGAATTCATTCTGTTTTAGTTTAAATGTTTTTGTGCTTTACCCCTATTATTACCTTCCCAGCATGCACTAGGGCATGACTAGTTAATATGGTTGTATTGTTTGTTAAACTTTTGTTGTTGATTTTGTTGTCATGCTTAGTAAAACATAATGGCATGTCTGATGATTGCAGGATTAGTTTCTTTTTACATGTGATCAGCTTATTGTTATATGTCAAGATCTGTGTGTAGGTTTTCTGTTTTTGAGTCAAGTAAACATGTGATTCTTTGATGATTTTCAATGGAAAAACTGGGACAGCTTCAAATCTCACTTTCATTCAGTCCAACTAGAGGAAGTTTACATTAATCTGATTGAAAGTTAATAATTATTAACATCCCTGGCACTCCCTGGTGAGTAAATCTCCTGGTGCTCCTGATGTCCTGACCCCGCATGAATTTTTATAATTTATAATAAGTATATGTTTTTACGGAAGAAATGTTGGATATTGTAGGCCGACAGAAGCATCAGGGTATGAGACAATATTGGATGGGGACATGACCTGGTTGGACACAAGATTTGAAATACTGTATACTAAACCCATTAAACCGAGTTATAATCCACCAACTGAAGAATACAACTAGAAAAACTCCTGCACATTTGTACTTGTTAACACTTGGCTTTTGCATTTGCATTTTGCATCATTCATAACATGAATGAATGTACAATATTTCTACATTATTCTTTTCATCTTGGTGTATGTTCATTCACCTTTTACTAATACATGTAATTAAAAAGTGCAGCACTTAACCACCATCAAAGGGATATTTTGCCTGAAATAAAAAAGGTGGCATCATATATTATATTTGAGTTATTCCAAACCTGTATGCAGTTCTTTGTTTTGAAGAACACAGACAGATAAGTGGAAGAATGCTTATTAACAAACACTTATTGGACTCCATCGAGAACTATGGTAGAAAAAAATATATTTTTAGAGTTCTGTTGATCACAATATAAGATATTTTAAGTTCTGGGGTATTGCCAACCATTGTCATTGACCTACTATGGTAGTCAATGGGATCCATGAACTATTCGGTTACAAACATTTGGCCAACTATCTTTCTCTGTGGTCAATCAAACAAAGACATTTATTGTATAGAGGTTTGGAACAAAGCGAGTCATTTTTGACAGATTTTTTTTATATTTTTTGGTGAACTAAAAACCTACCTTGTTCAATGTTAGTTAATGCTTTATCTAATGTTGATAAATACATTAATAAAATGACTCAATGTAAAGTATTTCCATTTTTTGTAACTTTTGAGGTAATTTCATAGACAAAGTTTATTTGTGACCATTATAGATGATTTAGAGAAATTATGCATCAAACCTGCATTGCCATATGCACAATAAGTCCATCTATTTGTCCCCACTTTATTTTTCTGTCCCATCCATCTCAGTGTTTCTGTATTTGGGAAACTCCCCTTACACTGATACTCAACACCTCTGAGGTGAAGCTAACTCAGCAGCATATGAGCGCAAGTCATTCATCAGAGAGACCAAACCATCAACACCAAACACAGATGTGTTGAGAATATCTAAGTCTCAGTTCGAGCAGGCCTGAATGTGAAGCTCATATTGACTGTAATTAGCACCATCAGTGGGTTTTCTAACCTTAAATTAACCTTTAAATGGAAATATAGTCAAATGAGTAGGTCAAGAATATATCAATATTGTTTAAATAGAAAATGAGTTTAAATTTCATAATCAAATCATAAACAAATAAAATGTAGTGTCTTAAGTGGAAACACATGTGGGGCCAATGAATCAGATTTAAAAGCAGACTTTCATCGTGGTTAGTCACATTCAACTTTAAGACATCTGATGTTATCCATGCAAGTCAGAACATGCCCTAGTCTACGTGATCGTTCTCTATATGCGGTTACCCATGACTACCTTGTCACCTGGCCACCGTAACAAGACAACCAAAGCTTTACTCATCCATAATTGATGACATTATCATCTTATCAACCGTGTAACATACACTTGGCATGTGGCCGTTGGACCACCACCAGGAGCTCTTCAAACCCTTCATTTACTGCTGCAAACAAAGTGGCGTGTGTGTGTGTGTGTGTGTGTGTGTGTGTGTGTGTGTGTGTGTGTGTGTGTGTGTGTGTGTTTGTAGGGGTTCCACTGCTCCTAAATAAGCAAACTGTAAGCATCAGCATTCTGCCAGATCCCCTCACATCTACAACACAATAGACAGATTTATTCCAACAACACTGACAGAGGTCCAGCAGTGCTATACTAGATACAGGACCACAACTTTACTGAGCTGAAATGCTTCACGTGGATTTTCAAGAGCACAAAAGCAGTCTTTGAGATGTTCCGTTTAAATATATATTCATCACTGTTTTCCCAAAACATTTTATCTCCATAATTAAAATTTTTTACATATATATTAAGCATGTCACCATATTAATTATATCCAAAAATTCTTGAAAATTTCACACACCTGTTCAGATGATCCAATTATTTACCGTCACAAGTTTACAAAAAAATTCACCTTTTAAGGAAAATCATTACAACACATTAATCCATTATCAATCATATCCGAAATTTAAGAAGAATGCCTTGTTCCTAAATAACTAAAGCCAGCAGAATCAAAAACAGAATCGAACAGAACATGAGAGACTGAAGTCACATCACGTTTGGGATCAGATGGACTAATCAGTCCTTAATCCAGTAACTCTATCTGACATGGACATGTGCTGAGCACACATACACACACATGCAAACACAAAGCATTTATCATTATTGAACAGTAACAACTTAAAAATAATTAATACAGACTTAAAACATTATACTAACAGCACTAAAGCTTGATTGTGGAAGGCGTGCCGTCTAAAGTTGGGTCGGACGCACACCATCACTGAGGTGTCATTAGATCTCATTATATAATAATATGAGTACAGGGCTTGTGCAAGGAAAAAACAAGTAAGAGAAGAGGCTTTTTTGCATTATTGTATGACACAGAATTTTACAGGAAAAGGCATGTGCTCTTTCTTACATACACACTTAAGAACACCTGTTGAAAACAACTGGTCTGCATTCAGTCCAGACGTCTGTGGGACGCAACTGTTGTGTGCAAACACAAAGAAGATCTAAGCAAAGGACATGAAAAATCCTTACAGTTGTGGTAACCTGAAGCACTTTAAGGTTCTATGTGACTTATAAATCCTAATATTTTATATTAAGATACGTTACCAACAACTTTTTTTCTTGCATCTTGTTGTGCTGTATTACATCACAGAGTTTTCAGACTATAGCAAGTTCATGGGCTTACAATTACAACCGTGAAGGGATTCAAGACTTTTCGACCTCATACTGGGCTGTGATCACATAATGAAATGTCAAAGTTATATTTAACTCTATCATGACAGCAATGATAATGGCCTTAAGTCAACTGATAAATACAATTATAAGTTATTTAAGAAAGTTTGGCATAGCCAACTGTACACACACACAAACACATAAGAAGTAACATGCAATACGGGGGTTTTCATATTAGTTATTAGTATTTTAATATTACAAAATAAACATCATTTTAAAGAATATCTCTGTTAGGCCTTTAGTCCTACATTATGGTAGTGTATAGTTTGATATTATGAACATGATAGATACAAAATGGAATTGAAAATCTAGTTTATTTTAACACAACAACTCAAAAGATATGGGCAACTTATATGCATTAATATTTTTCCACTTTTTCATAATTAAAGGGAATTAAATAAAACAGAGGACAAAATATATTTAATCCTCTTCAGTGTAATTACAATTTGCAGAAGTGTTTTTTGTAATTTTCTCCAGCAGCTTCTTAAGATTTTATCCTGAGATGCTTTTTAAAGAATCCTTGGGTATTAAGCGCTCTTATTGACTGCACTTGCATCAAAAGTCATTAATTTCAAAAGCAGTTTTAATTGTTATTACATTTTATTATAATAAAATGTAAGACTTGTTACATGATATCTCTGTCAATGAAATTATTTCAGACACTTAGGAATGACCCTTCAGATCAAAAGTTTAATTTAATAATGAGAAACATTTCCCTCCCAAAACTTTAAACCAGCAGTATCCAGAAATAAAGCTGTTTTAAAATATATTTTACAGTCATCACATTGCTTACTCACAACACAATAATGAAAGAGTCAAGTGATAAAAATAAACAAGATGCAGCATGACCACGTGCTTTTACATACAGATGTGACATAAGAAAACACTGAAAGATTTGACAAAGAAAATCTAAATGAAGAATTGTATAACTTAAAGATGTGTCCAGATACACTAATACAGTCATAAACAACACAACAGTAATATAACCTGAAATGTTACACAATGAAAAGTCATAAAGTGAGTTGTGTAGTGTAACACAATAACTATAGCAGTGTGTTACTTAAGTTATTATTATTAAAACTTTATTAAAGTAGAAATGAATGGAAGTACTTACTCTCTCAGCCTGAGGATCAGCTGTGCTGTGGGATCAAGCTCTGTCAGACACACACACACACACACACACACACACACACACACACACACACACACACACACACACACACACACACACACACACACACACACACACACACACACACACACACACACACACACGGCAAGTGGCCAATGAGAGAACGTGAAAAGACCTTTTAGGGTTGGGGGGGTGTGAGAGAGAGAGAGAGAGAGATAAAAATACCCCATGATCAGGGCACTGGTCCTGCACTGAGGTTGTAATGGTGATTTCAAGGGGTCCCATTATTAAGAGTTTGAATCATGTGCTTAATTAACTTTCCATTACTAAAATGTACAATAAAAGCAAACCATAAACCACTTTAAATTACATTTACATACCAGCTGTCACTCTACATTCCAACGTGACGTCATACTTTAGGTTTTTACTGTGACATCACTGCCTCCTATCAGCCACATTGTGTTACTACTGTAAGTGAACAGTTAAAAGGGATAGTTTACACAAAACTGAACATTCTGGTAAACATTACTCACTCTCTCTATATATGTCCAAGACATGTATATATGTCTGGTCAAACATAAAGAAAGATGTTTGGAAGAATCCTTCCAACCAAACAGTTATTGGAACCCATTGACTTCCATGCACTTTCTTTGTATCACATTCTTAAAAAAATCTTGTTTTGTTTTCAACAGAGCCAAAAGAAGAAATTTCTAGCACAATGGAAGTCAATGGGGTTCAATAAGTACTTTTTTGAAAGCATTCTTCCAAATATCTTTCTCTGTGTTCATCACAACAAAGAAGTTTTGGAACGCAAAGGCGAGTTATTGATGACAGATTATTTCCTTTCAGAAAGAGATCTCTTCAACAAATGACTGTACTGCTGTCATCTTTACATTTAATTTTTTTATTTAACGATCTGAATACAAATGTGAATGACAAAATGAAACAAATGTGTACTCTGATGTGTATTTAACATAAATAATAAGCTACATATATAAAATGATTAGTGCAAAAATTACATATTGTAAACGAACAAATCCTCTACCAGGAAGTAGAATTCTGCATAATAATAAACATTTTGAAGATGCGTAGGAAGTGAGCATATCTCTTTCAGCTCATTTGATAACAAACAGATTCATCAAAGAGAAACACTGAACAAACAACAATTTGCTCGAGAATCAAAACATGAACCCCCTTTAAAACAAACACTTGTCACTTTACAAAACATGGCAGAAGAACGTAAACTGTCAATAAGAACTCATTGAAGAGACATTGACAAACATTTCATTATTCCATAGCAGTCAGTCAAAGGGAACGTTTAAATCAATATTCACTGTTTTCATGTTCAACAAGAATTTTTGTGCACCAAAGTTAATCGATAGAAAACAAAACCGCCCCTAAATTCATTGATATCACCAAAAACTGTTTTATCTGTTCTAAGGGGTCTTCTTCAATGTAAGAATAGCGTCATTCATCTGAAAGATCTTGAAGCAGAACAGTCGGTAATGTACTACAGCCTGAATTAAATAAGTGACCATAACTCAATTTTCATCTCATGTTCCCATTCTGACTTGGTAGGAGGAGCCTATCTATATCTGTGACTCCGCCCCTCTGTCCTCATCCTCATTGTTTAACTACATACTGACATTAGGGACCTGTCAGGAAAGGATGAGCCAAAGCACTGCAGGCAGAGATGCGCTGAGCGGGATTAAATACCAGACACCGCTGCATAAAGATTGAAGTGTCAGATTTATGCTTAAACATCGAACGACTTTTAATCATGAATTGTTCATACGTACAGACAATAAGTCATTCTCCTCATGAGTCAGGTTGGGAAGAAGTTGTGTTGTGGGCTTCTTCTCAGCCCAGGATTGACTGTAGCAGACAGCGCTTTCTTTAGGCCAGTCCTTCTCACCTGGCACACCAATAACCCTGAGAAAGAACACCATCAGCAAATCAAGGCTTAATTGTTTGATTGATTGTATATGATTTAATCAATGATACAATTATTTGTACTAACTCAAAAATCTTTTGCAGCTGTTGGATCTCTGTGCATCCACAAAACAAAGGCCTGTGGGACAAAAAATCAAAGTCTTAAAACTAAGTTCTTAATGTTGTTTATATGTTTGTGTTGTGATATACTTAAATATTTGCAGGTATATTACTTTAAACAATTTCATAAATCCAAAAATGTGATGTCATGGACCTCTCTAACCAATGACATTATCTCATTTCCATCATAGAGATGCAAGGATGGTTCTTCTCCTACCTTAACAGAAAGAGCTCTGCAAAGACACAACCAGCACTCCAAATATCCACTGAAGACATGTAACTCGAGTGAAGCAGGACCTCAGGAGCTCTATACCAAAGAGTCACAACCTATAGAAACACAAAAACAACATATTTCATCCATAGCTTTTCTATCAGTAAACACACCATAATACGGCAAGATAAGTTAATAACTGTTGATAAGAGGTCCGTACACATGGGGTGAGGGCAATATGATAGGTATAGATCCTGGCCAGACCAAAATCTGCGATCTTGATCTCTCCCCGACTGCTCACGAGAATATTGTCAGGCTTAAGGTCGCGGTGAATGATGGTGTTAGTGTGGAGAAAGTCTAGTCCACTAAGAAGCTGACGCATAACATCCTACAAACAGAGAGGAGAACATGTGGATGAGGAGCATATTAGTAGTCTCAGAAGAATGTCAAAAAATTTATCCTACTGTAAAAGATGGGATATCAAGTGAAATGGCTTACGTGTAAAACGAAAATGTACACTACTGGTCAAAGTTTTGTGCACTTGAGCGGAATGTTTCTCAATATTTGTCAGAACTTTTGAACTTAAGATGTATGTCTAAATGACTGAAATTACTTTTTTAGACAAATATATAATTTTGCATACATACATTTCCACAACAAAACATTTTGATACATAAATGTTTTGAAAAGGATGACTTTCATTGAAAATGTAAAAAGAAAAGCTAGAAGGAGGGTAAAACAGACGAGGACTATCAAATTCTTCAAAAAGCATCTTAAGACGAGAACTTAAGAAGTTGCTTGATAAAATAACAATAAACATTTCTGCAAATATAAAACATCTAAAGATGATCAAATATAACTTGTTTAAGTTTATTCCCATAATTGCCAAAGTTCACTTTGTTTTATTTAACATTTTGAAACATTTGTTATTATTCTTAAATATGTACAAGATATGAAAGCATAAGAGAGTGAGTGTTGCAAAACTTTTGACCATTGGTGTATACAAGACAGCAATGCAGACTGGAAGACCAAAACCTTGATCGTATCTCTTTCCAGACCCTTTTCTGACACTTTGCTGAGAAATGTTGACAGATCCTGATCAATATATTCAAATACAAGAGTCAGGTCAAAGATCTGCTCCTGCCATCCGGCCGAGACATTCAGCAGCCTACGAAGAGATGTCATCACATAATTATACATGAAACTCCAAAGCCAAGGGTTGGATAAGAAAAACAACATCTGATCTCACTTGACTATGTTTGGGTGGTTAAAATGTCCTATTTTTCTCAGTAGAGCCACTTCTCTTATCATGAACTGAGGGATGCCAGTCTCAGGGTCCTCGGAGATGTTGAGTCTCTTGACCGCGACGAGGCGCTGCCGGTCCCGGATCTCTCGGGCCTTGTAGACTTTTCCATAAGCGCCCTGGCCAATTTCTGCCAGGATCTCATAATCTGACAGTTCCCAAGAATCCATAGTTGTGGAAATCTATTGAATTTGGCATTGTGAAATATAAAAGTAATTCAATAAAGAAACGAGATAAATGGATCCATGATGTTTAATGGTGCATTCTTTTAATTGCAATGCATGATGTTAACCCAATTTATAAATATGTGATGTAAATGCATTTATGATTGAACATTAATTCAGGTTTAAAGTTGCAAATTTAATCTATAATTGTGAAACCACATGTGAAACTGCTCGATGTCAATCTTTGACACTGACTTCATCAACTTATAAACTTTATTACACAAACTTTTGTTTATTACAAACACAATTAACGTGGCAAGTACGCGCGTAACTTCAGAAAACTTTCTCTGCTGGATTGAAAAACACGACATGAGAAACATATATCATGCATCTATCTAACTTACCTTTTTATCCGATGTCATCCAAAAACAAAGCTGAAAATGACTGTTGCACGGATCAATAAGTTGTGTTTGCCATGATTTTAATAAATGCTCGTGGTGAGACAGAAATGTGGGATTTATGGCTGTCCCTGTCAATCTGGCAACCAATGAACAGTTGTGGATTGATCATGAACTTTTTTAACTAATGTTTTTAACTCCCACACTAACTAATCAAAATGCATCTCTTGAATATCTTTCAAAAAAAATATTTTATTTTATTTGTAATGCTCTTTTAGGTGATGCACATAAAGTACAGTGCCCTCTTGTGATGAAACACACACACAGACACAAACTATAATTTCAATCAATAAATTGATTTATTGATTTTTGAAAAATCCCTTAAAGTATACAAAAAGTGTAAAGTAGTTGTTATGTCTGGTGTAGATGTGCACATTAAGACACCCTTTACAATTTCACACAATTGAAGTACACAAATAATTAATAAAATGAGGTTTGCATGCAATATATCTATTAAGTGTTTGTCTTTAGTGTTTCACACACTGATGAACATTATAACAAGTAAATAGAGATTGTAATATCAATTAACAGCAACATCAAAAAGTTTCAACTTAGAGCGGATATTGTGTTGTGAGGCATCGCAGTGGTTGAAAACATATTAATCTCAACAATACCTTCTGTCTTCATGAATCATATCTTAAAGCTCAATGATTATGAAATAGTGGTTTTCCCTCCCACAATCAACACTTTCAGAAAATTCCAGAGAATCACATGTGTCATTCATTCTGATGCAGATTTGTTCAGGGCATAACCAGATGCTACTTATTCTATCTTCTTGTTCCTGTTTTTAACCTTCTTAGCAAGAGCGATTGAATCAAGGTGAAGATTGCGATTCAGAATGACCGATCCACACGTCAGAGCCCCTGCCAACGCTCCGGCAAAGCCACACAGCATCATGTCCTGACCTGAGAACAACATCCAGGAATATATATGCAAGGATTTTTCTTATCTCAGAATACATCTGTGGATTCTTATCTTTCTTATCTCAGAATACATCTGTGGATTCTTATCTTTCTTATCTCAGAAAACATCTGTGGACACTCACCAGTGAGGAGAAGGTTTTTGACAGGAGTCTGTGGTCTCAGGGTGGCGTTCAGTTCAACGGAAAAGCGAGAAAAGCAATGATCAATCCCATAGATCTCTCCTTTAGGAGCGGCAATGTAATGTTGGTTTGTGATTGGGGTCCCTGCATCCACGTATTCAATCTACAGAAATAAAAGTAGAAATAAGATCTGGAACATAGAAGAGTCTTTTCCAGAAAGTGAGATAGTAAGACCTCATACCTTGTCTTTGATTTTAGGGAAGATCTGAATCACAGTCTCCAATATATTATTGATGATGCTTTCCTTCAGTTTTTTATAATCTGCATTTCTGTTCTTCACTTTGTCACCCTTCCACTCCTCAAACCATGCATAATCAGCAAAGCTAACAACAGTCAGGGTGGATTTACCTGTGAAGATTAACAGAATAGTTCTCAATACTATTCACAAACATGCTCAGGTGCAGATGTTTTGGTTCTCGGGTTCTTTTGTTTCTGAGTTTAACTAATTTTATCTGCTACCATTTACACATCGTCTTTAAATTTCAAACATGTTTGGTTCTTCCTTTTGCAGAATACATATTTTGAAAAATGTTAGTAAAAGGAGCTCATTGGTCCCAACTGCATTGGTTTTTGTGTTCATACAAAAGGAAGTCAATGACGACCAACTGTTACAAACATTTTTTTACAAGCTCATACATGGTTGAAATGACAAGAGGGTCAGTAAATTAAGACGTAGTTATTATTTTGGGGTGAACAACTGATTTTTTTTAATGATGATAGCATTAGAATCACAGCACTGTTCATAAACTTTACAGTACCTGGCGATCTCTCCGCCCAGGTGGGGTCTTTGGCAGAGGGTGAGGCAGCAAATATCATAGGGACGTTTTTAGCAGAATCTTCTCTTTTCCCCTTCATGTAGCCCTCCATCCTGTTAGAAAAGTAGATGTGGAAAGCGAATAAGAGCAGAACAACTACACTGCTGTCTAGAACAACAAATAACAAAAAAATTGAGCATTTAAACAAGCAATTAAACATAAGTACAGGTTTATGTTGGCACTTACAGGTCATCCAGGTTGTTCTCGGAAAAGATCCAGTAGTTGTCTGCTTTTAGACCCAGCTCCTCTTTTGTCCCATTGAGACCAATAAAGATACTGAGGCCGCCTTCACCATTCTGGACCATACTCAGATGTTTCTGAATCTCTGCACAACATCAAGAGACATTATAAATAGACAAAAATCAGATCTGACAAGTGTTAGTCTTAAACAAGAGGTTGAGCAAATAATGGCACAATTTTCATTTAGGGGAAAACGAAATTTTTTACATTACATTTTGTCATTTAGCTGACATTTTATGCAAAGCGACTTACAAATGATGTTTACAAATAAGCAGATACAAGATGCGATAACAAAACAAAAGCTAAATTGATGCCAGTCCTAGCAAGAATAACAAAACAGCGTTCCAAGTGTTAAGGGAGAAAGGAATTTTTTTTTTTTTATATAAGAAGAGTGAGGATGTTAATGGAGGTTTATTAGTAGTAGGTTTATTTGTTGGTTAGGTGCAAATGGAAAAAATGGGTTTTGAGGCACTTTTTGAAGATGGAGACAGAGTCTGATAGACACGTTTTGACGGGCAGATCGTTCCACCACTTCTCCCAGATTTCTGGCTGTCCTGGAGGGTTCTTTGATGGAGGGTCCTAGTCGGAAAGAGAGGTTGTGGCGGATCTTCGGGTCAGCGGGGATGGAGTTTCAGGACCATCATTGATTGTACATTATAACAGCATAGAAGAACATCATAGAATGTCTCATGCTGTAGTGGATTCAATGTTAAAAACATCCTCTGGCAGACCTCATCCTTACAGTCTAAAGTTAGGTCTCCGTGTGAAAGAACGCCTGTGGAAAACACTGAACTGCCCCACCATTCTTGAAGAAGATCAACCTGATGGTCTGATGATCCAAGTCAAAGAGATCTTTTACAAATCCACCTTAAATAAATGTGCCCCACGTGTGCATGTCGACATTAGCGGTGAACCTTTGCCATATGTACCAGAGAGTAAGAAGCTCTGCCTGTAACATCCATGCAGAGCTTACAGAATATAGTAAAATGTATATATTGTGTACATAGTTTCTGAATAAATATTTACATTCTACAACTATAAATGTGTCTGTTTTATTCTTAACTTCTTCACATGATTTCAGAAAAGTATAACATTACTAGTTGAAACTATAAAACAATAAAATCACATCACAAATATATATTAAACTGAGTGAAGCAGCTCACAATAAAATGTGTATTTGAAAAGACTGTTGAAGTCCTTCCTAGAGATATTTCACCCCCAAAAATTCTGCTGTGAATTACTCACTCTTTAGTTGTTCTAATCAGTATACATTTATTTTTTTGTTGAGCACAGATAAAAATATTTAGAAAAATGCACAGAACAGTTCCAGGACCGCATTGACTACCATAGAAGGGGCGTTAACAATTATAAAAAAAAAGATACTGAGAACTTTTTGCTGTCCTACATTCTTCAGAATATCTCATTTTTTGTTCAAAACAAATAAAAAATAAATATTTTTTTTCCTCCAATGGTTGTCAACGGTTTCTCAGCATTGTTAGGTTACGTTCTTCGAAATATCTGTCTCTTTGTTCACCAGAAAAGGAAATGTGTTTGGATTTGGAACAACTAAAGGGTGCGTAAATGATGACAGAATAATTATTTTTGTATCTCATGTAAGCCAGAACCATAGATTACCTCTGACTTTTTGATGGTGTGTTTCTGTGCTGCTGTGTTATAATTTAATATGATAAACACTCTGAATCATGGAGTGTGAATTTGCTCTTGTGCCCAATACAGTTTCAATGGCTTTTAAGAGATGGTCCATCCAAAAATGAACTTCTATCATGAACTAATTACCCTAAAGTTGATTCAAACATGTATACATTTCTTTGTTAGGTTAAACACAAAAAAAGATATTTGGAAGAATTTTCTGGAGTTTCAGGACCATCATTGATTTGTATATTATAAAAAAAACAATTATATTTTTACTTTTTGTTCTTTTGATAACAATTTTGAAGAATTAAATAAATTAAACCGTTCTGGGGCACTTTTGACTATCATAAATTTTTACTTCAATGGTAGTGAATAGTGACAGAGAAATCTGTTTGCATGTCGTCAGAAGCTGGAAACCTTTGCCATATGTACCAGAGAGTAAGAAGCTCTGCCTGTATCATCCATGCCGAGCTTACAGAATATAGTAAAATGTATATATTGTGTTCATAGTTTCTGAATAAATATTTACATTCTATTACTATAAATTTGTCTGTTTTATTCTCAATTAATTCACATTATACAAGTATAACATTACTAGTTAAAGCTATAAAACAATAATATCACATCACAAATATATATTCAGACCTGCAAACTCATTAGAGAAAAAAGGGTGCGTGGGGGGGGGGGGTTTGGGGGGTTTCAGGGGGTCAGAATGGGCGACGCAGACGCCCTCATTGTGAACCCAAGTAAGTGTTAGGCACATGACACTAAAATAAGAAAGCAACAAAAAAACAAAACACTAATTATATAATACTGAAAAAATTTTATTTTTTCCTTCTCAGCCCTGACAAGGGTTTCACAAACACATGCACGCCATGGACAGAAACAGCATGTTTTACTGAAAAACATTCCTTTTCTTTTCTACTGCGCCTGGACAAAGGTTTCACAAGCTCGCTTTCCTTGTTTGGCCACAAACCTCCTTCTGGCCAGAGCCTCCTCTTCTACCTTGCTTCTTCTGGCCAGAGCCTCCTCTTCTACCTTGCTTCTTCTGGCCAGAGGCTTCTCTTCTACCTTGCTTCTTCTGGCCAGAGCCTCCTCTTCTACCTTGCTTCTTCTGGCCAGAGCCTCCACTTTTGCCTTGCTTCTTCTGGCCAGACCCCCCACTTCTGCCTTGCTTCTTCTGGCCAGAGCCTCCTCTTCTACCTTGCTTCTTCTGGCCAGAGTCTCCTCTTCTACCTTGCTTCTTCTGGCCAGAGCCTCCTCTTCTGCCTTGCTTCTTCTGGCCAGAGCCTCCTCTTCTGCCTTGCTTCTTCTGGCCAGAGCCTCCTCTTCTGCCTTGCTTCTTCTGGCCAGAGCCTCCTCTTCTGCCTTGCTTCTTCTGGCCAGAGCCTCCTCTTCTGCCTTGCTTCTTCTGGCCAGAGCCTCCTCTTCTGCCTTGCTTCTTCTGGCCAGAGCCTCCTCTTCTGCCTTGCTTCTTCTGGCCAGAGCCTCCTCTTCTGCCTTGCTTCTTCTGGCCAGAGCCTCCTCTTCTGCCTTGCTTCTTCTGGCCAGAGCCTCCTCTTCTGCCTTGCTTCTTCTGACCAGAGCCTCCTCTTCTGCCTTGCTTCTTCTGGCCAGAGCCTCCTCTTCTGCCTTGCTTCTTCTGGCCAGAGCCTCCTCTTCTGCCTTGCCTCTTCTGGCTGCGGCAGCGCTTCTGGATGGCTATCAGTCGAACACCCTACGTCTCTCCATCTCCTTCAAAGCTGCTTGCTTTCTTAAAGCTTTGTCCTTACTTCCAGCCGACAGGATGTTTTGACACATCTTCTGATCCACTGGCCCATACTACTTTAGTTTTCTTTTGGGTCAGCATGGTGCGTTTCACAGTTTGGATGGTACTCAGAGTGCTGATGCTCATGCTGTCACTTTTTTTAACACAAATATTTATTACAAGGCTGTATGCAAAGATTTCAAATTATAGCTTAGGATGCAAAATGTATTGCATTATACAGAAATTTGCAGTCGGCTAGTTTGGTGCATTACTGTACGTTCACACCGCTGCAGGCGAGAGGGTCAAGAGCATCCGGAAGTCATTCATTTTAAAGCTTGGGCTACCTCAAGCTGACTTGAATGACCAGACAACCTCCATATCGTGTCATTTATCAGGGTAGCTCAGAATTGGAATAGTAGCCAGATCTAAGGGATTAAGTTAGGGCCTCATGATAAGGTTACAACCTAAGTTAGTATCTGAAATGCTATATACTTATGTAGCAAGCTATATGGTAAACTTTAGTAAACAAGACGGTCAGACAATGCAGGAAATAAACATACAACTAGCTAATAATTTGCTATCTTGCTAACCGAAATTCCAGCATTGGATCCGCTTGTGTTGCTTGCTATGAAGCATTTTGCTCGACATATCGCCTAACTGTGTGGAATATAACGCCACGTCAATCGCGAAAGTTGAAACAATTGAACTTTGGCAAAAATTCTCGCTGCGTTAACCAATCAGGAGCTTGCTTTATCTAAAAAAAAACATGGAGGATAAAGTCATCAGGGCTTTATATGGAATCAGAGCTTTATAAATCCACATTATACATGTACTGATTATATGTATGTGCATATTGCACACTGTCTTATGTTGAAGTCTGTATTATATGTTACATGTTATATGTTTTTCTGGAGCTAGCTCCCAAGAATTTCCGTTATCAGGGCACATGTGCTGTGGTGATGTGACAATAAAAGTGACTTTGACTTTATTATACTTTAAAAAAGACAGGAATAAAATTGACATTTACTGGAAGACATTTAGTGAAGAAAAAATTTCTCTTTACTCAATTTGAGCTTTATACACATATTGAGAATATAAATAAAGCCGTCACATGAAGTTTTATCGCTTTATTTTACAATAAAATGACTTTTCCTCTGATATATTGATGAGTTCACCTGACAGAAGCCCCTCCCCCTGACAGAAGCCCCTCCCCCCTGAGCGAATGGTGCATTGGACTCGAATGAAGCGAAATCAACACGTGTAAATTCGCGTCTGGTGTGAATGCGTCATAAGCATTTACACATCACGTGTCCTTGACTGGCGCGAAAACAGATGGCAGTGTGTTTCAATATCCTGAAGCAAGAGCTGAGATTCCGATTGGTCCAGAAAAAAATTCATTTATAAGAATTGTCCAATGATGGTCTAGATGACACGCAAGCCCACGCCCACCCCCACCTCTCTCTCTTGATTGCCGCGAGTTCAGTTGAGATTCCGACCCCCTCCTAAAAAAAACTCTCCGGTTCTGCACAATTCACGTGAATGACCCAATTGACAATGAAGACTGCGATTATCGCCGAAAAGCGACAAGTTTGCAGGCATGGGGATGACAAGTTCAGTTTTCGCAAGGTTCAGTTGTAGATGGTGGTCCTTCAACCAGAGAGCAATGTCACTCAGGCATGCTGAGTAACGTGCCCATACCGTCTGGTCTTCAGGGTGGGATGCTAAGTGCAGCTGCGTGTCGTCCGCAGAGCAGTGATAGGAAAAGCTGTGCTTCCGAATGACAGTTACCAGCCAGGTCATGTAGATGGAGAAGAGCAGCGGCCTAAGCACTGAACCCTGAGGTACACCAGTGTAGGGCTGTAGCTATCGAATATTTTAGTAATCGAGTATTCATTTACATTTAGTCATTTAGCAGTATTCTACCGAAAATTCCATCGATTAATCGAGTAATCGGATAAAATGTGTTTTTACTTAATTAAAGTGTAATATTAAATATACAAGAGAAAATAAGACTCTTGGGTCTCTAAAAATTAACAACTAAGCTTCCTTATTTAGAAAACAATATTTGTATTTCTTAAATGCTTAAAATGCAATGCATACATCAAAAATAAACATTTAATTATAACCCATTGTTTCTCTGTCTGTACTGTGAACAATGAAAATAATGTTGACAGATGAATTAAGTGCATTTAAGTGCCATTCATTTTGGGTTTTAAATAAAGCATTTTCTGAGATACAAAAACAAAAATAAAATGTTTTTCAAATTACTTTAAGTATCAAAACTTAGGCATACATTAAAATAAGTAATAATACAAAAACACTTCCTTTTAGTCATGCAACTTAACTTTCAGAACTAAAAGTTAACTAAAAGTTCTAAACATAAGCCTTTACTGTCTTGGAATGCTTTGTAGCATTTAGGAGGCAAAAACACAGAACAAGAGTCCATGCATGGATTCATACTGAGTGATTTAAGCAAATATATTCATGAGAATATAACTCTCTCTCTCTCTCTCTCTCTCTCTCTCTCTCTCTCTCTCTCTCTCTCTCTCTCTCTCTCTCTCTCTCTCTCTCTCTCTCTCTCTCTCTCTCTCTCTCTCTCTCTCTCTCTCTCTCTCTCTCTCTCTCTTCCTCCCTTCCTCCCTCGATGTGTGACGCTCTGATCCCAAACCTTGGACATTATGAGTCGTTTTCTTCTGTTTCTTCTCTTTGCTCATCGCCACTGTTATCACTTCCAGTTTGCATCTCGCGCCCTCAAATGAAATCACCGCTGACTCCTTGCGTCTCCTTCCGCTTTGTGTGTGACGTAAACGCGCTGTGTCACGTTAAAAAATCATCGCGAAAGAACCTGATGTGAGCTTTAAAATAAATTAAAAGAAGCTTCGAGGCAGAGGAATTTGCCTCGATCATTTTTTGTAATCGAGTAACTCGAGTTATTCGAGGAATTGTTTCAGCCCTACACCAGTGTTAAGATGTTGCGATTCTGAGACTTCACCTCTCCAGGATATCCTGAAGGACCTACCTGAGAGGTAGAGAGGTAGAGATGCCCATTGTCTTATGCGATGAGAGGAGATTGCAATGGTTTAGTAGATGCAATGGTTTCAGATTGTCTAAACAGAAAGTTAGTGTGAAGCAAAGAGAGTCCACGGCACTGTTAGAGTTAAGCGAAGCGAATTGTTCAGGAGTAGGGAGCTTAGAGGAGACAGCAGATTACAGGGTGGTAGGAGAGAGCGTGCAGAGGTTCCGTCGGTAAGTTACAAGTGAGGAGGGCGGTGTTGTGTCTGGTGTAGACTGATCAAGATCACACGTGATAATGAAATGATCGGATTTATGCAGCGGGGTAACCCGACCTTGACGAGTAGAACAGTAGCGTGTGTAGAAACTATCACTCAATAATTTTAACACTGTTTAACACTGATTATGTTAATTCTTGATTTGCCTACAACACTCTCAAAACAGACTCTTACCGGGCATAGCTTGTACATCTTTGGGTAGAAGATTCTGGTAGGTGTTGAGAATTCCAGCATCGGAAATAACCATGGGAGCGCGGATGTGCACTTCCTCCTGGCCCTTCATCACACTCACACCTGCATGCATGCAAACCAATACATCTGCTTAGATCAAACTTGTTCTACATGCTAGTAAATCTCTGAAGAGCCAGTGTCTTACCAATAGCCTCTTTAGCATCGTTGAGAAGGATGCGGTTGACTGGTGCTCTAACAAGCACAGCTCCCCCTGCCTTCTCAATGATTGGGATCATGTGGTAGGCAATCTCACTAGCACCTCCTTTTGGGTACCAGGCACCATTTAGATAGTGATGCACGATAATGCTGTGCATGGAGAAGCTTGCCTCTTTGGGCATTTTACCTGATCAGAAAAGTAACAAAAACACTGAATCAATTACAGGAAGGTCATGGTACACACTGTAGTGAAGTGAAGTGACATGTTGCCAAGTATGGTGTTCCATACTTGAAATTTGTGCTCTGCATTTAACCCATCCCAGTGTACAAACGTAGTAAGTGAACTTATATGGACAGTATGAACACACACCCGGAGCAGTGGGCAGCCATGCTGCGGTGCTCGGGGAGCAGAGGGGGGGGGCTGCCTTGCTCAAGGGACTCACCTCAGTCGTGGTATTCCCGCTGGATCCGAGTCTCGAGCCCGCAACCTTCCGGATCACGAGTCCAAGACTCGAACCACAAGGCCATGACTGCCCAGATTGCACCAGGGCCTTTTTTTGTTGGCTCCGTGTGTCAGAATCACAGGCATTGATCGTTTAAAGAGATAGTTCACCTTAAAATGAATTCCGTACTCATTAACTCTTTAACCCTTAATACAAAATATTTTGAAAAATTCAAAATATCTTCTTTTGTGGTCAAGTGTGACAAGTTAATAATGACAGAATTTTTATTTTAGGTGAATTAGAACTTTAATTATTATTCATTTAATGGTGACCTTACCGTAGGTTCCAAAGATGTAGCTGAATACAGCTCTCAGGTCTTTATTTTGTGTAAGCCCATTCACCACCTCAGTCAGACTGCGGGAGGCATAGCGGAAGAAGATAGAGATGCGTTTGCCAAGGCCTGTGTGCACCAAGAACTTTGCTATGGGGACTGGCAGGAGCTTAAGCAGGACCATAAACCACACACCATGACCAACTTTCTGATGGGGACATTAACAGGATTACACATACAAAAGATGATAAGTTTGACATGTGAAAGTGAATGATTTGTGTAATGACAATCACTCCAATCTTGTAAATCTGAAAAACTGGTTCACTTCTGCTGTCACTCATGTTATCTTTGGAGAGATGTCAAAACACTTTGTCAGTGCCAGACTGAGTGAAAGTTCAGTGAAATGACTGCTTATTGTATGCCTGTCACAAGGATTCAAAACCATGCAATCAAAATTTTGTAACCTAACCACAACTATTTTATATAACAGAAATTATTGTAGGCGTTAAGAAAATACAGGAGATCTGTACTATATGCATCAGACCTAAATCTAACATGATATTTTACAAGACATATAACTTTAGTGGAAATATTTGATTGATTTTAGATTTTGTAGAAACAATGATTTTACTGCAACTAACAATGTAGAGGTAAACCTAAACTTAGAAAATGACATTTTATATTGCCAGTTCATCGATTGTGAATTAAAACGTGAAAAAATATGTAACAGTGTTAATACAACCAGCAAAACATACAGTTTAAATGTGAAACGCACTTAAGATTTATAGTTCACACAAAAATGATAAAAGTCTCGTACACTGGCCCTCTTGAACTTTCAAACTTGTTTATCTTTTTTCTTTCACAGAACACAAAAAAGTTATGTTGAAACAAGCTGATGCAATACGCGGCACCCATTCATTTTCGCCGTAGAGACACAAAAACAATGCAAATGGTTGCCAGTTATAAAAATGATTAAATATATATTTTTTGGTGTTTAAAAAGATATCATTGTTAACAAAAGATATATCTTCGCCCTCAATTGACACAACTATACCCTTACCTTGGTAAGTCTTATGTATTCATCAATAGCCTTCTCTTCCCCTGGGAAGCGTTTTTTTAGTTCATCTGGGAAGCGTTTCTTTCCACTATAGATGGGATAAATGCGTCGGTTCTCCGGTGGGCCCAGAACCACATGGTCATGTGGGTTATCCAAAAGCTCCCATTGCAACTGTCCATTGGTCAGTTGATCGATAACACAGCGCATAGGCTTGTGGTCCTGCAGCTCGCCAATATAGTGAATACCTAAGACAAAGAAAAATTGGAATAAATGTGTCCCAGCCTTTAAAACTTGATGTTCTCTAAAATACACAAAAATCATTCTACACGGCGTAAAGAACATTCTGAGTAAGATCATGGATATGACAATGATGATTTGTAAAATCACTCTTTAATTCTTGTTTTCTCAGAATGTCATTTGCAGACTTCAGCCGGCTTTTCTGCTTAAAGTCTTTAAACAATAATTCATAGTTCTCAACCCGGAACATGTGCTTCTCTGAACTTCTTACCAATATCAAACTCAAAGCCTTGCTCCGTAAAGGTGTGACAGCATCCTCCAGCCCGATCATGTTGCTCAAGAACCAAAACTCTTTTACCCACTTTAGCCAACAGGACAGCAATTGCCAACCCACCAATGCCACTGCCAACCACCACTGCATCCAAATCCTGAGGGATCCTATTGGCCACAAAACCTTGATATGACAAGAATAGAAAGGACTGAAGAAATTATTCACAATAACAATCATATTTCATATGAATGGAGATCATCATTTAGTTTTCTTAAGTACTCAGCAATGTTAATCATTAGGGTCAACAGAGATTGCATGCAGTATATGTGTGCACTTTAACCCTTGACTCACCTTGCTTTAAAACTTTATTCTTCACCTTACGAACAAACTCTATGGGTTTCGGTGGCTCACGGGTGTCGATTTCAAAAGGGTTCGGTCCGGTTCCTAAAAAATATTTCAGGAGGAAAACCAGTAAGGCTAAACATATTATCAACACAGCGAGCCACATGTTGCCGAACTCTCAGTGTTGTCAAACAGTGTCAAGAGCGAGCACTTCCGCATTCACAGTGCCATTCATCGAGACCACGCCCCCTCGGGTGATATTTGACCAATCACAAGACTTCCAATCAAATCGTGTAAGGGTTCCTGCATGACATGTGATGTAATATAAAGTGTTGTTAGTTCATGTAATCCCAAACTTTCTTCCACTTTAATCTTTCAAATCATCCTTAGTTTTGGGACACTTTTTCACCTGTGCAATCAAATCCTAGAATAATAATACACATATTTATCAAATAAAACAGAGGGAATAATGAAATAATAACTAATGTAACTTTAAAATGAAAAATACAAAATAAACATCTATATTTTATCATCATCAGTGTGATTAAAGGTCTGAGATGGATTTTAAATCCTTGTGTTAATGTCTAATCTATGTCTTATTGGCAGTTTAATATTTAGTCAAAGTCATTCATCTTCAAAACATTTTTTATTAAATGAAAAACCATGTACACAGAATTTGCTATATTGTATTTTTGTCCATTTAACTATTTTCTTCCACCTAGGCATTAGTGTCAGTTTTGGTCTGGTGGTTGGACTTGTAAGCAGAAGGTTGTGGGTTTGAATCCCAGTGTCAGCAGACAATGACTGAAGTGTCCTTGAGGAACACATCTTACTCCTGTTTGCTCTGCAGTGATAAATGTAAGTGATTAAAAGTGTCTGCCAAATGAATTAATGTAAATGTAGGCTACCGCCTAAAATAAAGAAAAGCTTGTTTTTTTAAATAAATCAGGATAATAAAACATTTTCAGAATAATCAGAAGGATTTTGTGTCTCAAAATTCTTGACTGGCAGTTTACTAACAGTGGAGTGTACGAAACACATGGTCAAAGCTCAAGCCATAATAGAGGAGCAAGTTAGACTACCACCATTAAAAAAACGACAACCTTAAGTTTGACAAAATGTAAAATCTGGCTTTATTTAAACAAGATTACAAACATAAATTCACTGTCAGAATGGTCTCTTTATAGTAAGTGGGTGATGCCCTTAAGAGTTCAGGTCCAAAACATAAAATGTTGTTTCCTTTTGGGTACATAATTGTTCATATTGTACACTTGTAAAGGTACATTTGAACTAATTAAAACATTAAACTATAGGTACAAATAAAATTTGATTATGAGTACAATTGCGTACCTAACGTACAATATTTTATGTTTTGAACATAGACCAACAATTATAAAAATGGACAAACCCAAAAATTGCCACCAAAGGATTTATATTATTCGGGTTGAAACAACCCAAATATTTGAGTTGAAACAACCCAGCATTGGAGAAAACATTCTTTTAGTGAAGCTCTACAATCCTTAGAAGCACATCGATGGCTATTGTATCTACAAAAGTACAGTTTTGTACTTTTCCTAACAGTGTTATTTGTTGATACTTGATCAGGGATTACAAGCAGGAAATTCAAGCAGGAAATCAGAACAGTTTAATGATTAATGATTAGCTTTTGACAAAAATCTAACTGGTCAATTAGCTTCAAGTTTAATATTCAGTTTTAACCTGTATCAACATGGTTAAAAACATGGAATCTCACATATTCTTTTCTCTCTACGTAAGCAAGAAACATCTCCCCATTTCTTTCCTTTAAGGATGATACAGTCTTCTCCTTCAGGATCTTCTGCTTTCCAGTCATCTGGGGGGAACTCCCAACTAAGAAAGAAGAAAGTAAATTATATGTTAAGAAACAAAGCAGATAGTGTATAAATTTGCTAATTGCTTTAAAAATGATACTTGCAAGAGGTTACTGTTTAAAGGCCTGGTGTCCACCCAAAGCCACACCCCTTCAGTAAGGCTGTCAGTCAAACCAATCCAGTGATAATCATCAACACCGTTCACATGTTCCGAGATAAATTCCTACACACAGATTTTATGTTATGTTGGTCTGATGATATCTACAATTCATTCTAATCTACCATCTATTATTAACTTGTTTTCTGAATTTAAAGTGTAAGTTACCGTATTTCTCTACCTGCTCTTCATCACTGTTGATGATCACCAGATCTCCACCCAAAGCCTGACAGCGTTCCCTGCTACTGTTCCAGTTCTTCACATCATTAGAGAATACGTAGAAACTGCCATTTGATTTGAACCACTTCTCTTGCAAATCTAAGCAGATTATTTTTGTTAATAGAGGATATGATCGCACATGTCTTCTGTGGTTAAACCAAAACCAGAGTGCAACCGGAAATGATAAAATATTCATGCAAACAACTCAGTATGCGTTAGTTTATATCCACTGCAATATGATTCCAACAAAGTCTATGACATGAAATAAACAGACAATTTTAACACATGAACAATCTGAAGATCAAGCATGTACAAAAACCATATCAATTTCCATCCTCACAATATTTTTCTTATTAATATATGATGAAGATTAATAATATAACAGGTCTACCTGAGCAGTTTAGTTGTCTATTGTTTGTTATTTTCTCATAGAAGATTGGTTGTTCATCTAAAAAAAGATTACAACTGTTTCAGATTTATGTACCTTGTAATGTGTTTCTCAAAAAAAGCTTTTCACTTGCCTGAGTATGGACAGTATCTTCTTGGTTCACAATGTTCATGTACATATTTGTTGTAATCTGTAAAGCATCACCATCAAATTAAAAAATCATAGAATTTTAAAAGGAAATATATATATATGTCTCTTATATGTTTGTCATTGTAGGGAAAATAAAGATGCTTACACACGTATGTCAACCCTACATTTGCTAACAGGGAAAGAAAGAGAAGAACAGAACATTTCCGCATGATTGCTGTGGAACAATGTCCTGTTCAAGAAAATACCAATGGTTTGAAAAGCTTTTATAGTTAATGAGAAAATATTTATACAGAGAGCATTAATTGAAATATAGTATCACATATACAAAACATGCTTTAAATTCTTTGATATCTTTAACATCTTAATGTCAATAAAAATGGTCTATACTTTCTTACTATTGTTCTTTTTTTAATGACATGGATTACACTTACGCTTTTCTGTCTCTGTTGGGTCTTTGGAGTCAGTCAAGTGAATTTTCCTCGGCATCTTTGTGTCGGCCGAGAGATTTTTCAGTATAACGAAACTTTTGTTCGTCCCATGTGATAAGCATACTGAAGATTTGCAGGTGTGGGTGGCTTTAACCACATCGAATGAAAAAGTTTGCTAGTTGAGAACAGTTTTTAGATGGTTGGTTTTGGTATGTTTGGTATGGTATTTTCTCAAAAATAACTCCTTTTTGACAGGACTCAGTATCAAGTATTTGAAAAGAGTGCTTGTACTTATCTGATATTGAAATATAGTTTTTTAAGGGATATTTATTTAATTTTAAGTTAAGAATACAACATTATAGAAATGGTTGCCGTATTTGGCCCTTGTATCTCAAATACACGTGTAACCAAAAAGGGAATGTCAACAGTGAGTAACTTTATTTAATATGTATGTCACGAACGATGACGGGTAGTTATCTAACATTTTAAATGCTACATTAAATATTGTAAATATAGACTTAAGTTTTTTCCATTCATAATCATTCACATTATGGGTTTAATGAACACAAGGTGTAGCACAAGACTGTTAGATAGCACCAATAAAGATTAGAACATTGCACATTGCAAAAAAACACATTAGTAGTAAAATAAACCAACAATGTATATTTTTGTGTTTTTAATCAAAATTATTAAGCATAAAAGAGAAACACTCCTGAACAAAATCTAAAGACAATACAAGTATTTTCATTTTGCATTTGTAGATAACAGGATGTAAGTACTCCTTTAAAATGTCAAAGGAAGAAATAGGAGAAAGAAAGAAGAGCATTTATTGAAAACTGCATTGCAACTGAAAAATTTATTAAAGTGGTAGACCGTTAAAAATTTCACCTACACTGAACCAGAAGTTCAGATGAGCTTTTCATGAATACACAGGCAGATACTCAACCCAAATTAAGGCCCATACTGATGCTGACAGCAGCTCGACAACCATAAGACGGCATCTTTGAGAGAACGCCTTTTATTAAAAATGTCTTCAAATGCCACGTGTTCTCTAACACCAAAAACTCACCTGTTTAGAATTTGCAAGGGATCACCAAACACGGGACCCTGAGAAGTGGGAGAAACTATATCGTCTGACCAAAAAAATGTAACCTGGATGGTCCTGACGGACCATCATTTCTGGCATGACAAGGAGAACCCACAAGAGATGTTTTCTACGTGGCACAACTAAGGTGGCTCAATCCTGATATGGTGTGCGTTTTCTTTCAATGGGAAAACTGAGCTTAAGGTTGAGCAGGGTCCTCTGGGTCCTCTGCAGGGGTCCCCTGGGTCAAACGGGTCCTCGTGTGTGCATTATTGACTTTCAACAACACTTGGACTTACAAACGCTTAACAAAAAAAATATTCCTAGACAGAATCCTCTTTTGGACCATGCTGCAAGCGTGTATTTAATGATGGACCTTTGGAGATGGATGGTAAGGGAACTTTACTAATAAACTTTTCTGCGTTATCCTTTAGAATTGGTCCAAAACTTTTATCAGCCAACAAACAATCCGTTCAAATGAAGGTTTTAAGTAATTGTCACTCTCCGTTTTTAGTATTTAGCTTCTTTTTATTGCCAGTTTAAAGCAGTACTTACATCCTGGTCATGACCCACCAGTGCAAAGTATACAAATACTTGAAATGTTTCCCCCGGTCTTAAGATTTTGGAGTGTAATAATAACTTGCTAGTGCTTGTATAACATCTAATAACGTATTGTAAGACACACAGTGTAGAAGAAATTCAACAAACATGAAATGAATTAAGACTTTTTTACAGGCATGGAATCTCACAAATGCTTCGTTCCTCTCTCTGACACAATGCATCCTCTTGTGTATATCCATTAATTATAGCACAGTTTACTTGTTCCAGACCTTCCCAGTTCTTCTCACTGGTGCCAGTCCAGTGAAGATTAGACTCTCCAGTGATGCATAATCTCTGAGCCAGAAAATCCTGCATCACAAATAAATTATACTTTAATATGGGTATTCACCCATTTTAACATTCCCCTTTTTGATACTTCCTTCCTCTTTCAAAAACATTTGTTCATGTACCTAAACAGTTTCATGTACCTTTTCCTGTGTGTCGTTGATAATAACCAGATCCCCCCCGTGACTCCGACAGCGTTGTCTGCTGGAGTTCCAGGTCTGGGTATGGCTGGAGAAAACATAGAAACTGCCATTGCCTTTTACCCACTGCTCTGGCAAATCTACACAGACATTATACAGTTATCAAGAATAGGAAATGAAAGTCTGTGGTTTGACTAGAAATACAACTATAAATAGGCAATAAGCTTACACCTATTTTGTTGCACTTTGACAGTAATTTCTCAGTACGTCTGGCTGAATGGTTGTTAAATAAAAAATTAAAACATGTACTATAAGAAGAGAATAACCTAATAGAAATGCTTTTTGTAAGAAGTAAGTAGTTGTTTTAGATGTTTTAAGTCATAAGTCATTAGCATGAAGGCTGGCATTATATGTAATAATAGTTATACTGTAGTTCTTGTGTACATTTTATCTAGACACATTGTTACCTGGGCAGTAGTTTGCTAACTCCACATTCTTCTCAAATTTACAACTGGGATTACCTTGCGAAAACAAAAGTGCATTAATTTCCAAAAGTTTCGGTATTTTATAATATAAATCAAACATTTACTGTAGATATTATTTACTTGAGTTCAAGCAATTTCTCACTGGCTCACAATGCAGAAACGTATTTGTGTCCTTCATGAAATCTGCAGAGAACAAAATGAAAAGAAATTGTCTGAAAATGTCTGTATATGTTATTGCCTTGACATGTGTGCTGAGATGATGTTTGATTTTGCGTTGTTGTTTTTTACACTTACACAGGCATCCTAACACTGCATTAACCAAAAGAGATATGGAGAGAACAGAGCCCACACCGACATAGACATACTGTCTCTTCTCTGGGCCAGACCTGCCTAGAAAATATTATACTGGACAATAAGAAAAAACAAAGGCATTGAAAGGGATCACATGATACAAAACGTGGCTTTCACAAAAAAATCTCTTCTTTTTGGGGATGGAATATTTAACTTTTAAAGAAATTTGATTGACCTATGATGCAAGGTTGGGTTGTTAGCCTTTAAACTTGGATGATATGTTCCCATCATAAGGAGGCAAAGAGTGACACTGACACACTTTTTCCAGTGGACCAACGTGTGTTAACTATTTATAGATAACCGTGTCACCAAATAAAAGCTGATTAACAACTATTTATTTTGCTTAATTTGATCAATGCTTAAGCAACTTACAGAGTCTCTGGAGTTTCTGCAACAGTAATGTGTTTAAAAAGAAACATCAACATTTTACAAAAAAAACCATGCCATTGCATTTCCGTTAATGCTTCAACGACATTTAAAGTAAAATACAGGTAAAATGACTGTAAAAAATTTATACGGAAAGTTTCATCACATCAATACAGCAAATTGTGCCAGGTTTTTACAGTGTAGCTAGGTCTAGTAGAATGATCGCGACATGCATGTTGAGCAGTTTTTATGTAAACATTATTAACACAAAGTGGCGTGCGATCTGTATATGCAGTCATGTCCGTGTCATGATGTCACAGAATAAAGCACATTTGATTTTTAACAAGAATGAATTCTCACCTTCCTTTTTGTCGTTACTCTTCCAGTTGATGTTATCATAAACATGATCAAATAAGTTTTCTTTGGGCATTGCTGTCAAAGTGAGAAGCGAGGCTTGCAAAGTAAAGCTATGAGTGAACAGATAAAGCTTGTGTCTGTGGGTAGCACTGCAGGCATACCAATACACACTGAACATCATTTCCTATAAACAATAGTGGGTAGCAGTTTGCAGTTGATCATTTGTCGGTAAATTTGTGCAGGTGGGACTTCAATGGCCATTAACCACAAACAGTATTGGATGTAATCTATCCTGCAAGCAAAATTGTTGCCATGTACATATATATATATATATATATATATATATATAATTAAAGAGACAATACCACCCTTCTCCTCATTTTACATTTCCTTTGTTAGTTTGGTAGTACCTGTATACAATTTATGAAGTGGCAAATCCCAAAGTTAAGGAATCATATGCATTGGACAATAGCAAACGACAGTATTGTAGGCAATCAATTACTTCCGTGACGTGTCGTCAGAGACACGTTACGGAAGTATCTGGATTCACACGATGTCGCCTCATCACGGTTGGTGATGCAATTACTAAAAGCCGAGTTGATCAATAACAGTAGATTAGACCATTTGACCAATCAGAGCACACTGGGAGGTGTCTTAAAGAGTCAGAGACTAAATTCAAGGAATACATGAGAAAAGATGCATCTCTGTAGTGGGTGCTCAAACAACAAAAATATTCATATGTTGATGATCCACTTATTGAATATATTCAATACTCTTAATTAAATATAATCAAAAGAATTGATAATAATGTTAATGTTCAAAAGATCATCTTTTTTTATTATAAAAAATTGCGCTTCATTACCCCATAGATGAAACTTTTGCCTAAATGGTTCGATAAAGACCATCTTAAGAACCATGCTCTCTCATAAACAGTTCTTTGTGGTGAAAAAGTTTATTTACATTATAAAAAGATAACAAAAAGATGGTACATTAAAGACTTATGATTCATCGTAGAACTAAAAATGGATCCTCTTTGACAGAACCTTCTTCTGTGAAGAACCTTCTAAGTGTCTTTATTTTAAGGTATGTATTTCCTTTTCCTTGCAAATATTTACTAAGCACACAAAATTTCACAAATCCTTCTCTCTTTCCTTAAGCAAGACACATCTCGCCATTTTGCCCCAACTGCTTGTCCATTTAACACAACACAATCTTCACCTTCAGGATTCTCGGGGGACATGTAGTTATCTGGTGAAACGTCCCATAAACTGACATAGAAAAGAAACACGTTTTGTTATTTTTAATAATGCAAACACTTAAAAAAAATGATGAGACAATTAAAATCACTTCATAAAAGATATTTAAAATGATACTTGCTTAAGATTTTGGCTGGTGTTGTCCACCCACACCCACTCATTCTCAATGCGGCTATCAGTCAGACCACTCCAATATAATACTCTAGAGCCGATTTTCAATATTTGATTTGCAAGAAAATCCTGTCAAATAAATATCACATCAACCATGTTTTAGAAGAAAAAATTAAGATGCAATCACATTTTATATCTCCTTCTATACCTGCTCTTCTGTACTCTCGATGATCACCAGGTCTCCACCCAGAGCCTGACAGCGTTCCCTACTTCCATTCCAATTCTTCCGATCCGTAGAGAAAACATAAAATCTGCCATTGTTCTTCAACCATGTTTCATTGGAATCTTTTGTGACAGAAATTGAAAGAACATGTAATAGCATATATACTTTATTATTGAGTGATGTTTGACTTACCTTTTTCTGGACAATTATGAGCTGCTGTCCATTTATTAGTTTCTTTAGGATGGCTCCATATGTCCTTAACATTGTGTTTATCCTCTTGTTCTTAATAAAGCACACAGATAGAGAAAGTGTTATAATACAAGCAAAACAAGTTATATCTCTGTGTGATCACATAGAATGAAATGACATGGACTTTACATACAGTACCTAGATCTGAGCAGGCTGTAACTGGCCCACAACTCGCTTTACCATCTCTGTGATCTGTCATGAAAATAAGAGCACATAAGTTACATTACACAGCCCATCACAGTAACCTATAGACACAACCTTATTGTTCTGGAAAAAAATGTAGATGAATGTTTCTTATAACAACAAGATTTTACAATTTGTATGTATTTATGTAAAACATGTAGTTACTCACGCAAATACACCAGCACCACATTAGCCACCAAAGAGAAAACAAAGAGAACCGCAATGCAGATAACACCTTGCTTATCGCTGAAGACGTTTTTTTCTTTAAAACAAGATACAAATAACATCCAATAAACTGCCTGTTTAATCCATGCAATGCAAAAGACAAATTCAAAAATGCACATATCCTTATTTACTTGTTGATCCAGCCTTGGGAACAGTATTGCAATAAATATTCTTGTCCATCTTTGCATTTACAGAAACAAGAATTAAAGCTTAGACCCTATGGAGCCAGGTAACATGTTGTATTTCCTGTTATCATATCCTGTCAAATGATAATTGGTTTGTCTTTGTAGATGGTTGCACTTGGCAGCATGTTACAGCCAATTAAATACTAGTAGCCAGTGATGTAAATGGCCAAGATTTACTGTGGGAATCCATCCAGAGACATCTTTTTATTCCATAGATGCACTAAAAGACTGTTCACGTCTAATTGAACAAACTGTGTATGAGGTTCAGATGCACTTACCATAGGTTATAGTTTTGAGTACATGCAGCTTTTCATATTTTTACACAATATAGTAAATAAAAATATAAAATGTATATATAACAGTCACACACTTTTATATGATAAGATGTCCAATAGTAGATCAATGTAGTTAAGACGTTTAAAACAAGTCTAAACATTGCACAGAAAAGATTCAGCTGTATTTTGTGTATTCATGAACTGCATACACCACTGTACATATATATCGACCTGCAAAAGTCCCAAAAAACTCTAGTTAGGTCTGTGGTTGGATCTTACTTGTTAAGTATTTTGGTATTTTTTTCGATAAATGAACAACATGCAAATACATTGTGATGATTGTTGCTTTACCGTTGCTATGATGAAGTGAACTTTACTCTTAAAAGTCTGTTCCTGTTCACAGGTTACTGATATAGGCTCTCTGGTGTAGAAGCTATTACTACTGGGAAGCTGTGAACACAACCACATGCCATTTAGTATTTAGAAATAAAAACATTTTATATCAACATATGAAATGATTTATTATAGATACAATAGAAACCCAAGTGTAAGTTTGGGCAAGATAAGTCAGGACTGGACAAATGCTTGAAATAAAGAATAGTCTTCATTGCTTCTGTGCACACATGCCAAAGAGACAAACACATGTTTCACCATTGAAACCACATCTCCAGTTTCTTTTAAAAAACAAGTTTAATCTCAAGAAGCCATGCACTAAGATTTTTAAATGTATCTCATGAGACAGGCTGAAAGCAGTGTAAACATCAGCATCATATTCCATGTTAGATATATTTAACATATATGGACATTATGATAAAAGAGCTTAATATCATATGACCTAAAAATTAAATTCCTACTTTATTACTATTTAAAATTTCCTAATGTAAACTTAAATTAAAAAAAATAAAGGCGTATTATTTAATGCCTGCAAAGAGCATCAAGTGCTTTAAAAGCTAAATTTATCTGACAAATGCGTCCCTTCTTTTAGGAAGACATGACTTCCCATTTTTCTCCATTTAAGAATTCATTTATTACAGCTCAATTGTCCCCTAAGGGATCGTTCCCAACATCATCATCAGGAGGGAAGATCCAACATCTGACAGAAATAAACAGGTATTAGAGAGATATGCAAATATCCGAAAAGCAACCATGCAGCAAACATCCTGCCACATTTTGAAAATGATACTTGCAAGAAATTGATGTTTAAGAGGGTGTTTTCCATCCAAAAGCACACCCCCTCTGTCTGTCTGTCAGTCAGGCCAATGCAATGTAATCTTGTTGCACTTAATGTGACAATTTGCTATGCAAGAAAGTGCTATAGAGACACGGAAATGTAAAATTTCAATATAAACTGGAATTCATTTTACGCATTTAACAATGCAATTAAGACAATATATAAATATGAACACCAAACATTCTTAACCAATATCAAAATCTGCATTGTACCTGCTCGTCATTACTTTAGATCGTGACCAGGCCTCCATTCAGAATTTTTCAAGTATTTTCATTCATTCATCATGGAAAACATAGAATCTGTCCTTGTTCAGAACTCACTTCTCCAAGAAATCAGAATCATTTTCAGCTCAAGGTTTGTTTGTAGTAAATTCATTTATTTGAAGTATCGTATGTAGGTTCATTGACTTGTATTGCGAAACATTTTAAAAAGCAAATTAACAAGTGGTTTTATTATATGTTGAATTACATTACATGCACGCAACACAAACTGTATTTTGCACCTGGTTTTATATATGATAGTTACTGGCTCACATCCGATCAATTGACTTGTGCTATACTTTTTTTTTTTTTATGGTGTGGATAACAGTGATTAAAAAAACAAGTTTTGCAGGTACCATTTCTTGTTTGCATGCCAAAACAAGGTTTGGTATAAGAATTTTCAAATTGTTCTAAATATCTTCTTTGTGTTTTGCAGAAGAAATAGTCAAACAGGTTTGAAATGACATAATTATTGTATGTGGTTGTTTTTCACAACTATGCAAAGAATGAGAAGCCAATTCCTCGCTTCTACAGGAAGAGGTTCTGATTGAACCAAGTAACATTTTAATAGAGACTTGGATAAGTTGTATTCAGGATGTATTGGATGTAGATTGTGGTCCAACACACAAAAAAAATATTCCTAATGTTCAAATTTTTTTTTGTTCAACCCATGTTGCTAATATGCATGTTTATGTTGAATGTAAAATAAGATACTTATCCTTGGGTCTCCTAAGACTGCATTAGTCAACAGAGATAAAAATAGGACAAGAACACCTTCAACATAATTTTCAGCACCTTTGCCTCTTACATGCATTAAATGATATGCATGTAATATAACATTATGAAAAAAACCTTTTTATTAGGCTGTCAACGAACTCCATACTCCTAGGTTTAAGCATCTTCAGAAGTCATGATGCACTAATGAAGGTCAGATTTGATCAATTTTGCGGATGTACAGTTGAGGAAGTTCAAAAATACAGGTAAAATCAACTTTATCAGGTCAAAAGAGGATTAAGTTGATAAGTTTATACCCACCTATGCACTTTATGATCTGCAATTTTGTTTAACACAGGAATATGCCACATTACCAAATGCAAATTAAGTATAGTATTTTATATATATAGTACTTTCCAGGAGCAACAAAGTGAGTCTCACCACAGACTGTCACATCATAAACCACAGGCCAAACTGTCACAGCAGCTGCTACTTTTTATTTAGCACAAAAAATACATGTTGACATCTTTCACTCATTTCATAAAAGCTGAAAGACCCGTTTTAGTTGCTGCCGAACACAACCCTTTTCCTCAAATCACTCATCTTTATTTATAACTAATACAATAACTTTAGAGTAGACACTGCCAAATACTCGCAGATTTTTACTGCCCTCATACTATATGTTTTTCTTCCTCCTAAAACAACACTGCAGACCCGCAGTCATTCGATAAATAAGTGTTAAAGTGTAAATACAGTTAGGATATTAACCCATCCTTTAGAGCAGTAAAACTTTGAGTATGCAAAATCTATTCTCTAAGACACATCACAATTCATTCGTAACACATTTCGAAGCATTTGCCCAACCTCCCACCCAACCCGATCAAAACCTTTTCCTCAAAAACATCATTATTGCTTATTTTTAAACACCTTAACTTGCCGGCTGTAAAATGTACTTTTAATCACTGTCAGGGTGTAAGTTTTATAGTTTCTTGTTTCCTTGGTTATTTACATAGGTGCTTATATGTTGGCAATACTTAGAAAGAGGATCACAGGCAGTTAAGAGTCAAATAAGCAATGAACTGATTAGAGAGGACAGATTAAAAGCAATGACAAAGCAAAAATCTCTCAATATGTAGATTGGTCAAAAGAAAAAAAAGAGTCAGTTTCCATGGCAACAGTAAAAGATGCACAAGGAAGAAAATGACCAAAATCATTGACAGCAGCCCTTATCATGTACATATTGAATTTTTATTATCTCCCTTGACCTGACTTGCTTTTTTGTTCGCGTGTCTGATTGTTTTGTTAGATCCTCGTCTAAAACACTGCGGCGGATAAACGGTTTCAGTCTTTTTTTCAAAAGCACCTGCCGCAGGACACCAAGAGTGTTACATTGAATGATTTGGACCCCACTTGGGTTTCGAGAGCATGTCTGGTAGTTATACACGGGTGGGTTTGCGTGTCTGTTTGTGCATGGTGTTAATAACAATCATAACAGACTGAAGTTCCTCATTTCTGATGATGGTAATTACAATGGATTTGAGTCCATGCGCCGAGAAAGCAGAAGAAAACGAAAGAGAGTGAAAGAGAGAGAAAAAAAAGAAGAGAGAGGTAAGAGGAAATAGAATAAATCAAATCCTCTCTCATCCTGGCAGCAGTAGTGCAGGTCCAAAAAGTCAAAGTTCAAATGGGCTGTGAATTTTCCTTCCTGAAGCAGGAAGTCCATTTGTAGCATCTGTCAGGTGATCAGTGCGTGATGTCATAACTTGGACTCGCTGTCATGTGAGACAGAGGTGATGGTAGAATGGGTCACTGCAGCACCAAACCAACCTAGAAAATAAAAGGATTATATCAAAGGGGATTGTTTAGTGATTTTTACATGGTGTTTGGTAAATGAAGATAAATAAATAACTGCAATACAAACAATAACACTTTTGTACATATATATAAGCTTGTAAAGATCCAATGATATTATTAATAGTTTGATTTTTACTGAAAAGATGCACCTTTTCTGAGCCCATGCTGGGACATTTCCAATTGTAGAGATAATACTGCAGATTTCCATCTCCAATGCCAAACTTCAGCTTCTCCAAAAATGTCTTGTTCTCCATTAGGTCCAGTGCATTAAAGACATCAAAACCTTTCTATATGGGAAATAAGATTATAAAAGCTCCATTAACACGCAAACTAACATAAAGTTCCTAATTCAAACTGACAAAGAACAACCTTACAGCTCAAAACTTTTTTACATTTTGCTCAAAAAGTGAATATGTTGATAAAAATGAATGTAAAAAAACCTGGGAAAAATAAACAGTCACTCACCGACTTGGCTAGGATGAGAGCATCTCCCATCAGGTCCAACAGGGGTGTGGTGGTGTGTACATTATAGAAGGAGTAAGCTGCCTTTAGACTGCGATGCACAGGATGGTTCATGATGGTGGACGGCAGTGTGTAGAAACTCAAGAAGTCAGTAATTTTCCCCTCTGGAGTCTACAGCACATGCAACTTCATTAATTAACCAATTAACACATTAATTTCACCTTGGATATAAACTAGATCAATATAGTATATGGTAGAGATAACCTATCTTCACTAATATTCTGGTGATATCTGCCGCTACTAAAAGTTAAGTGGTTCTTTCGGTTTGCATTAACTTAATTCTAAAGTTTAAATTAATATTTCTAAGCTTTAATGTTAATAACTAATATAATGACTTAATTAGTGGTGATTCTGTATATACAGAGCCCAAATGTAATTATTTATGACCAGATTTTCAGCTTTTTACAAACAAAAAAGTTTATTTTATCATCCAATACTGATTATGGACTGATATATCGGTGTATTTCTAGTATACAGTGCTAAAGAGAGAACCAAATGTTTTATGAAATAAAATTCCAAATGAAATATTATTTAGTAATATTGAAAATGTATATATTATTGTTTTTTTATCGATCCATATTTCTTTACTGATAGCACAAAAATGCACTAATAATAGACAGGTTTCACCAGTCTTAAAGGCCGCTTCAAATCTAACCAAGAAAGTTTTTCTGGAAATCTTCATAAATGTCATACCTCCACTATAAAGGTGTCAATGATGTTCTCCTGAGGCAGCAGCCAGTGCTGAACTTCCTCTTGGCTCATGGCAGGCACCAGGTTGAACTGACTCAGGTACTCCTTCAGCAGCCGATGCACCGCTGGCACGTCCTTAATTGTCATCGGCCTCAGGCCAGATGTCTTAGGACTCTACAGAAGAAAAGAATGATAAGCCATTTCTGAAGAATTTGGATATTTTTTTTGCCCATGTACATAAGAAAAGAAATGACTTCTTCCCCTAATTACAATGTTTTGCTGTGTTGGGACAAGACATATGGTCATGCTTTATTTTTTTTCGGCACACAAATGTCAATGCAAAACACATTTCTGTATTTAGTTGCTTTTCTAAAATGCACATTCCTACTTAAGTAACTGTAAGACTTAATGTGACATTTCTGTATTAAAAGATATTGTTATTTCATAATACAATTTTCTCCCTTTAATAAGTACCGCAACAGTGACTCAAAAAATTACTAAGTAAAACCATTTAAAACAGAACACATGTGTTATTAATAATTACCTCTATATGGTTAGCATTTGTTTGTAGGTTATTAAAGGAAACAAGACTGTGAAAAGATAAGTTGCCAATAAAATAAAAAAAGAAGGCCAGCACATACCTCTGGTAGCCGGTATAGCTTCATGGTACGTTGCATAGTCATGTTCCGACTCAGGTGAGAAAATTTCACCTCGATCAGCTTTCGTGGGTTCAGTGATCGATGCCAGTACCTACACATACATACGGCTTTAGCTCATACATACACAAGTGATTAAAACAGCAAGGAACATCACACAGGGCTTCCTAATAATTGGTGTGGCTTTGTTGCTAACCGGGACTTTTTATCTTTTATGCTTTTTCACACAAGTACAGATATTTGATTTGTGGGTATTATGGACAAATATGGATTTCTTCATCTCCTTGAAGAACATTTGCTGTCCAACATTTCATAAAGCTAAACCTTGCTGTCCTTCTACACCCTGTGAGATGGTAAATTGTGCCTTACCTGCAGGTGCCCACAGGTTTGGGCAGTACCACACCAGCAGTATACACAGCTTGAAAAATGCCCTCCATGTTGACCCGTCTGGTGATCTCCCTGATAAGTACCGGAGCCACTCGTTTCGAGCGAAGTTTCTTATGCACACACAGAAAGTTAATCTCCACCATTTTCTTCTCTCTGAAAAGATCAATAAACAGATGTGAGTAGAGGACTTTACCAGGCATCTTATTTGTTATTTTAATCCTGAATGTTATTTTAGGTCAAACCCAAATCTGTTTTTTTTTTTCAAAACAAAATGTAATAGTGAGAAAACTAAAATGGATTAATAGTTTTCTTGAAAATACAATAATTTAGCCAATCATATAGATATATACGGCTGACAGCTTACATGTCATAGATGCGAATGTTGGCTGGAATGGCACTGATGAAACCAACTAGCTTGTTATTGGAGTTCACTCTCACTCCACAATGCCACTGAGGCAGCCAGCCCGGTGGACGCAGAGCCCTGAAGACATAAAAACACTGAATACAGAAAATATAAAACAAGAAAAACAGAGAAAAGATATTGAAATTCAAACCAAAGGTTCTTGCTTACCATAGCAGAAACTCTGGGGAGTAATCAAAACGAAACATGTTGTCATCGTCCTCCACATAGTTCTCGTTGAGAAGAGTGTACAACTCTTTCAGCTGTTAAAAATACCAGAAAGAGGATGAGGAGTAAACACACTAGCCTGGCCTTAAACATTTGTTAACATTCATTTATTATAGTCACGTTTTATTGTATATAATGTATGTATAGACTTCGGACAGAAAACTTTCTACAGATGTGAATGAGAAATCCAATTTGTAGTTTAGTATAATATACAGTATAGTAAGAGACTCGTGAAGAGATTTAGTGTCATACCACTGCAGGGTCTCCCAGGTCAAGAGCGTCCCAGGTGAAGCCCTGTGGAAGGCTGTATGGTTCTTCTCTTATGGCATCTTTATCTGGCTCGATGCAGCCATGTGATGTCACAGTCTCTCCTACACAAACAAACAGAGTCTTAAATATCCTTTGTAAACACAACATAAAACAAAAAAAAGTCTTATCATCTTAATACAATGTATTTTTTTAATAAAAATGTAACCGTGGATACTTGTGTAAAGGTTTAATACCAAGTTTAGGAACTGGCTGAGTGTCCCAGAACTGATAACTGCGCCGTGTTGCCTCTTCCATGGTTTTAGCTGGGCCTTGACCCACCGAGAAGAGCTCTATGGCCTTCTGAATCTCCTGTAACTTATCCGCAGGGAGGGAGTTCACCTGCAAAAAAAATAAAATAATAATAAGTAGACATTATACAAAAATAACTATGACCACACAATGGTAAAGTAATGTGATTTGTAAAGTGGTTGTCAGGGTTCGTTCTGGATTACAAAAATGTAGGCAGACTGCCAAACTTAAAAGAACAGTTCTCAGTTTTTTTATTTTATTATAATTTTTAAAGAAACAATGCAATTTTGATATGAAAACACAAACGCTTACTTTGGCCAGCGGATCTTGTGCTGCATCTAGGCCTCCAGATTTGTCCTTGTTCTTTTTCTTCTGCCTCTTTTTCTTCTTCTTAGCACCCGCGTCACCCTTTTCCCTGCAAGTCAAATAAAACCAGTTGACATGACAGCTAGAATGCCAGATAGTGTCCACTCAGCACTAACTGTGTGTTATTCAGGTGAAAGGGACCAGACATCACCCCAATGTAGCCATTACTGTTTCAACATCAGTCAGCATTAGTTTAGACAATGCCATAGAACACAGATGAACATTTCTAACGGTAAATGATTAAAGCACTGAGAGAAATGATAAAAGTTATCCATAATCGCCTAGATACTCAACATTCAGTTCTTTTATTAACATCATCTCAACTACTCTAACAGCAGACATCTATTTGATGCCCGCATGTTTATATCTGCAAGCCATTGTCTGCTCATCTGCCATACATCGCCGAGACCTCTGCTGATGGAGGCCTTTAGATGTTGCAACGAAGATGTTTATAACGTAAAATGAATGTAAAACTGCTCTTTCTAAGATGAAAGCAGATGATATTCTCAAAGACGTACCTTTGCTATCTGGTTGGACAAGGTAAATGGAATGAGCATGAACTTTTAAATCATTCCATAAAACAACATTTTTTATTGGAAATTATCATACAAAGCATAAACTACCGCTGGGATCTCTGTGAGGCCATAGGATACATCCCACAGCCGAGGTCAGTCCAATAAACTAAATATTTATACCTAAATGAGGGTCAGTCGTGGTGGTGACAGAGCTGGAGAAAGCAGAAGGTTGCGGGTTCGAATCCCAGTGCCAGCAGCAGACAATGACTGAAGTGACACCTTACCCCCGTTTTGCGTCAAACTGCATAATACTGTAAGTCGCTTTGGATAAAAGCGTCTGCCAAAGGAATAAATGTAAATGACTGCATCACAGCAGAATCACAAAGGGATGCCCGACTAATCTCATTAATGATCATGGGGGAGAGGTGACACCACTGAGATACATTGGTTAATGGAGGACAGATGGTGTATCACATGACCTGCTGAAAAATGTGTTTGGTTTTTAAGGATGTTTAAAATATGAGAAACCCTTAGAAAAAATACGTTTTTATACATCAACATTTATTTACATATTTCTTTAAAAGGAAAATGCAATTCAGGTTTTTAGAACATAATGGATTAAAAAATAAATATCAGATGTGTGGCTTCATTAAAGCATTTACAAAAGAAAAATAATCAATGTTTGTCAACAATATTACAAAATATTTTGTATTATTATTATTGTTATTATTATTATTAAAAGGCAAGAAAATGCAATACTGACAGACTGCATTTTATTGAGATCAAATAAACATTTTGACAGATTAATGGCCTAAAACTATTTATTTTAGAAAGCACTTTGAGGGAGAAAAGCAAGCCTTATATTTTTATATATATTATATCTTTGCATTGAAAGTGAAACCCACAGCGTTCTTGTTATTTTATAAAACCCATTTAATAACCGTTTACTTCTTTAAAAAATGCTTTTCAACAATTTGAAACAGCGAATTTAAACATTGATTTGTGTCAGTTAAACGGCGAGATTTAAAACGGCTGCCGTTCATGATCATAAAGAAGTGTGACCGTATGGATTCGTCCTCTCGTCTGAGTGACGGCGCCTGAGCCAATGGTTTTCGAGATCGGCCTGCCAATCAACCGTATGCACCAATAGGGCCACGCCAAGGGGCGGATCCCTGTGCTGCTAGCATGCTTCATCCTAGTGGAGCAAGGGCCCCGTGTTCAAAGGCCGATAGTGAGATGGTTTTACACTTTAACCCAACAACAAAGCGCATGCACCCTCACCCATCATCAGAGTGATGTTCTTCATTTTCACAGTTGCTGCAGTGTCCATGATCCTCTTCTACCTCCGTTTCTTTCTCCCGCTTCGGTGCTGTCTCATTCTCATCCGCCATCTTTAACTAGGAAGTAAGAATCTCACTGCGCTCCCGCAGACCGCACAGCTATTGGTTGACTGCCGCAAAGCATTGTGGGATTTGATGTTTTATTTGGGCTCCACCTTATCCTGGCTGCATGTGTATTTCCTGTTAAGCCTTGGTTAGAATATGTTCAAAATATTGGTATGAAATTTGATTTATTGGTGAGACAAAATTAATCTTAATTTTGGCCAGACTGTTTTCAACTTTATTTATATTTATGAATATTTTTTATACATATTCAATTTTATTAAAATAATTTAAATGTCAGTCTTTAAAACAACATTTCTTAATTTTGCTATAATAAAAGCTGAATATTTTTCATTACAGGGCACACATTTTTGCCCAGATACACATATTGTCAAACACACTGTGTTTACGATTGTATTTTATTTTATAATTGATGGTAGTAAAATATACATTTAGCAAACATTTACAAAAACAACAATAAAATGAAATCAATATCTTTTACTCTTAATTTTCATTGCAGAATGAGACATATTATAAATTAACAAGTTAACAAGGGGGTTTCAATTATCATTGACTATGTTCTACATGGCCCTAGATGCAGATTACAAATATCTTAGTGGGAGCATGATAATATTGTAGTTATTCTTTTTAAGATTGCAATTATAGTTTAATAAAAAGCAATGTGAGACTTTCGGATTAAACGGAACCTGATTGGTTTTAATACGATTCACCACAATATGGTTTAAAACCTTTTAGGAACCATTTAAAAGCAAACAGATCAAAACACTTTTATAAGACTTTCAAACATCTTACAAAACACATTACAAAAACTAAATAAATATCAGAACAAGGGATGAATAACAGTTTTTAGTAATATTTTAAACTCTAAATATAAGGTATTGTAAAACTGTTTATTTTTAACAAAATTTCTAAAAGAAAATACATACCATTGCAGTATGTAGTTTCAACACAGTATCACACCGATGTAAAATTTTTAAACAGGAGGAACAGCAGGTCCCCAGAAATTGGGGAGACTAATTTCATTAGTAGCGATATTTATAAAAAAATACTAATCTGATGTATTACTCTACAATTCAACTTCTGTTATTTTCGGGTTTAAATAGATCAAAACATCTATAAAACATCTAAATGCAAATCTTTCCCAGTCAAAACTTTTGTGTAACTTGACTCTCAACAGTCATGACTCTTAATATACTTGCCATGCTTACAGTACACTATCATGATGTTTTTCTCTAAGCACCCTAAATGTCAGCACATCACATTTAGCCCCAGGCCCCATAACTTCTAGTGCAGACCTGTATTACTTAAAACATTACTTAAAACATGTTCACATTTCTTATTTCAAGGCTCATAGAGACTCCATAGAAATCATTGTCTCCATTAAAAGAGATAAATAAAAACAATACTGACTTGTAGCATCGTAACACTTTAGGATTCCACTTTAACCAGTCCACAAAACGCCATGCGTCTAACTCAAACACATACTTTGACAGTGTGTCCTTGTGAGTCCATGGTGACTTGCTCAGTCAGGTGGTTTCACAGTTATGTAGCTCTAATATTTCAAGCTAAGTAATAGGTTTTCCTTCATAATCCATCATGATTAAAGAACTTCAGGCCTTGCCCTTACGAGCAGAAACAGTTTTAATAGGAACTCCTCTGCGGACCACCTTGACATGAATGAAAAGAGTGGCTGGAGACAAACTGGATCCATCTGCTTTCAAAAGGTGTACGTGACGATAACCTGTAGTATAAACACAAATGTGAATGAAATAAACATCCATCATACAATTGAAACAGTGTATAATTGGGTAAGTGTTTTTTGAAGAAATAAGAGAGCAATTAAGAGTTGCAAAGTGGTCCCTCGCCCCATAAATCGAAGGGTAAATGTATTTAATTCCCTGTTGAATTTGTGTGTTTGCTAACTGACAATTTAAATGATCAATCTATAATACCAAATGTCGGGTAACTTTGAAACTGAGTGACAGAGTAAAAACAGATGAATCTAGAAAAATGTTTGTTATGAAATTCTGAATTGATTTGCATTCTGAATTGATAATCATGCAATCATAGCGATCAAGGATGGAGCTTCTTGGTTATAAAATGGACTTGACTTTACCAAGCACATCCTCTATGTTAAAACCACTTCTGTCGTGTTGTTTTTAATAACTAATGATAACAACCTCAGAGGTGTAATAAATATCACTGTAAAGTCAAATGCATTTGTGGTCTTCTTGAACTTCTGAACTTTCTTGGCATTACAAGAAAGCCAAATGCCAAGCAGCAGATTTACATCTCTCTATTCTTTAAGAACAAACAATTGCAAGACTTGAATGACAGCATTCTGTCAAAACTAAAAGGCAGAGATGTCCTCGATGCCAATTGTTTGTGTAAAGCATTTGATGCAGTTAACACTATCATTAATATTCAAAAATACACTAGCAATTTTAAAAATAAATGAAAAATAGCACATATGCTCACCATAAAGCATGTATCTTATAAAACATCATTATGCTTTAAGTGTTAACAAAACACACCTGTTCGTAGGCTTGTGAAGGGCAAAGTGAACTGGGCAATGAAATCGTTCTTGGCTTTGTGGTCGTGATCCTCCACCATAAAACGCACCAACGCCAGTTCAGGTACCTGCAATTGAAAGCTCAAAGTGCAGTTCCAGCGTGGGTTGAAACCTGCAGAGGGAGACAAGCGCACCCACACAGTGTCAAAATCTGAATAGGCAAGATTACGTGTTACTGAAATCAGCCCTGAAGAGTTTTAGAATAACAAATCATATACCACATTGAACACAGACAGTCATGGAAAATATTGTGTGGCTATGCTTCACAGAAACAAAAATATTACCCAGAATCATCTATTAATATTTTGACATAACCTTTATTAAAGTACACAAATGCATGGTTTTATAACGTAGTGCATCCCCTAGTTATGTTTCTGCCCCTTTTGTCATTTCAAACCTGACATTTTCTCTTCTGAAGAACACAAAAATCTTATTTTGAAGAATGTAACTAAACAGTAGAGGGACCCATTTACTTCTTTGGTATGAACACAAAACAAAGGCAAGTAAATGGGTGCCAGTTACCAACATTCATTTTAATATCTTTTTTTGTGTTCTGCTAAAGAAAGCAAGTCCTACAGGTTTGAAATGTCAAGAGGTTATGTAACAATGATAGACATTTCATTTTTGGGTGAATTAGATTAGAATTAAGGTCTAGCTAATTCACTTAACATAATGGTTTCTAAGTAATCCCCACCCACAATGTGCTCACCATTGTTGTCAATTCGCTGGGTTTTGGCACGAGCATTATCAATTGAAACTCCATGGATCTCCACCCAGACCTGTGGGTCAACAATGGAGTTGTGTTTGTCAGTGTCAATCTTGGGAAGCTGTTGGGCTGAAATCACCTGTAAACAAATGACAAGCATACAAAGTAAAAAAGATGATGTAATACAAACAAATAAAAAAATGAACCTAAATAATATAAAGACATTAAAGAAGATGTTTCTCACCCGTATTGTAAGCTGTGTGGGTATATGTCCCGGCCCTCCGCCTGTATTCTCAGGGTTAAAGTCAGATTTCGGGTTACACATGAAGTCAGGTTTTAGGATGTATCCACAGCGACCATTGGGCAAAAAGCGTCCCTGGTTCAGATCCATCTGCTCTCCAGGTGTCTGGAAATTCAGGGCCACTGAGGAACACATAGAAGAATTAAAGCGAACATTATTCAAACTTTAGTCTGCATTAGCTGTCTGTTAAAATGATAGACAACTCACCCATCTGACAACCTCCGTTCCACATGTCTTGTGGGTTGTAGTTGGAGGACTGTAGCCTTTGACCTGATGGATAAATTCTGCTCAACTGTCGACTGTTGTATTGGATAAAAAGCTTTCCTAAACAAATGAAACATACAATGTATAACTGGATTTTTTAATAGTAAAGCAAGGAACTGGCAACCAAAGGAAGGCATTTTTTTTTTAATTTAGACCTAAAGGACATGACTACATCCTGAAAAAAAATACTGTACTCAGTTTGTTTGGTTTCTCTTACCCGAGTCTTTGATAAGTTTGAGAGCCTCGTTCTCAGAAAAAGATGACATCATACTGGGAGGTTTCTGATTGGCTGCCTCAAAACCAGGGAAGGGCACACTCTGACAGTACACAACTAAATCTGACAGCTCCGGACTCAGTTTAGAGGTCACAGGCTGGGTAAAAACATACATGTTAATTCACACTGTACATACACATTTCAGTTCATCATTCAAGTGTTTCTAGCTCTTAACTGTAACGTTAACACAATAATGAAATTTTTTTCAAGATTTAACATGTATCACTTTTTTCTTCGGCAAAACACAAAAGAAGATGTTTTGAAGAACGTTGTTAGCCAAACAGCAGTGGCACCTATTCACTTATTATGTATGGACATAAAACCAATGCAAGTGAATGGGTGCCAGGTCCCAACATTCTACAAAATACAATCCTTTGTGTTTTGCAGAATAAAGAAAGTCATACAGGTTTCAAACAACAAGAGTGTGAGAAAATGACAACAACGTTTTCCTCTTTGGTTGAACTATGAACTTTATATTTTAGTTTATAGTTTAATGTATTCGCCTGGTAAATGAGTGATAATTTTTTATAAGATGTAAGGTTGTCGCAATGCAAAAAGTAATTCACAAAAAATAATCTGGACTACATCAGAGTCCATCAGAACTCACTTTCCCAGGGTCCTTTTTGATAGAGCTCTTGTTCCCGCCCCCTCCAGCAAATGACTCTTCATCTGAGATAGATGTGAAGCTGGTACAGCTATCAGTCTTCCCCAGCTGACCTAACTTCTTCCCTTTGATCAGGATTCGCCCCATCAACTCCTACAAAATATAAGTGACATAACTGTTGAGCAATTAATACTTAGTTTTGAGTGTATCTGTAATATATCTAAAAAATCAATTATTGTAACCACTGGAACCCTTAAAAATCAGAAGATTATTTGAGGGAATGTTGGAACCCTACACTAATAACACACAAGAATGATGTAAAATTATGTGTAAACAGAGAAACTGAAAGAAAAACAGAATTTTGAATTGCTAGAGAGGAATGTTGGAGGCAAGTTTACACTATAATTATAAGCGCCAGCATGTGTTGTTGACTTAAAACCACTCATAGTACTAAATGACCCATTTCTGCTCAAACATTACTGGACTTTTTTTAAGGTTGTAGTGTTTCTATCAATCATATTTAGAAAGTAAACAGAAGAGGCTGAAAAACAGAAAGGTTAGAGACACCAAAGAGATGGACTTTATTCCCAGAGAATGCAGTGAATTTTGTTATTAGGACTGCCAAAATAATGAATTGTATTTAAATAATAAAAATGTATTTATTAAATTGTATATATTTCTTAAAAATATGCATGTATTTATGTATTTATTTAAAAAATATTATTATTTAACCTCAGGTGAAGGCAGCTCTGTGAGTTGATCATTGATTGGCTTTTTAAGGAGCTTTTTCCCCAAAATGGATTCAAGGTGCTTGGCCATGACCACCTGCTGCTCCATGGAGCAATGATTCTCTATGGACAAAATCAGAGGGTATGGAGACGTCTGTAGAGAGAGAAAGATTCAGTTATTTGTCATCCAAACATACTTTGCTATGGTGGGTTAACCCACACTTTGTTATAACACGGAAGCCGTATGCTCTGCACCTTGAACGCATACTGTGCAATGGTCTCAATAACTTCTTTAAAGGAAACTTTAGAGGTCAGCGTGCGCCCATGGAAGATCATGGGTTCTCCTTTATCACCGTCCCAGCAGTCCAGCTCAACACAGCGGCATCCTTGATTCAAAGCCCTAAACATTAAAACCAACATGCATTAAACAGATAAACAGGTGGAGATTTCCATCTTAATCATTTTGGTTTCGTACCTGATATAAGGCTCTGTGCTGCTGTCGCTGGTCACTTGATCTTTGGTAAGGTAGGTATTGTGAGATGAAGAAATGAAATAGTGAGCCAGTGGTCTGCTCATGTCATGGTTCACTCGAGTATGATCGGGGTTGAACACATCATTCTCTATTGACAGCATGTACATGGTGAAACCGTTCTGAGTCATGAACATATTCTTCTGGGCTGAGGGTCAGAAAGACAAACAATATTTATGTTATAAACAGCTAAATCATAATATTTAAGATAAATTACTGTTTGTTCCAGTAACAACTGACAAGAATAACCTAAGTGTAGTTTGTCAGATATTTAAGTCAACAACTCATAACACATAACTGAGCTATGCTCTCACATTAGCTTCTGGTTAAATTTGTGGGAGGGTGTGGTTTTACGGTTTACTGTTAAAATAGCTTTCGAGTCATTTACTCAAACAGGTTTTTTTTTCATTGACGTCACAATAACAATGTAAAAGCCATGTAAAATGTAAAAAATCTTCTTATTTCTTGTGTTGGTTTTAAACTTAGAACCTGACCTCAACAAATTAATTTAACCAAAGTATACAAAATGCAACTACTGTAGATTTTTAATGTCAGTTTAGTGACTTGTAAAGCCAGTTCAATTTACCCAAAAATGAATAAAAAAGATTTATTTATCCATTTGGTATATATGTGTGATCAGATCTGTTTTTATTTTTCTGAACACAAAGATGATATTTGGAAGAAAGTTTACAACTGAAAAGCAGTTGAACCCGTTCAGTTCTATTGTATGGACACAAAACCAATGCAAGTCAAATAATATCCTCTATTAAAACAAGTGGAGGCTTGGACCCGGAAAAATATTCCTTACGCCACGACCTCACAACCAGATAGTTTCCACAGCCACATCATACACCTGCTAAATGCTTCAGTTACAATGAGTGCCAATTTTCTCATACCCCAGTCATTGAGCTCAAAGGTGAGGATGAGACTCTGAGCGTGAGCCAGCGACGCGTCCTCGCCCTGATCGCCCAGAAAATCCCGCAGCTCCATAGTGGTAAGCACACTTCCATTACTAGAATAATGCCGGAACACAGCGTCCAGCTCCGGTCGGCGCATAAGCTCCCGACAGAACTCTTCAATCTCCTTGTGATCAAGCCGCCCAGCGCAGGACCGGTCACACTTCTACAGAGAGGAAGATCAATAAAGAGATCAAAAGAATCACACAATATACCAATGAAGTCTTAGAGACACACTCACCTTAAACAGTGTGCGTGCGTACTGTTCGTTCAGATCAATGTTGATCAGCTGTAGCAGGTGTTTTACTTCATTATAGCTCATTTTCCCATCCTGGTTCTGATCTGCACGTCTCAGATAGCCTCGAATCCAAGTGTTTGCAGTTAGGGAAAACTACACAAACTGTCCCCAGCACATGCAACATGATTCCTGTCATATTAGTTATGAAATACTTATGGTTCTAAAAACTATTATTGAAGTTTCAACAGAGGATTTTGGAGTTTTATTAAGGGTGAAGAGAGATATTATACAGTGTAAGTCACATGTGGGTAGTTCATATATGATCTATTTATAGATCTATCTCTTGTCCCAAGAAATATTATACATCATGGGAGAGTTTGTTTACAAGTGGATTTGTGGCAAATTGTAGCTAAGGCAACCAAACCTGTTTCAACACTGTAAATGGCCGCTGTTTATAAGTAGCACTCTGAATTTAATGCGACTGAAGGATATTGGTCCAGCTTTTCTTTCTGGCTCATGTTGGCCACGCGGTCTTTGAGCAGTCGAAGACCTCGGACCCAGTGCTGGGCGTCTTCCTGCGTGGGGCAGCACAGATCCAGACTTTTCCTATCTCCGCGGAACACCACAGTAAAGCACTGGTTCTCCGGAACCTCACCGGCCAACTGCCGCAGACATTCTGACTTACAGCCTTCACGCACACACTCCACCTCTGTCACTGAAACTGATGGAAATTCAGAAATAAACCAATTATTACAAAAACATATATTAAAATAAGATTTTATCCTTATTTTAAAATGAAATATCTTTTATTAAATATAAAAAAACAATAAAAAATAATAGAATAATTGATTAAAGATATAATATTATATACAATATTATTAAATCATATTTTAATGTGTGTCATAACATTATATGAGGTGAACATTAAAAATATTATTAATTAAGAATTGTACAATTGAAATATGTATTTCATTATTTTTAGTACTTTAACAGTGTCAAAACTGATATTAAAATTTTGTTATAAAAAAATGTAGAAATCACACTTTCCATAATATGTCACTGCATTTTATGACACATGATGACTCTGTATGTGCATGTGTGCGCGTGTGTGAGAGGATTAATTTGGTTCCTGTAAAACATGACCTGTTCAAGCGGCCAAAATATTTTTTCCCCATGTACTCCCATTGCTGTTCATTAAAACTCACTCACATCTATATAAATAAATCTTCCAGCCAAATTGAGGTTTCATATCCTCAATCTAAACTAAATATTAAACTTAATATAAACTTAAGCAGTATGTTAAATTATTCAGTTCAATGACTGCTGTCATAAAAAACTTTCCAGGATTTAACACATGAAACCTTTACCTCGTATTCTGCATCTTGGAGATACCATCACAATCTCACGGCAAAAATTTTTTATGAATTCATACAAACTCATTTAAACCATGTATATTGTATTGCTTCAGTATTGATTCACAACATACACATTGTTATGAATTACCCAGCTAGTAAAACAGTGAAAACTCTTCCATAGTGTTTTTAAGAATGATCGATGATTTTCCATCAAACTATTGTCAGGATTTACTAAAGACACACAAAGAAAAAGTTATGCTAAAAAGAAATAGATACAGTTGGTTTTGTCTGGCGTAACTTCATATGCATGTGTATGACCTTCCTATTCAGATGCAAAAAATATATGGTAGGAGAGTATTAAAAGCAAGGTTACTGCTATTTGTGCCATTATTTAAAATACAATTAAAGTTATTGTTGACCCCTGCTCATCTCTACTTCTTGGTAGACTGCATTGTTTATTAATGAAATAAGAGATTAAGCCACTTTATAATGTTTACCTTGCCAGTAAATCACCTGCAGAATTTTCATCTCAAACTACACACTTACGCTTTAATAAATATGTGGCTTTATTTTCCACAAAACGTGGAACGCATTCTGCAACAATAACCTTTTTGATGTCAACAAAAAACACTTCTGAAGCATTGTGCAACACACACACACATGGCCTTTTGCAGAAAATAAATGGTTTTCTGCCCACTTTCAACTGCGAATTGACAATCATGCATTCATTATGTGTGTGTGTGTGTAGAGGGAAGTGGGGTGTTAATTTTAACAGCGAGTGTCTACTGTGGTATGCACGTTGTGGCAATGAATGGGCGTTTACAATGCCACTGGCATTCCTTACTAATGCCCTCTGCATTCAGGGCTCATGTGAGATCCACAAGATCCTGAATGCCTCAGAAGCCTGGTCGTACATCTGCTGCCCAGTAAAGACTCCGTGACTACCATGACGATGACACTTGGATAGATTTGTCTTCTACCTTAGACTCATGATTTGAGAGCTGGCTATGTAACGCTTATGGCATAACCATGTGTCTTCTATCTTTATCCACTTTATTAAATAGGCAAAATAGCCAAGGGATTAAACACTGCACTAAATATTAACGTATGATGTAATGTTGCACGCACAAACACAAACATTTAAGTATCTCATTTTTCCTGAATACAACATGTAAACAGTTATAAACAAACTCTAACAATTAAGGGGATAGTTCACACTGAAATGACATTTCTGTCACATATTACTCACCCTATAGCTGTTCCAAACTATTTAAATTTCCTTGTTTGGTGGAACACAGAGAAATATTTTTAGAAGGAATGCCTAAAACTGAACCGTTGTTGGCTCCAAGAACTGAATCGTTATAAGCCTTCTTCCAAATATCTTACTCTGTGTTCCTCAGAACAATGAAATGTATACAGATTTGCAACAACTTAAAGGTAAATACATGATGACAGAGTTTTTTATTTTCCAGGTGGACTAATCCTTTCGGTACCCAAAATATTTTTTTTGTGTTTGTTAGCTTAAAATTCAATAATCCAATCTAATGGCATAACGTATTTTAATAAAGTTGTTAAGTAGTAAGTTGCATTAATCTTTTATCTATTTTTTGGTTATTTGTTAAAAAATGATTTGAAACGGTGCTGTCGATGTCCTTACTGAACTCAAGTGCCCGTCAATCTGTGAAGTGTGAGGAGCATGCTGTGTTAGAGGAGGAGCTGAGCAGCTGAGCTTGCATTCCAGAACCAAGTGTGACGCAGCACTGAAAATAAGACACTGGCTTATCAATCTACTTTTAGAGTAACAGCAGTACAGATAAATCAATGTGTGTTCAATAAATGCTTAAAGAAATAGTCAAGTGCAGACATTAAAGTCCAGCAATCCATTAATTTTGGAGCAATGCATGTTAGACTTCAATATTGAAAATATATGCTTTTTAATAATGGATTATTTGAGTCTATTGCAGCCACTGTTAAAAAACCCAATGGACCATTAAAAGCATGATAACTGCATGTTTGATCAAAAGTCCATAAATCAAATGTACTGTTGTGATGGGGTTACACAAGCACAAGTCTTTGGAGTTTCATCTGTGCATTAATGCAAAAAAATGATTTTTGTTTGCATGATCATGTATAATGACATTTTCTTTGAAGGACTGAGATAGCAACCACAACTTGAATGATTAAAAAAAGCCAACACTTCCAATCCCTTACATACTATAAGGCATAATCAAAACTTCCGGATGCTCCAGTAAAGCAACATGAATGGATAATAGCAGGAAGTCTGATTTCCATCACTCTCAGAGGGGATTATCATCCCATTTGAGGAGCATAAGTGTGATTAAAAAAAGATTAGGGTTCATCCAAAAGGCTTGAGGCAGATTAGAGATGATAAAACAACCCCTATCCCATAAAGCCTCTTGTCCGGGCAGAATGTGAGGCATGTTTTTATCATGACAGGAGCAAAAGGTGAATCTGTGTGATTAAAGATAGATAAACAATGAGGTAAAGCGAAGTGAGCAGATCTCTACATGTCTCTCCTAAAAATAGATGGTGTGTTTTAGATATATTATAAGGCCAAAGTGCACAAAGTCCATAAAAAAAGGTTTGTTAAGACCACATGTTCTTTATAACAGGTATGGTGTTTAGGTGTCTACATACTACATACATATTAGCCATAAAGCATAAGTTTATACATAACCTAGCTTAATTTAAAAACTGGGAAACTTCAATAAAATCACCATTTAATACTGTGTAACACTGTGAACTAACAGAAATGCAAATATTTCTAGGAAAATTAACAGTTTTGTTTGATATTACAACATTAGACAAAAAACTTCCAAAGCCACGTTCATTGGATTATATTTTACATTTGATTCTGAGTCCTATGCCTAGGTTCTTACCCTTTCCTGGGGACATACTCTAACCGCTGAGCTACAGAAAAGCTAGAATAAGCTACAGTACGTGTACAAATGTGTTAATGGAGCACTAGTGCTGTGGTCGAGACCCTCTAAACCGAGACCAAGGCAAGACTGAGACCAGGTGTTGAGATCAAGACATGACCAAGACTGAGCCAAGCTGAGACCATATCGTGACCAAGACCAGCACAAAAAAATGTGGCATGGGTGATAAACTGTGCAGAAGTTTACAGGTTTTATAACCCAAAAGTTATTTGCTCCATTGCAAGCATTTAATTTCAATGAAAGCATTTAATTACTGATGTGAAGTGAGAGGACGTTAAAAGCTTTTTATTACACATTTTGTAGACATGCACACATCTGATCACCATCCAACCATTAAACAGTGCATTTTTATCAGTTTTGAAATGAGAAGCTGACAAAGGTTCTTGTTGGCTTGGAGGCCACAATTCAACCATTAAAAGAGATAATACCACATCCAGATACCATACAAACAATAAACAAAGAAGCAAATAATAGCAGGTGTGTTTGTATATAACTGATATTACACTCATTTTGTAAGCAATCCCCCAATTCCCAGAATCAGGAAATTTAAACCAATAGACATTGTGAACACGAATATGCATACAATGGACTATTCAATACCTATGGGGACAACCTTCAGATATGGCTCCAGGACCAATAAGAATATTTGAAGCAAAATTCAAAGTGTGGACAGGAAAACAAGAGTGTTTGAATCTGGTTCTATGATCCTTCCTCTGAGACACATGACTCTCTAGTCTCAATGTATAGAAAATCTCGCAAATGACCCTCTAGTGTACTACTGTACCAGGCTTAAATCTTATGCAAGTTTAAGCTTGAGGGGATTTGTTCATGTTAATCATGAGTTTATTTTTTGTTTTGTTTTCCAGGAACCAATAATAAACAATGGACTTCGAAGCTACTGCACTCTTTCATGTTGAAATTCTGGTTCAGTACACAGCTAAGGTTATGTCATAGAAAAATAAACATGCCTGACTAATCTAAAATATTGGGAAATAAATTAAATTAGTACTTGACCATCGCCAGACACAACCAATATATGACCTCAGACGTTGACAAATGTCACAACTTGGCATTAGATTTTGGTTGCAGAAGATGATTGACTCACATGTCTTTTCTCTCTCACTCTTACGGGAAGATTTGCTGGACTCACACCACACCGTCACACAGTCATCCAAAAGCTTCAGGTTCCTGTCCTTCCGCCAACGCTGAGACCGAACCTTCACCATCTTCGATCCCTGCAGCATCACACGCACATCTTCATCATCCAACACACCTGGAACACACACACACACACACACATGCAAACAGAACATTAAAACACAAGGACTTATTGTTTCAACCCCTGAATGTTTTTTATTTTTCAATAGAGAACTTTGGTGCCTCTGTTTAACACATCTGTTACAGCATGCACACTTAGTATGGACCCGATATTTTCTCTCCATTCTCTTTTTGAAGAAGAGAGAAGACAACACAATCATCCTCCCTTCTTAATATTTTGTACCATTTTCCAAACTTTTTCATGGGAACTGTCTCTTTAAGACTGGCTGGGCAGATTTGTTATGTGCTGAATAAACAAACTGATTATCCACGCTAGGTATTCAATGGAGCACAAAAGACCAAGAACAGTTCCGTACTGCTCACAGTGAAACTAACCTTTTTCATATGGAGATCTACCCAAATCACCACCATTACTCTTATAGCTTTATCTTTAATAACTTTAATGTATTAAAAATATTATGTTCATTAATTGGCCTTTTTTAATTCAAGGTAAAATGAACCCTGATAAAAACAAAGTAGCAGAAAAAAAGGACAGGTCACGTGAACTTGTTGTGGCAAATGTCATGAACTTCTGATGAAGAGCCAAAAGAGTCTGCGGTGAAAATCCCCTCACCATGGCAATTAGAACATAGATCAGATGAACTAGAACGAGACCTCAGTATCAAGCATGTCTGAAACAAAGCAAAGAAATACCACCGCGAACTAAAAACTAAATCCGGCAATGTAACAACAGTTGGAAGGACAGATCTGAAATTAAAGTTAGATTTAGAGTGGCTATTTATCTTTTTATGTGAATAGGAACTGCAAGGCAGTATTGTTGTGCAACTTTTCATCTGTGTTTTTTGTGTGGCCACATACAGGGGCTACCAAACTAAAATTGACCCAAAATTACTGCCAAGTACTGGAATCTAGGCTTGATACACATTTGGAACAGTAAAATCTCATGACTTTGATGTAAATATCTATGACCTCATTTTTCCAAAAGTAAATGTATACGCTAAATAAGAATAGAATCCATGTTCAAATTTACCACAGCACTTTTATGTCATTCATAAATCAAATTTCCATGACTTTTCCAAAACATTTAGCCTCTTTTCATTTTTTCAATACTATTCCAGGTCTGAAAAATGAAATCTTAAAATTCCATGAATTTTCCAGGTTCTCCATGTAAGAATCCTGTATGTCTGAATCTGACACCATGACAACATTGCACTGTGACTGCAAATATGAGAACAATATATTTTTGCATGGATGATTTATTCCTTCTTGCAGTTCTAAACCAGCTCTGATTCTCTCTCTCTCTCTCTCTCTCTCTCTCTCTCTCTCTCTCTCTCTCTCCCTCTCTCTCTCTCTCTCTCTCTCTCTCCCTCTCCCTCTCCCTCTGTCTCTGTCTGTCTGTCTCTCTCTCTCTCTCTCTCTCTCTCTCTCTCTCTCTCTCTCTCTCTCTCTCTCTCTCTCTCTCTCCCTCTCCCTCCCTCCCTCCCTCCCTCCCTCTCTCTCTCTCTCTCTCTCTCTTTCTCTCTCTCTTTCTCTCTCTCTCTCTCTCTCTCTCTCTCTCTCTCTCTCTCACTCTCTCTCTCTCTCTCACTCTCTCTCTCTCTCTCTCACTCTCTCTCTCTCTCTCTCTCTCTCTCTCTCTCTCTCTCTCTCTCTCTCTCTCTCTCTCTCTCTCTCTCTCTCTCTCTCTCTCTCTCTCTCATATTTGTAAAAACAAGAGAACCACTTGAATCTCCTGTAGTGAAGTGCTCCTCTCAACCTCTCACTTAAAACACCTCTCCAAATATCCACCCAAACAAAGAACATTACTGAAACCCATTGCTTATTGTGGCCCGTCCAGAGATGGCATACTGTGAAACATGTAATGAAATCCTCATAGGTGATTATTAAAAATCCAACTGATATACAAAGGAATAAACTCAGGCAGTCTTTATGGGTTCACATAATGGCATATAGTCCACTCCTAAGCTCTTTGTCGTGTAATGAGCTCGCAGTACTCTTGTAATGGCAAGAAGCCGGACAAGCTCCCAATAACTGATCTCAGACTTGATAAAGCAACACACATGTGAGCTAAAACATACAGAAGCAATAGAGCTTTTTTAAAAGCCGTGTGCTGTAAACATAAACTTGGATAGGCCGAAAAAGTGAAACAGCTGTATTTAAAGACCAGTAGTACAACATACCAAAGACGAACACATGCAGTGATCACGTCATATGGAAATAAATGGAATTATTGTGTAACAGCCATACTGTAAAGGGTGTTTACGGATTGCATGATCTTTCAGTCATAACATCACATGCATGATAAAAACAAGCATGTCGTAAGTCATGATGATGATAGGTGACATGTTCATAAACCCTTTACTTGAAGTAATGTTTAACCAGAGGATTTGTAGTAAAACTCTTCAAAAGTCAATGATACTTTAAAGGAATGTGTTATTTGTTTGGCCTATAAATAAGTTTGCAGTGTGCTGATTTAAATATCAATCTGATGAATGAAATCAATGCAAACATTAAACATATAGCTACCAAATATAAACATTAACTCACTTTAAGATCAAGAATATTTATACACAATGTTGTGAAAAAAGCAATTTGTTAACATAACTAAAGGAAATCAACATCAACAATAAAAATGGAGTTATAAATCCTTGTTAATGATACATCAATACAGGTCATGGTGCATTTACTCATGTTAGGGACAACTTTTGCTTTTAATGATGTATTGTTAAATACATTTGTATGAAATTGACATCCATTGACAAACACATGAAGTTAACTAAGAGTCTTCCACAGAAGGAGTGAAACCGGTCTTTAAACCTTGTAAAACTTGACAACAAAAAGCTGAAACTTGTTCCCATTGCACACTTTACATTCCCACATTTCAAGCATGTCTCGATGTCTTCCTGTCAAAAGTTGAATGTTTGATCTATGTTATAATGTTCTCACCGAGTCTCCGCAGCGGGTCAAGAGCTTTCGGGTCGCTGGATTTCCGAGCGGTTTCGGTCTCTGATTTCTTGTTTCTCCCGAGCATGTTGAATATCCCGGGACAGAGCCAGAACTCTTTGATACCTCTGGACCGAGCTTGCTGAAGAACTGAAACTGCTGTGAATCAGTGCGCTTGTGTAGTGACGTGTTGCGACACTTCAAGCGTGGAATGAGTGACACTTGACTCCAGCACTGCACAGTAAATGCTGTCATCTAAAAAAAGAGCCATTTACTGACACACTATGTCACACATACTTACACTAAAACACATCAGTGCATGATAAAAACATACAACAGATTTAATACAAATGGGTTTGGAATGGATGGTTTGCTGAATATTGAGGAAAGAACCCAAAAGAGTGCAGAATAGACTTTAAAAAGCATCTTAGGTGAGATCTTAAGAAGATGCTTGGTAAAAAAAGTCAGATGTGACTACTCCAAAAAAATGCTAAAATATATCTGTCTGTCTGTCTGTCTGTCTATATTTATCTGTCTGTCTGTCTGTCTGTCTGTCTGTCTGTCTATATTTATCTGTCTGTCTGTCTGTCTGTATTTATCTGTCTGTCTGTCTGTCTGTCTATATTTATCTGTCTGTCTGTCTGTCTGTCTGTCTGTCTGTCTGTCTGTCTATATTTATCTGTCTGTCTGTCTGTCTGTATTTATCTGTCTGTCTGTCTGTCTGTCTATATTTATCTGTCTGTATGTCTGTCTGTCTATATTTATCTGTCTGTCTGTCTGTCTATATTTATCTGTCTGTCTGTCTGTCTATATTTATCTGTCTGTCTGTCTGTCTGTCTGTCTGTCTACCTACCTACCTACCAACCTACCTACCTACCAACCTACCTACCTACCTACCAACCTACCTACCAACCTACCTACCTACCTACCAACCTACCTACCAACCTACCTACCTATCTATCGATCTACCTACCAACCTACCAACCTACCTACCTACTAACCTACCTACCTACCTACCTACCTACCTACCTACCTACCTATCTATCTATCTATCTATCTATCTATCTATCTATCTATCTATCTATCTATACAATTTTTTGTACAATATACAGTTCCCTTTATTTTATTTTATTTTTATTTATTGTATTATTTTTCTTAAAATGTGTTTCTAACTTACTTTATTGTACTTCATTATATAAAGAATGAATACAGACTTCACCATAGACATATTGGGTTAAAGAAAAGTTCACCTAAAAACAAACCCTCCCCCCTGCCATATTTAACCTTGGGTATTTTAAACACAAAAGAAGATATTTTGGAGAATGTTGGTAAGCTAAAAATGTTGATCACCATGGGCTTGCATTGTTTTATGTCCATACAATAAATGTCTTTAAAGTATCGTCTTTTGTGGTCTCCAGAAGAAAGAAACGTATGCCACATAAAGTAGTACCCAGTTTTTTGTGTACTTACATTTAACATTTAGATTTAATCATTTGGCAGACTCTTTTATCCAAAACAACTTACAGTATTATGTAGTTGTCAACTATTACTGAAGAGCAAACAGGGTTGAGGGTTCTTACTAAGGGACACTTCAGGCATTGTCTGCTGTGCCTGGGATTCAAACCCACAACCTTGTGCTTACAAGTCCAACTCTCTGACCACCCAGAGAGTCAAGACTGACCCCCCACATGAAGTGAACATCAATCTGAGTTGGTGTCATAACTCATGTACATCAGGTCCTCGTGATCAAATGAAGTTGTCTTGACATAATTATCCTTAAAATTTGAAAAAGTTATGTTAAAAACTTTAATCATGTGGAACTGACGTACATGATAAACTTATGCGAGAAAGTACAGATGTACATTTACCTTGACAGAAATCCAGGTCTTAAATTATACTCCTGCAGAGACCGTCATCTCCTTTATGACCATTTAACAAAACCAAAATACCAGATCAAATATGCAGACAAAGGTTTCAACAGTCAACATTTCTACGTGCGACACTCTTTTTTCAGCTGCAGAGTGCAAATAATCTTTTCATCTCATCTTGATTATTTTAACTCACTTTTTCTTTGTAAGATATTGTTTACTTCTTTAGTATTCTATGATGTCTCATGCAAGTCGTAACAGTTTTGGTTCTCCAATAGTGAAATCAACAAAAATCAATTACAAAAATATTGTTACAATATTTGAGGTTTTCGAAGCGGAATTGTTGGATGTTCCTTGTTCTGGGCTTTTTAAAAGGGTCTGGATGTACGTAATATGGACATTCCTAAAGAGCAGGTAAATTGTATAACTTTTCTTGTTTGCTATTTAATTATGAAAGATTTGTAACATCTCTTTTTATAATAAATAATAATTTCGACTATAGTTCTACTATAGTTTCTTAAAAAAAAATATACAGACATCTCTCTTTACTGCAACACTCTGATTGTGTGTTGGCATAATAACTCAAAGACAAACCAGACAGAAATATGCTCAGCAATAAGAATTTATTATATCTTGTGACAGACACTCTTTGCAGGTTAGAGCTCTTTTCATTGCATTGAGGTGAATAGATTTCTGCATAGTATTTGTAAGTCACAGAGAAAGGCCATTAACTGGGGAAAAACAGTCTAGTGGAGTTAAAACAGATACACCCCAAGATCTCCAAATAAAAGTACTTATTAAATTCATACAAAATATATGTATAATATATATACTGTGTATAAAACAAACAAACAAAAATATTAAGGAAATATTTCAAGTAACACCTTGAAAAAAATGACCGCGCACATAAGTGCACTTTTGTAAACCATATAAAACCTAAATAAAAAAGAAATGATAATATAATATGTGTATTTACAAGGTTAACTTAAGCAAGGCTTTGTACAAATGTTACAAAATCTTTTGACACACACACACACACTCAACCTCATACTGTTCATAGGCAATATCTGACACACGTACACATGATTTCACCGTTACTCAAATGAGTCTTGAGGGAACACAACACAGTCTTTATGGTTCTTTTATTGTAATACACTCAAAAATGAAATTTGTGTCATTTTAAAACCCACTTGTCGTTTTAAACCCGTACAGGTTTATTTCTTTTGCAAAATGCAAAAGTAGATATTTTGAAGAATGTTTGGAACTGGCAAACTTCAAACTTTGTTTTTGTCTGACCTTAAATAATGAAACAATTTTCATTTCTGGGTTAACTACCAGTTGAAGCAGAAAAGTTACTTGTAGAATTATTAAATTTGTAATGTCCCTATAAACACTGTCTTTGTTTGCTAACACTGTTCAATCAATACTGTACCGGCGCCTTTAGAGAATCTGTTTATCAGTTTTGTTTTTATTTTGAGAAAGCACTCCGTGGCATGAGTCGCAAGTGTCTTGGCAGTTAAGCGAATATGATGATATGTGAGGGCTCAAGCAAAGAGAACAAGTGAACAAAAACTTTGGCAACAATAAAAAGCCCATTTATCATGCAGGTCTGAGAACAGTCAAATAAATTAGATTCAGACAGAGGGCTTTAGCAGTCTGTATTCTCAGTTGCAAGTCCTTTAAATAAGAGTCGAATTGCTATGCAAATGAATGAATGTATCAATCACCAATGGGAATGCAGATATGTGACCCAAGGCCTGATTCATAACTGCATCTAATTAGAAGCGCAACCAACGTCAATAGCTAGCAGAAGTTACTTGACAAGACACTGTTACCTCAAATCAAGCCCAACTCAAGCTCTTTTGGTTCACTAGCCAGTACACACAGTTGTCTTCCACTGTTATAAGAAATCGTGAAAGCGGGAGGTAGGCATTGCCCGTCGTGCAGTAAGGGCTTCTGTCTCTGATCTCTCAGGATGTGTCCCTCTATGGTCCCTTAGTTCAGGTGAGGCTAGTGGTTTGGGGGAATGCGCGGGTAGGTTTTTATTGCTGTTAGAGCGCGCAATGGCAACTTTCTTGTCCGAACAATCTGTAGGAGAGACCACCACTGTGTGTCTTCTCCAAGCACGTCTCTTCCTGCGCGTCTCCGGAGAAAGTTGTTTCCTCAGCCCGACGCTGCGCAGGTCATCAGCTGAACCCAGGAGTCGCGCCCGTACCTGATCCGCCAGGGACCCCTGCCCCGGTGACAAAGAGTGGCTTTTACCTCCAGGTGCAGCTGTTGAGAAGGTAATTGCACACTCATTCAATACATTAACATCTTTGAAGGATTTGGATCTTGGTGATGGAGAGGGTGATTGGGAGGAACCAGGAACGTGACCCTGAGTTTGATTCACACTCAGTCGCTTTTCTCCTTCAGAGCTGGAAAGTTCGGAAATGTCCAGGGAAGAGGCTTTGGGTTTGTCTCCTTTTAGCCGACGGCGTGCAAGGGTGTCACACTGTATGAGCCGATGGGAGTTGAAGGAGTTGCGGCCATGGGGGCGCTGGGATGCAGATGATGAGTAGGAGGAGCTGGAAGGTGTGGAGGAGCGTGCATCAATCACCTTGTCTTCGGAGCTGGGGGTGATGTGGGTGGAAAGAAGAGGGGTGGCCGTATTTGAGCCAGGAGGAGTTGGGGATTTACGATGCGAATAAAGAAAACTGCGGGGAGCATTTGGTTCGGGTGAAGTGTGTAGGTTTTGGGTGGAACGGGATGGTTTCTCTGGGCGCTCCTGGGTAAGAGAGCGTGAAGCGAAACCACTTTCGTTGTCAGTTTCACTGATCAGTTCACTGTGTTCGTCATCTGCGTCCTCGCCACGCCCCTCCGAAGCTAAACTCCGCCCTAATGTAGAAAGAGTGGAGTATCCCGACACAATTGAACGTGCATCATCTCCCTTCCAACTGCGACTTTTCACTTCTGACTTCTGCTCCTCTTCTTCACTTAGTAGCACTACGGGTGGAGCTTCCTCAGAGGATATGCTGGGAACAACTTCATTCTCCTTTAGCACCTGCATTGTCTGTTTTTCTCCGTCCTCCTCCTCGTCTTCCTCCTCCTCGTCTTCATCTTCCTCTCCCTCTGCTCGTGGGGCCGAGACGGATGCCGCTTGGCCCATCTCTAGTATATCTTCTGGTTCAGAGACGCTGGATTTGACAGCCTCATGCTCAGAATCGTCATCGGTGCTGTTGCCAACGAGTCGGGCGTTACGCCGTTTTCTGCGTTTACGAGTCACAGCCGACATAATAGATAGTGTCAGGATGTCCTTGGCAGTGAAGTCACGTTTCGATCCCCATGAACCCTAAGAGAAATGTGAAAAGGAGTAAGTCAAGTGGACAAGATAGAACAGTTATGATAATTAACTAATTTAGTTAAGAGAGGCATTTACATGAATGTTTTCAACTGAAAATATAAAGCTGCTCTATTATAAACTGTCTCCATTGTGTTTTGAGCTTTTGTGGTTGTCGTAACCTGTCATAAGTTTAAAAAAAATAATAGCTTTTTATCGTTTCTGTGAAAACAACAAAAACACATATTTGTGAAAATGCTAATAGGAATGATATACAATGTTATAGTCAGCAAAAATAACTTCTAATGCTTCTAATACACAATACATCAATGTTGTTGCACAAACCAAATCAACAAATTTCAAATATGGAAATCACGATATCCTCCAAACGGAAATAAAATCCTAATTCATAGCAACAACTTAAAAAACTGGTCAATACTGACCTTGGATTTTGCAGAATCACTGTTGGTTGAATCTGCCCCATTTAGAAGAGAGAGAGAGAGAGAGAGAGAGAGAGAGAGAGAGAGAGAGAGAGAGAGAGAGAGAGAGAGAGAGAGAGAGAGAGAGAGAGAGAGAGAGAGAGAGAGAGAGAGAGAGAGAGAGAGAGAGAGAGAGAGAGAGAGAGAGAGAGAGAGAGAGAGAGAGAGAGAGAGATTGTCAGAGAGTTAGTGAAAACTGTGAATATATTGGTACCATGTTAAATGTATATACAATAATGAGAGACACAGAGGAAGAACAATGACATTACTTCCTACATTCTTTAACTGTCAGCATCTGTTCTGCAGATACCTGTTTTAACCTCTATGTCAATCATTAAGCAATAAACAGTGATTTTGAGACACTGTTCACACAAGATCACGTATATTCCCATCAAATCATAGGAAAAAGTTTTAATGTGAACAGAGTCTTAGAAAAAGAAGCAAAGGGGAACTAAGGTGCTTCTCAATTCTTTTACTTTGCATCATCACTTTTTCAAGAATGGAAGATTCTTTACATTTGAGCGTTAAAAAGATCTGCCGCCATGTCACAAGACAACTAAATTTTAAATGAGGAAACATCAATTTGAGAAGCATCCTGTATCAATAGCAGCAATGAGCACACACTGATGACATCACAGCACATACTGATATGACATCGACCTATAAAAGAAGCTTTTGGAGGAGCAGGGCAGAAACTGTGATTGTCAGAGGGGAGAAGACACACGCACACATATCCATCACTAAACACGTGCGGTAACGTATGTGCAGCATGTTAGCATTAATACACACTCATGTACGTGCACAAAGACGCAAACGCACGCACACAGATACACAGAGATCATGGCAGGGTAAACCCATCCTACCGCAGTGGCTGATCCAAAGGTTCAGCTAAGAGAGGGATGCAGAAATGTACAGAGAGAGACAGCAGAAAGTGAATATAATGAAAAGATTTGTCAAATGAAAACAAACTGAGAGAAGTCTGGTGTATTCAACATGCGGGAAAATCAATATGTCTGGTTTGAGCGTGCAGTTCAAAACTATTCTACAATACACCCTCAACTGGCCATCCATTCAGACATGCAGAGATGATAGAATTTAAAACAAGTGTTAGTCATATGTGGAGGTATATGACTGGGAGTCTTTGACAGTAAGGAAAAATTGAAGCTGAAATGTCGGCTTTTAGCGTTAAAGATCTCTCACCTGATGCCTCTCCTAGCATGCCTGTTCGGCCGATGTTAGAGAGAAGATGATCTATGTTAGGAGCAGGCTGAACATCTTCTGTGTCCACTGGAGTCTGAGAAAAGACATTAAATGTTTAGTCATAACATATTGTTTTAGGTATTTTTCCTTTATTTACTATATTATTAAAACCATGATAGTCAGTTACAGGAGGAACTGAGGGAGAGAACCTTCATATTCAACAAGCTGTTAACATAAACATGTTTTTAGAGCTGCTCGATTATTAAAAAAAGTTATAATCAGGATTTCTTTGCCGTCTGTTTAGATCACGATTATTTAACACAATTACACAACACTTTGGAAAAGGTCTAAGCCAATAGTATAAATTAATAAATTTGATACCCTTGGATGTAATTTTCATTTAAAACAAATAAATGTACAAACATTTATGAATTAAGATTATATTTTATCTATTTATCAAGAAAGGCGGCACAATAATCGCTTAACTCAATTATTTTGTTTTTATAATTGTTGGAAGCCAAAACTGAAATTGAAAATCAATTTACGATTAATTGCACGGCCCTACAAGATTTTTATTCAATTGCAACATATTTTTTATGTTTAGATTTATTTGTTTTAACTATAATTTGCCAAAAACAATATATAGATATAGATGTGTTTAAATCATGACACAATGTCTTCTATTCTATTCTTGAGCCAGAAATTACTTACTAATAAAGTTTATTGTTTAGCTTCATACAAATAATTTTTTTAACACAAACCACACCAACCTTTTCATCCTTGTCATGTTCTTCACAGAAAAACCAGGCATACTGTAGAGAGAGAAAGAATGACAAAATGTTAAAAGTCAATATTAAAATATAGATAAGATGAATGTTTTTGTGTATAAACTGCAGATGTGTCTTACATGCTGAATGAGTGTCTCCACAATCTTGTATCGATCAGGCATGTGGGTGACCATGTCTGTCATGTTGTCCTCTGACGTCCGGACAAGAGTGGGGCCAAAAACTAGTGCCAAATTACGTGGCTCCATCTGTACACATATAACAGACATTTAAATGTTACCCATGTAATTAATCATGAAAGGAGTATTTACAACTGAGTGTCAATGGTGGCTATGGCTAAATGGGCCTTCTTAGAATAAAATCTGTTTTATTTTTTGATTTTATGTTAATTCCAACCTTAATTGGACGATACAGTTAAATTGATAGTTCACTCCATATTAAAATGTGACATAATTGACCCTTTTAAATATCAAACATGTACAACTTTCGTTATTTTTTGTTAAAATGAAATAAATCATATTTTAGTGTCTGTAGAACACTGTCCTCTGGTGGCATGTTTTACCTAGGCCTTGTAGTTTATTATTCATTAAAAACACATTCCTCACCTTGTTCTTCTCACAGTGATCTGCCACAGTCTTTAGATGTCCAACCAAAAACTTAAGTGTGTGGAAATAGTAATCTGGTAGATCCCGGATCTGAAATAGTAAGTGAGAGAGTGAATGAACAGTATATATGAGAGCCATGGGAAATGGTAAACAGAGAAAGAAATATAAGGATACATACAAGCTTCTTCATGGTTCTTAGTCTATCACTGGCATTCTCCTTACGATTGGCCTCAATGAAGTCATTGTATTTGTCTTCAGAGGGAATTGCGAAAAACAACAGAAAAAAATGAAAATAGAAATGCATGACAAACTTTATACATTTCAAAACGCATTTCAAAATGTTCACAATCACTTTATATACATCCACCTAATATAACAATAAGCTTGCTAGTATCTCTCACCATCAGTAAAGAGAGGTTCAGGAAGTTTCCGGAAGAAGGACTTCAGCAAGCTACTGACAACATTCAGGTCCTGCCATTTCTGCACATGAGAAAAAAGTGAAAGCAGTTACAAAAGAAGTTGACAATTTTGTGTCAGTATGAGGAAGCATCTCTCACACATGGGAAGTGAATATAACCAGTTTATTTGGACAGTGTTTTATAAAGATCAAATGCGCCAGTAAACACCTCACCTCTTCAGTAGTGTTGATGTCGCAACCTTTGTTGAGCTGTTCCTGTAGGCTGGACACTACCGCGTTGTTTCCCGGTACTCTGTAGATCCCTGTATACTCCAGCCCCATTTCCTCAACCAACCCACAGCAGATCTCCACAATCAAAGGAATAAACTACAAACAGATTCACACATTTGTAAAGGAAGATAATCCTTAACTTAAGAAAATACATCCTTAAGATATGACATGCACAGAATTATTCCTTTTAATATAATTTAAAGCACACACCTTATTGTTGATGGCAGGCTGGCAGTCTTCTAGACGCACTCCGAATGCTTTAGGACCCGTCTTTTTAGTCTTCTTCATTATGTTTATGCCCCATGGAGATTTCGGCGGGCTGCTCTCATCTTTGGGCTCGTGTTTGGGCGAGCGTGGAGGAACACTACTGTGGAGAAATGTCATGCGAGGCACTCTGGGTGAGGAGTCTGGTTTATTACCTGTTGGACTGCAGGAGGCAACCAACAGGAAGGTGATTATTGTAAATAATAATAATGTTGGTGATGAGGCATGACACCAGCGCAAAGTTTAAATGCCCTTACCTCTGTTTCCTGTAGTCATTCAGTTTCTTGTTGATGAGAGCCTGGCGTGAAAACCCCAGTTCCTACAGGAACACATTAAAAGAACTATTACACCCAAGGAATTCATTTCACAAATACTCTTGTCATTGGTCAGACAAACAGATAGTCCCACTCCAAAATCCTGACTAAAGCGATACAAATTTTGTAATCATTTACCCTCTAGCCATTTTATGAGAAGATATTTAGAAGGATGTTGATAACTGAATTGGTGAGACCAAAACAAATGTTTTAAATGCATGCTGCCGCTCTTTGGTCAATGCTTCCATGTTGGAACTCTCAATGCTGAAACTGATTTAATTCTGAAGGTCGACCAGTTGTGCAGGTAGTTTATGTTTCTTTTACCTCATTATCCGTCTTGCTGTTCTCACTGATGACTTTGATCCACTCCAGCATGTCTTCTCTGTCCTCTGCCTGCAGCAGATATTCACAGAAGTCCTGCGTTGTCAACCTCAGGGCGTGTTTGCGTTTGGTTTCGCTGTATGCTATGTCCACAAGACAACCTCTGATGCTGATGGGCTGCTCATCCTCTGCACCACCTCCAAGTGCAGCTCCTTTAAGCACAGCCTCTCGCTTATCTTTGTAGAGGAATAGTGAGTGTAAACGAAGCACAGAGAAGACCCTTCTCCAGGGCCAGATGGCACTTCCCACCTTCTGCAAGAACAAATCAGAAATTATGTCATTAGATTTGTACATTACATCCAGAATTATGTAGAATGACCTTGAATTATTATTTTATAAAATTGTTATGTAATCATTTCTTCACCCTCATGTCACTTATAACCTGAATATATGACTTCTGTCTGTAGAACACAAAAAGTATATTTTGAGAAATGTCTCTTGTTATTTGGGGGGGATTATAAAATAGAAGTCAATGGTAACCAATGTTGTTATGAACATTCTTCAAAATATCTTTGTTTGTATTCTATAGAAAGTCATACAGGTTTGGACATGAGTGGGAGTTACTTATCTAAGTCTATTCTCTTACCTTGCCCTTCTCAGTGTGGATCTGTTTAAAGTGAAGCCAGCCTTCTTTTTTCACGTCACTGTAGGTGATACTGCCCAGCTCAGAGGTAGAGTGTCGTTTAGAGCGAACCTCTTCAGCACCCAGACTGTCCAGAGACTAAACCATGACATGACACATACACACCAAAAGCATTATTTCATTGATAACAAAAGAAAGAGAAGCTATATATCATATAAAACAATATATGGTTAATTGTCTATATACATTATGAACTTACCCCTTCATTAAAAAAGCTTTTGACTCTTTTTGGAAGCCTCCTGTTAAAAGACCACAAAAACAAAAAATCATGATTAAACAATATAATTCCAAATTAACATGATCATCAAAGTTGAAATCACACATAAATATTTGACCCAACACTTACGACAAGACCCGTCCCTCTTCTCTATATACATTAAGGCCCTCATCACACGACTTGGAGCGCTCTGTGGTAATGGCCAACAGGTAAGAGGAGCGACGATTAGACTTGGCATCATCTGCTTTTGAAGAAAGACACAAAACAGAGAATTACAATCAAGAAACAATGAGTAAGAAACCTCACAGATGAGAAGGACGGTTGAGTACAGGGCATTCTGAGTTAAGGTGAGTGAAGAAAGTGAATTTAAGGAAGTGACATCACAGTGTTAAGAGAGATTTGGAGGTCTTTAGTCCAAAGGCAACATAACGGCATTTTCGATTGATCATGTGTACATTCGCAGCACGACATGCAGACGTTTCTCTCTATCTACAGGAATTTTCATACATTGGTGCAGTATATTTATTCATGCAGATGAAGGAGCTATTTGTTGTTGACATGCATTTTTTGGAATATTCGGCCCTCCAAATTATGAAAAATTGGTTGTATGTATCTACAGTGGCAAGCAGGATCAGTAAAATCTATAAATCTAAAGGAGAAATGCAAGCTGTAATATTTGGTTGTAACAAAACACTGCTCTCTTTTTCTGCGTCACTCACTGCAGTCGAGGGAGAAAAGACGGTTGAGGGGAAAGGTGAAGGTTGGGGAGGCAGGGCTTGTGACCACAGCAGGGGCGGAGTTAAGACCGCCACTTGAAACGACGGAGGAGGCAGGTACATGACGTGCTCGTAGATCTGCAGTTGGACTGGTAGGCTCATCTGTGGGAGGAGGCAACGAAAGAAGGGAAGGAAGAAAGGCCAGAAAGAATGTAGGAAGGAAGGAAGATAGAAAGGAAAGAGACAAGAATAAGAAACAGCAAAATTGGTAAAAGGATTAAGATTGTAACAAAGGAAGCAAGAAACGTAATGGGAAAGAAAGGAAGAATGGAAAGGTTAGAGAATAAGCAAAGTGGTGTTGCACAGTTAGTAATCAAGTTTAAACTCTCTGACACACGCAAAAACTGAATTTTAATATAAATGTAAAAGTAAACTGCGAATGCAAATACGGCAGATATTCTAAGATGAGGCCAAGTCAAAAGAATAAACAACCAAAAAGCATGTTGATCTGTACCTGACTCGAAGCCCTCCATGAAATCTCAATCAAATAATGTGTTCAATGTGGAAATGAAATGTAAAAGCTCTCTTTGTTTAATGCCATGGTTTCAGTTCTTCCCAAAGTGAGTTTGCGTGCGTGCGTTGCATGCGTGTGTGAGACAGGGAGTGGTTTGTTAATGCAGGTATGGTCTGTTCAAACTACAAGACTTTAAATTGAAATAAAATCAATATTCAGTTGTGAAGAAAAAATATTTTCTTCAAAAGTTAGGTTTAAAAGTTTCGGTTTCCAATACCAACCCCTAACCCAAACCTGATGAAACAGAGGCTCACAGTGATTTTACTGACTCACTTTACTTTTTTCACATTGAGGACAATCTAAATTTAAAATATTTATAATGGACGTTTCACATTTATAATCACCACACTGTAGGTTTTACTAGGACTACACATACACACTCACAAATGCATTTCTGGCATTCTTATTTCAAATCTTATTTAATCTCCGGTTATTTCGGTTAATTGGTTTACAAGCCGTTTGTAAACTATTTTTGCCACAAAAAACTTAAATAAAAATTTAAACTTAAAATATAAACAACCAAACATTTGGTAGAGATAAGGAGACGGGACTATCTGTTTGACAAATGATTGGGACTGAAAAACAAAGATTGCTTTTTCAGTTACTACTGGTGACTTTATAGCCTGCATGTAAGGTCTGCTTCATCTACAAGTGCTTCAACTTCCTTTATGACCACAGCACTTAACAGTCTGTTTATATGCCAGGTCTTTCATGATCTACTGAGAAGACATTATAGCAAACCAACTGCACAATACCGACCCACACCACCAGGTGGTAGCAGCACATAACTACCCCAACATAACTGAAAAGGCCAAATTCTAGTTGACATAATTGTAGGTCAATCTAAGGGATGGTGTTCCAAAAAATTACATTTCAAACCTGAAATATATGACTTTTTATCCACAAAACATCAAAGATATTTTGAAGAATGTCGGTAACTGGCACCTATTTACTTGTGTTTTGTGTTCATACAATAGAAGAATGTTGGTGTCACTGTTGTTCGGTTACCCACTTTCTTTAAAATATCTTCTTTTGTATTATGCATGAGAAAGGCATAGATGTTTGACATGGTTTGTACATGATAACATAATTTTCAATTTTGGGTGAACTATAACTTCCTATATCTATAGACCCGATCTCTTGTCAGACTGTCTCGATTCATTCTATATATTGATTTTGAGAGTTTTACACTCTTCAGACACTCAATAAAAATATGCAGATTTTTATTGAGAGAAAAACATGAAACTATAAAAAATAAATATACTACATAGAAAAACTTAATAGATTTATCTTTTATTTCCATTTTCCTCACTCACTAATTTATACTCTTCCTCAACTTTTGGTCTTGGAAATGGCCATGGATTCAAAATAAAGGAGGACATTCCCTCTCTCTCTCTTTGGAAGGTGCAGGGGCGGAAACATTCCCAATCTGGGATGTAGAATCTGGATTGTGCATGTTTTCCAGCCACTGGCAGAAATAGCTGTTCTGTGGCTTTATCAAAGGCCTTCATTACTGTAGCACAAGTATAAGTTCTCTCTCAAACACACACACACACACACACACACACACACACACACACACACACACACACACACACACACACACACACACACACACACACACACACACACACACACACACACACAAAACTTATACACTCAAAATCCATATTCCGGTATAACAGCCATATTTTGAGGTTCAGTTAAGATGCTATAAATATGATCTGAGCCTGACAAAACAAATGAAAAAAAAATGTGAAGTCTATCTTAAATTTCCACAAAACCAAATTGCAAAGAATGCAAAAACAACAAATATGGAGATGTCTCCTTTTATAGCATTACAAATCAAAATCTTACCAAGCGTGTTATGTGTCTGTAAAGAAACTGTTGTAAATCTGACTTTACAAAAAAGTCACATTGCCAACTGTTTTGCATGTGCACATATATCTGATGTGTTCGTGTGTAGTATGTAAATGGTCTGTGAAGACTCAGTTAAATAAGAGACACAAAGAACACATTGATAACAGTAAGAGCTGAGTGTGCCAATTGTGTCCAGTAATATCTGAGTGTGTGTATGTGTCCCCTTCCCCCTAAACCCCAGAAACCCAGCCCACTGTACTGTCCCACAACTTCAATCTATTTTTACTTTATAACACTGTGATAAAACCAAACAACGGTAAAACTGTCCTGTTCGCAATGTCATGCAATGAATGCAAATCAAATACAGTCACAAATTTTTAGATGAACAACAAAATTAGACAAAAATTGATCTGACCAATTTGCATAATTAGAAATTTGTTGGACACATTTTTTATGGTAGTTAACGAATCCCCAGACATCTCAGTTGTTAACATTCTTACAAATAATACAAAAAACTTTTTTATAAAGGTGTTCATACAGATAATTTTCAACCTTTTAAATAAACATAATATTCATGCACTCATATTCGGTTTCAAAAATAATGCAGAAGTGTCATACCAAGTTTTGCATTATTTTAAAGCTAATATAAAGCCGTATGACTATTTTTACTTTGATATTGTTCCATTGCAATGGATTGTGAACATAGCTATTCTATTGTATTGTTTTGCAAATAAAATTCTCAAAGTAGGATTGTTCGCTTTAAAAACAATGATCCCAGCCTCCAAAACGTCCAATTCTTTTATGATTCAATACAATATTACACAGGGTCGAAAATGACATGACATACATTGTTGTGTATATTGTAGATATGTTCAAACAAATCCACTGTCAGGTCAAGTACAAACTCCGAAACTCCAGTTGTGGTATCATTCAGTTTGTTCATGTCCCAGCTTGTTTCTGTTAGTTTCTGATTAATTTATCTGCCTCTACAAACCAACCAATCCTGAATATGTACATTCCCACTCTATTCCACATCTTTTCACAAACACAAATGTACAAACAATACACACTCGTATTCGACAGGGTGTGTTATCCTGCAAAACTGTATATTCACATAACTGTGAATCTGTCACTTTGGTGAACGTGTGAACTTAATGCTAAAGGTGCGGCAGTTTTATGCAAAGCGTAGTGTTTGTAGGCTTAACCCTCCTCAGGAATGAAAGTACAGCACTAACAACACTTTATACAATCCTACAACACATATGAATGGGCCCTGTATTTCAGTGGTTCATATCTTTTAATGTTACCATTATAAACTCTTAATAGCACTAAAAAGGAAACCAAACATCCCATCTCAAAGCTTTTAAGAACAACTCCAAAATCAATAGCACTCCAACTGAACATGTTATTAGACGAATTAGAGGTTAATTGCCAACTGTCTCTGAACCTTTAGCACAAGCAGCACGACGAGTTTCGGTGGTACGTGTCTGTCATAGTTAGTTTTAAATGTTTTGAATTCAAACAGCCGTTTTGCAGTAGATTTCCTCCTGAAGTCTGGTTTGGCAATAATGGGCAAGCAGAGACAAGATTAGCACAAGCTGGAGGCCACAACAAATGCACAAACACAACTCACATATTTGTCTCATCCACATGAATAAAACATAACTATCCTGTTAAAATAAAACAAAACGCCCAATTCCATGGAAATGTCAATTTTAGGATTAACAGATTTGAAGGGATAGTTCATCTAAATATAAATATATTTTAAATAAATATTCAGCCTTCATTAACTCACCTTAAGTTCGTTTTAATACGTATAAAAAAAATTTGTGTTGAACACAGAGAAAGATATTTAGAAGAATGTCTATAACCAAACAGTTCTTGGACCCTGTTAACAACCATAGAAGGAGAAATTACTTTTATGTTCTATTACAAAAAACTATTTGAAATATTTGGAATAATGCTGTACAGTTCTGGGGTTATTATTACAACCATTTTTCCCCTGCTATGTTGGTAATGGTAATGTTAAACTACTATTTTTATTTTTCCTACTATGATAGTCAATTGGGTCCTGTTTAATTACAACAGTTTTTCCAAATATTGTTCTCTGTGTGGGTGAGTATACAACTGGGTGAGTATATGGCAGAATTTTCTTTTTTCTTTGTTATTTTAAACACCCATGTGAAGACTTTCTTAAAGTATTTTATGTATGCATTTAAAGCATAGCTTTCCATATTCAGGTATATTAATTGTCGCATACATAACTGCATGCATAACTGCTATATTCCTCACCATTATTCCACCATAAATGTGCATATAAAAATAAAGATGCAGTAAATATTTTACGCTTTTCACCATTTGTTGGTTGATATTGCTCATGGTTTGTACATAACTCACAGAAATCCTACAAAGATTTTGTTTTTTAAAATGCATGTCCTCTTTTTCCTATCCATAATGTATTCACTTTTTACACTTTTAACACAGAAAACTTGCAAATAGAGTGATATTTTTCTGAGGTTCAGTTAAATATATACACAGCTCAATGTCTAATTGTAACTTTGCTCAAACGTCATTTCTCTTAACAACTACTAAATCATTTTGTTGCAGATCAAGTATAGAAACAGGATGGATTGGGTGAGTCACTGAGACAGAGGAAAAAAGGAGATCAGGAAAAACAAAGAAGACTAGCTTTAATCCAGTAAGTCTGATTCAGACCCAGTTTTCTAAAATTGTCAGCCTGACCATGGGGGATTCCAGCGTTACCTAATGACCATAGTCCGATATAGCAGACAGAGGAAATGAATATGGGATCCTGAGTTATGACAAGTGTAGTCATTCTCTAACATTCCCATCAGTCTGTTTTAATAGTGTCTGGATATTTTAACCAGTTCCCTTTTAAAGTTACAAGTGTGTGTGGGATAGTGTGGGCGATTTAAAATAAAAAAGAGAGGGAGAAATACTTTGTGGAATTCTGCAAAAAAGCAACAAAAGAAAAACAAGATCTGAAATATATAGAAGAAAATAATAAGAAAGAGCACAAAAATCTTACCAATAAAAGGAATTGAAGCCAGAGAGTCGTCATCTATGGAGAGGGGTGGTAGTTTACCATTTGTGCGCCGATGACAAATAGCGCTTTCAGCTTTGGCAGGTTGCTCTGAGGGGTCAGAGGTAAACAGTAAAGGGTCACTGGAATCGAGAGCTATGCCATAATGTGGATGCCGGAGAGCGTTTGCACCCCTGCGGCCAGCAGGAGGTTTCTGCCTAAGTACCACTTCCTGTGTCTGAGCCTGGGCTTCAACTGTTGCCTCCCCGGCCCCTCTATCGTGATTAGTGGGCCGATAAGTTTTGTCTTGTCCTTCAGGGGGTGTGGAAATGGTAGTTGTAGAAGTGGAGGTGGTGGTCGGTGGGGCTGGGGAGGGAGCGGTGGAGGGGGGATGTCCCTCCGGAGGGCTGGTTTTGGGCGTAGGAGTCCAGTTGAGATGTGGACCTGTATAAGAAGGGTCTCTAAACGACTGGGCTTGCTGCAGGATGCGACCTGTCTTGCGGTTAAAAGAAGGGCTGTAGCTGCGGTAGCCAATCGGCTCCTCGTCTAGACTCTGGCAAGAGGGTAAATGTCTTGTCTGGAGAGCTGCCTGCTGAGGTTGTGGTGCCTGAGACAAATGTGTTACATGCTGAGGAGCATGTTGGAGGTGCTGGGGCATGTGGTGTCGCCTTGTATAGCAATCAGTTCTGTTTGGAGGCTGCTGGACCCTGATGTGTCTTTCTTGTTGGGGAGAGAACATCCCCACAGCTCGGTTGAGAGCTTCCAGTGAACGTCCTGAGTGCCCATACCGGCTTGCCAGAAGGTTTTCTGAACATTTGCGTCCGTAGGACACGGGCGATGGGTGATGCACTTGCGCACGCTCACTCCGCCAGTCTCCGTTGTTCCAGTAGGGGTCAGCGTGCATCATGGCGCTCTGCTGCTGCTGCTGTAGCAGCATCAATGTGTCTTGGGAGGCGCTGTGTGGGAAAGCTGCATTCTGGGAACGTCTGGCTCTCCCGAAATCTCCCAGACGATCCTGTGAGAAACTCCGCTGGCGAGGATGCATAGATCGAGAGTTAGTTCGCTCACGCTCGCGTTCACGCTCCCTGCCTGGTACCTGACTGTAGTACCAATTGGAAAGAGCTTGTTGGGTGTGATCGCTGCGGCTAGATGGGGGTGTTGAATTGGAATGAGAAGGGCTGACCCAGGGTGGACTCTCCTTGCGTCCTCCAGTGTGCCCCATGTTGTGGTTGGCAAAATGAGCATGATGCAGGGGGCTCATCAAACCTCCGGAGGAAGAAGAGGATGAGAAAGAGCGTCCCCTCATTTGCCCTGTTGCCTGTCCCCTGTCGGTCATTCCATACTGGATCTCCTCGGTTCGGTGGGCAGGGCTGCTGTGACCAACCCCGCCTGGCTCACAGCCCCTTCCCTCAGCCGCCCAGACAGTGTTGCTAGAAGCGAGTGTGCGGTTGTCAAGGGGTGGAGAAGGACCCGAGGGAGAGCCGGGCCAGCGGCTCCAGTTGTCCAGTTGGTTTTGCCCCATGAGTGGTGACGCTGGGGAAGAAACAGGAGAGTATCCTGCAGAGGGCTGGGATTTTGTACGGGGAGGGTACAGTACAGGTGGCGGTGGTGGAAGATTTTGTGCCCTTCCTTTGTATGGATTGTTACCAATTAGGTAGGCATCATGGGAGTATGCCTAAAAAAAGAGAGAGGGGGGGGGGTTAAATACTACGAAATTAAAATGTACATAAATCTGACCCATAGAGTGATAAAGAGATTGTTATAAAGTTATGCTTGTGAATGATTATATGGATGTCAATTAAGAAGTAGCACAAGTGGCTAATGCCTTAAAGAGATCAACACAAGTTCAACTCAAGATGAAAATTATCTTATGGTTTACTTAATGTCTCAACACGCATATATCTGAGTGACCTCCTTTGCAGAATACAAAAGAGAATTTTAATATGCCGCAGAAAGAATATATTGGTGCCCATTAAACAATGCTGTTCAAAGTTTATTCGATGGTTAGCAACATTTTTCAAAATAAATTTTGTTGTATTTTGCAGAAAGAAAGAAAGAAAGTCATACAAGGCTTAAAATGTCAACAGGTTGAATTTATAATGACAGTATTTACATTTGGGGGTCAACTATAACTTTTAGTACAATTGAAAACAGCAATTCACCATTGGTAAATGACTTTTTAAACCAGTTTGATTGAATTTAATAATTTATGTAAAAAATTAATACAGTGTACAATAGTCTTACATGTGTTGCTCCAAACCTCTCCTAAAGTAAAACAAATATCAAAGCTGCCATTTTTACTTGAAATCCTACTTGCAAACTTTATTATATATAATAAAAACACCGTAAGAGACATTTGAAACCTTGAAATGTCATAATTCACTTACAACAGCTTTTTCAATTGCAACTCCACTCCAGAAAAACAATCAAGGACAAGACATTAATGTATATTCTAATGTACAAGTACCACACATTCATAAAAGATCTTCAATCGTTTATTTCTTCAATGTTCTTCCAATGCTTCATGATTCGTACTCAACGACTTACACAACATGCACAATGACAACAGTGTTCCTCTTGAGAGAGAGGAAGTCAGACTGACCAAAGCAGCAGCCACTGACCACAAAACACTCTGATACAAACTAGAGATGTGCAATATAAAAAATTCATGATCAAAACAGAGACGTGGCTGGCTAACGTAAAGCTGCGTGACTCCAGACAAGCAAATTAACTAACATGGCACACTGCACGCCCAATAACAATACATGCAAATACATACAACAGAAGAAACCTAAACAAGCATACCTCTCCTGCTTCTTTTCTCAGTGTTGTTCTCCATAACCACTTCACTTGACCTGTTAAGTCCTGATTTTGGCTTTCTACACTTCATGTCCCGCTGTCATTCTCCTTTTGTTCCAGTCATTCCCTGTATCTCTTTTCTCTCTCTGTCTATGGTTAGCCCTACCCAACCCTCTCTCCCTCTCTCCCTCTCTCTCTCTCTCTCTCTCTCTCTCCCGCTCTCTCTCCCTCAGTCTCGTCATCTCTCCACCCTGTTGGAGTGTGGGAGGAGCCACATAACTGATGATGTCATTCCTGGAATGTAGCTGATGCGGGTGTAAGGAGGGGTGTGCGGAGTGTTGGAAAAGTAGAGAAAGAAAAGGAAAAAGGATAGAGGAGTAAAAAGAAGTGGGGTCTCTCAAGAGGGTTTGTGGGTAATGTGCCCTAGTTTTCATTCAAGTGTGTACTGGATTGTATGTGCAAGCGTGTAAAGGTTTCTTCTTTGGCCTTGGTTGCATGTCTCATCATGTGGGCAATTGAGTAATTGTGCGCTAAAGAAACTATGTGAGCGTTTGTGATGTGTGTTTGAGGGAGGAATGCATGCATGTATTTGTCTTAATCTTATGACCAGCACGCTTGCGAAATAAAAAATCCATTTATGCTTAAGAGATGCTATTAACCAAATCAAATGAGTCAGACATTGAGCTATAAATGACTGGCGTAAGTAATTAAAAATTAAAATATATAAACTACTGTTACTGTATAATGTGAGACATATTCTAATATGTGGTGTATTTGTTATGTGTGCAACGAGAGAAACCCACCAGCTGTAGCACATCCTCATCCTTTGGCATTATACATAGCTCCAGTACGCTCTCACTGCAAAGAGAACACAGTGAATTAGATGCTGATAATTCTATATAAATCCCCTAATCAGATTATTTGCTATTTTAATCTTGGTTTTAAAAAGAATTCAACCCTAGGGTTAGTAATAACACTGACCTTTCTTCATAATACACGCCGTAATCGGCCAGACAGTAAACACCTGCCTGAGGTCATTCTGTTACGTCAAAACATCTGTCACACATTCCACATGAGCAAGACTCATGTGAAACCGTTTACTTATATTTGTCTCTTAACCTTTCAAACAATTACAAAAATGCTGTAGATCCCCATTCTTTTGCATTTTTACTTCCAGGTTAACATTGATATCTGCAGAAATCATTACTAATTGGCGTTTTTGGATGTTGTATCACCTGTTCTGAATCAGTGCAATGACCTGCGAGTATGTCTTCCCCAGTACACTCTCTCCATTCACTTTAACCAGTCTGTCTCCTGCAAATACACAGAAAATACATTCACTGATTATAGCAAACAATTAATACTCCTGTGTTATTTCCCTGTAAATCACACAAATACAACAATGGTTTATAACAGGGTTAAGGCAATGCCCATTAAATGAGAACATTGTTTTCTTTGAATGGACACAGTTCATGTTTAGGGTTCATGTCAGGGTCAGATTACAAGATCAACCTCTGGCTGTTTAAGACGGAAAGAGGCGTTGATAGTCTATTAAACATCTATTTAAACTAAATATGATAAATGTGGAAAATATTTTTGTGAATTCTGTTTGATTTACAGTTTCATAAAATCGTCCTTCATTATTAAAAGTTAAAATTGTAAATTTTATATCTTGGATATCTGATACATGGACATGCAATTGTCATTATGGTTTAAATAAAAAAAAAATTAAATTAACAACATAAGGCTGGATTTAACAGATTGTAAAGGAATCGTTCACCCAAACATGAAAATGATGCACTTTATATCACCCTTCTGTTATTTTAAACCTGTATGACTTTCTTACTTCAACTTAACATAACATTTTTTTTAGAAAAATTTTGGTAAACAAACAGTGTTGGCACTCATTGACTTCTATTGTATGATCAAAAAGCCAATGCAAGTTAATGGGTGCCACTTCACAACTTTCTTAAAATATTTTCTTTTGTATTTTTGCAAAAGGAAATCAAACTTTGAAATGACAACGGAGAGTAAATGATGACAGAATTTAATTTTTGGGTGAATTTCATCTTGCAACCAGATTTTAAAACTGTTATACATAATTCTGACATTTCTTACATTCTGTATACCAATATTTTCATTTAAGGCGTGTAAATTGTTGAATTAAGTGCTGACCAAGAGCAAATTTTTTTTTTTTACAGCATCAAAATCAATACATTTATTTTAAGTTTGGCCTGTGAATGAAACGTCATTATATGTTCCATTAGTTTTCACTGATACAATGAAATAAGAGCAGGTCTGATCGATATTTAGACACCAGCCTCCCTGGTATATTTCCTCACAACATGCCACTGAACTCAACCAAATATTTCCTGACCAGGAAGAGGCCATGAGTCTCGAACACACACACACACACACACACACACACACACACACACACACACACACACACACACACACACACACACACACACACACACACACACACACACACACACACACACACACACACACACACACACACACACACACACGTCATTGTGTGACCTGCTGAGAGTGTTTTGCAAAAATAACAAACCCATACTCCATAAGAAAATATTTCTCACTGGAAGTTTTGTATCTTTTTAAATATCAAGTTTAAAGTCAAGTAAAGACATCAACAGGAAAGTCTGTTGACATAATAAACCACAGCGTGACCAAGTGTGTCAGATAACATCAGTGTGCTCAACACTTCACCTACAGCACATGCTTATGATGTAACAAGACAAACTCTTTATTTATGAAAGGCTCTAAAGAGGCGAAAAACCATGGGGCATAGCTAGCAAGTAATAACAAGATATGACATGTTGTATGTACACAAATGGATGCACCGATGTAGAAATCAAAGCTGAAATCTCAGCACATGTAAAGAAATGAACACGTACACACTTCACACACAAATACATTCACAATGATTTGTAATTGATTTACAGGGGTTGTAGGTGTTAGGGGGAATGTGATGGTTAAATGACAAGCGGGAGAAAATCAATCACATGAGTCTCCCCAACACCTCGTCAGTGGATTTTACCTGTACTCAAGCCAGCCTGTTGGGCAGGGCCATTTTCCCTCACATTCTTAACAAAGATGGTGTCCATGGGCTCAAGACGACTCCGATGGAGCCCTTTATGAAACAAAAGCCACAATAAAATTGTAAATAAACAACCTTTTAAAAAGGCACACAAACATGCTGAATTTAAATTTCAGTGCATCCCACTGTTTTATCATCATTAAGATTTTGTTATAATGCTTTGTTAAGCAAAATAAAGTCTCAATTTTGCATTTTAAGAAATTTGCATTGTTGCAGTCTATAGAGTGGTGTTAAGCTGCTTTTCCAGTGTGAAATGCCCCAAAACTTCAAAAACATGATCAAGATGTTTAGACTGGTACTGTGGAATGTGTATGGCAGGCAGATGCGAGTGTTTGATGCATGGTGTGATGGGAAAGGGGCAAAAACACACTGCAACAGTGAACAAACAGGTTGAGGCAGAAATAGATAATCATATCTGAGATCATCAGCACAATCTGTACAGTTGCTAAACAAGTCGCATCTGCTTTCAAACTCAGTGTCACACATCCCATAAAATGAAGCTGTATTGTGTGGGCTGTGTTTACATGAATGCGTGTATTTGTGCACCATATTTTAAAGGGCTTGAAATTACTAGATATTTATTGATAAAGCAGTATGATAATATCTCAGTAGATTCTCAGATTTGTACATCAGTTTCAGTTTTTGATTATTTAAAACTGTGTATGCTGTGATTTAACAATCATATTGAACATATCTTAAAAACTATGTTTTGAATATGTTCTGACGTCCAGATGTTCTACCTGCACTGTGCCAAAGGGCAACAAACCTTCAACCTGTGGATGGCGCCATTCGAAAAACACATTCTGCCCTTCTTTGGACAATGTGACGAAAATTGTGCATTGGAAAACCATATATGCAATAGCTATAAATAAGAATCTTTTTTTACACTTCTGAATGTTGCATGTGTGATTAATTTTAATGTTTGACTTGACAAACAACAAGAAAACAGTAACGATCAGACATTAATTTGCAATGATTTGGAAGAATGAAAATATTCACACACACAGAAACATAAAGAAAACATTTACCTTTTCCATTCCCGTTCTCTTCATCCTAACAAGAAACAAAAGGACAGTTAGATCACAGCATCCACACAGCTTCAGTTGTGTTAAATTGATGTTTAGATCAGTGTCTCTGCTTTTAAGGACTCTGCTTTTGAGTTTTGAATGCTTCTCTTCTTTCTGAGTTCAGCTCAGATCATGCAGCTTTCTGCCAATGGGTCGATTATGTGAGTCATGTGAAATTCACATGGGACACATCCAAAATGTGCAGTGCAGGATCCACCAAATAACATTCCTATAGTTCTACCTCATGTGCTTATCCTCAATTCTGCATCAAAATGACTATTAAAATCAAGAAAAACATCACAAGGGTCTGTTTCTTCTGTTTGACAGTATTCGTGTCCCAGCACTAGAGGGCATCACTGATATCTCTTTTTACTGCTAATGTGATGCACAGGGGTTGCACCCTTTTCAGGTCAAAAACCCATGGATTAAAAGACACCCAGAACAGAGAACCCCATGTTACATAATGTGTAAAAGGTTGTTTTAAAGCCCGACCTGTGACAAAATGCATAAAGTATCATTTTATTCCTTTTGCTTACTTTGTTTACAACACAAAGTCATCTATATTATGCTGCATACCTTTCATTTCAGAGTAAACATCTTAAATTTAGCTTAGATTAATTTTTTTATATTAACACAGTATAACGCACATGCCAACTTTTAAAAACTAAGCTTTAACCCAGTGTCTCAAATCACAAACACACAATGCTGATCAGGCAGTTTAAAGTGAGCAGCCCAGTGTTTAGTCTGAGCTGACTTTGCTCTTTCCTAACAAACTCACACAATACTGAGGCTTTGCCACCACAGACAGAAAGACCGAAAGAGAGACAGAGAGGAAAACAGATGGGCAGAGAGCAACCACGACTCAAACACTTTAAGATTTACTATTTAAAACCAACCCTTGCAAAAGACTAAAAGAAAATCCACATCCATGATGGTAGAACTTTCATTTTGGAGTCTCTTTTACATTGATAGGGTGGGGTAAAGGGGGTCTTTATGATATCATGTGAACATTTGGACACTAGGAACATTGAATGGCAGTATGGACCAGAACACATTGTCCTGGTACGGCCTACCACAGACTGTGAGTGGTACCAGTCAAACAAAACGGTCTTTTTAGGAAAGCAAGCTGCAGCTGGAGATAAAAGACATTTGCATCATAGTCCATCATAATGTGGCTTTGTTTCTTAAACAAAATAGACAATAACAGTGGACAAACTAGTCTTTGCACACTACCTCCATAATCCAATTAAATAAAAGCAAGTACACAGAAATGTATGAATATCATGAAGTTAAATAAGTAAGTATTATTTACTTTATTTCTTTTTAAGCCACAAATTTAGCTACAATACTAGAAGATAAGTGCTTGATTCTTTAAAAGCAGGTATTAATATGTTAAAGACAGATGGATTCGAAGAAATGTAAAAGTATTGCCAATTTTTGTTGGTATTTTATGGCCAAAGCCTTGAAGAATTTGCAAGTGCATCTGTCTGTTTTCCTATTCGAGTAGAGCCTTTATAAAGAGCGATAGCATGTTTCTCGGGCTGGATGAGAACAGTTAAGAGATTTTTTGCCCTACTACATTTACATTTATGCATTTTATCCAAAGCGACTGACTTAGAATTACACTTTTTACATTTTTGTATACGTGTATGACGTGCAATAGCTGCCATGCTCTAACCACTTACTAAGAGAAAAGCTATTTCTATTTTAGTTTCAATTAATTTAGTTACAATAACTTTCAATTACTAATACCCCGTGACTGTCAGTGATTGGTCAGTTTCATTTTGTAGCTATGTTGTCATATCTGAGTTTGCTGACAGGCACTCTTACCTTGAGGTTAGTGTGCAGGGCAGACTCTGGCGGGTAAACGATAAAATGACGTAATGTGAAGCCAAAGCCCTGAGAGTTTTTATTGAGCAGGAGTGTACGTGGACCCTGCCAGGACATTCCCAGTCCCTCTGCCCCGCTCCTGACCACCGGCCGAGGGTTCTCACCGGATGAAGAGACTCCATCTCTCCGCCCCTTTGCCTGGGCAAAACACAGAAAGAGATTATTTTATTTTGTCAAGCAAGTTAATACCTTACACATAAAAAACATTGCATTTCATGTTCTGACTCATAACCAGGTTCGCCAAGTCTAGTTGAAATGAAGGAATGCATCCTTGTGTCATCCTTGAGTCGCGTGATAAAGACGTCATGTTTGTTGTGATAATTGGTTAATGCTCATGGCAGATAATTGTCAGAAATGACGCCTAGTTGTTTTAAATGACCCTCTCAACTGTTTTGGATCTGTCAATCTACTTAAGCCACCTGTGCAAACAAGACTTGGGCCAGTGTGGAAAAGTAACTGGAAGGGGGAGGGTACAGGAAACAACTTGCCACATTTGGGAATTGTGATGTCATATCTGTGCTGCCTGAATTCTTTGAGGGGTTCATAGAGGACACTTAAGAGGAATGTTTCCTAGATACAACAATGAAACACTCTCAACATTTTCTCAATATTCATGGATTTCCAATGTGGAAAATTGTGGTAAAGTGTTTGGAAGAACTTTTGCTCTGTTGTGCAAAAAAAATCTTTACTGCCGTTCTTTAATTGTACAAAAAATGGAAAACCAATTAACATCATATAAATTATAATCTAGTATAACTATAAACCCCATTTTTATTTAAAACAGCAAATATGGGAGAATACATGAATTTAAACTAAGCACCATATTGTCCATAATACATAATACTTTCACATAAAAATGGGGAGCATGAAACACATCACATCACTGCTAGATGTATGGAGCTGGGGCCCACCCTTACCATTCTGCACCAGTCCTGTGAATTCAACCAATGGCTGTGATAAAAGACACAATTGTGTGTGTGGGTGCTCGGTTTCCTATTAAGAGTGACATCATCAGCCCCCTATTTTTGCAATAACAGATCTCTTTCCTTTTTAACTTAAAACCAAAAACCTTACCAGCAATGTGGCTTTCCTATAACAGGAAGTATCTGGTTAAGGCAAAGGAAGTTCCCTGTGGACTATGCCAACCATTAAACCAATATACTGAATATATATTTATAAAAACAGGGGATTTTTATTTCCAACATATTTTATAGAAATATCAGTCGGCTTTCAGTTCGGTGAACTTCACCTCCTTTAACTCCTCACATCTCTCTGCACTCAGCACAACTCCTACTCTTTAATCCAAAACCAACCACAGGCTCACCCCTCGCTATGTCTTACTCTATTTCTGTCTATACTGCCATTTTCATTTTTGTGCTTGTGTCTGAATGCTCGAAGACAAGAAAATAATAAAGAAATGAAAACAATTTGTATATGTTCAAAAAACGTATAACTTTATGAATGATGGGCGTTGCGATACTTCAGATCTGCTGAGCAGTTTTGTATGAATTGATTCTGCATGAGCCTGCTGATCGGATTAATTGCACAAATAAAAGTGAAAGACACAACAAAGGCATGGAAATAGCAGAATGAAAGAATGAAAGTACGGGGACATGTGTGAATTCCATAAGGGTTACCGTTAAGCCGAGACATGTTCAGACACAGACGTGAAGGCTAGCCTTAGTAAGAAAGACAGAGAGAGAGGGGGACGTACAGAGAGGGAGAGTTGCTCCAGCAGGCTACAACATGCAGGTTTCGACCACAAGGTTCCTCTTGGCATGAGAATACCAAACCCTGTTATTACCCCCAAAACCACACACAACTGTACACACAAACACATTGACTGGTCTTTCCCCTATGGTCCGGTAAACTCCATTTAAAGTCTCACTCGCTGTATTATGTCGGACTGTGCTTGAAATCAAGACCTTTACGGATCTGTGAGGTTAGGACATTCCGAAAGGATCCTTAGGGTATTGAGATTACTGTTAATGATAATCACAAGCCAAATCAATTAATAAGGATACAAACAAATGCACTTGAAACGTATAGCTCTAAACCGCCCTTGGGTTTAGGTCATAGTTTATGACCCGCTGATGATGGGTTGACACAGACCCAACACATATTTGCTCTAATTGCCTGTAATTCCACTGCAGAGTGCAAAATATCCTCCGTGATCCACGTGCCATGAATGTTTAAGTATGTGTCCTGTCCTCGGCCTTGGCTGGCCGTGCATACACACGCTCACAGATTGACCAGAAACAAACCGATGGCTGAATGGGTGATCCTGGCTGAAATGTTGTGTGTGATTAATGTTGAGTGTTTAATCCCCGACACCCTGCCCTATGATACACACACAACAGATGACAGAAAGGAGGTGTGCGAGTGTTTTTGAAACCTGTCTGTCAGCTCTTTTAGTTCCGCTAGTACGCTGCTAAACAGGGTTTTCCATTTTTGAATCCAGGAATCTAAACATGAATGAATGAACTTGTATGAAACCAAATCCACAAACTGTCCAGTACTGTCCCTGAATGAACAGTAAGCCACTGTGAGAGCTCACTCAAAAATTAAATTTACTGTATGAATTTCTCTACCCTGTGGCACACAAAGAAAATATACAACAGCACTGGCACCCATTTACTTCTTTTATGTGGAAACATAAACAATGCAAGAGAATGGTTACAGAAATTCTTCTAAATATCTTTTTGCGTTCTGAAGAAAAAATAAAGTTACAAGTCTGAAATGACAAGAGGGTAAGAATTATTATGGCTTTAATATTTTTCCATCACTAAGCACACAATGTAGACAAGCATCAGAGCAGAAACCACAGTGCCGGTCCCAGTACAGTGATGGCATACAGTAAACCTCAAACACTTGTGTTTTAACAAGGACACCAGCTGGCAACCTTCTGTTTTAGTCCAAAAACCCAAGAGAAAAACTGCTGCTCGACAGTGAACTAGCTAAATCTATTACAGCAAGTCTGAATAAACCCACGTTTTGATCTCAAAAGAGATTTCGTTGGATGGACCAAACACGGTGCTCCATTCTTTGTGGCATTAATGACCCCTTGACTACCATAGTAGGAAAAATGACATTTGTAGTCAAAAGTGCCCCAGAACCTACATTGCTAGAACTTGCTGTCCTACATTCTTCTAAATATCTAATTTGGGGTACAACAGAACAAAACAATTGTACTATGTCCCCCACTACTATGGTGGTGTCCAAAACTGTTCATTCTTCCAAAAAAAATTCCCGGTGTTTATCACAAGAAAGAAATGTTTACAGATTGAAACAACTTAAATTTGAGTCAAAGATAATAGAATTTATATTTTGGGGGGTAATTTGCCATTATTCATCTTAAAAATGGTTTGTTGGTTTGGTTAAACCTCTATTGTAAACATTTGTGTTTTTCTGGTTGACAGCTGTCTGTGTGTACTTCTAAGGAATTGTCCTTCATATTTTCTATCCTGCATTTCAAGATCACCCAGAAACATCTTAAACAACTTGTGTATATGCTAAAGAACAATTGAAAGACATAAACGGGCCCTTACATGTACAGAACACTAAATCTGCCCTACATTTATCCCATATATTTTCTGCATTATTATATGCACACACACGCATTCACGCACACTCAGACATTATAACAGCTTACCCTGCAGGTCTGTGAGGGTTTCGGCAGATCTCTGCCAGCACTGATGCCATATGTGCACTCAGAAGTGTTGGCTTGGAGGTTGGAAATGTTTAATTGTTTCGTTTCCCCATGTAAAACAGCCACCCAGATACAGCGGGGCTCTGGAGAGCTGCAGTCCACCCCAACCGCATCCTGAAAACACCATTCCTTACCCCCCAAACGTGGGCACACAGCAGGCATCGCAACTGGCACCTGAGCCGCTGACCACATCACACATTAACACACAGGACGGTGCAGAAGCTTGCACGCAAACGCAAAGAAGTTAAAGTCACAAAAGACCCATTTAAACTAAAGTCCAGAGGTGTCCAATCTCTCCAAAAGAGGGTTGAAAGTGCAGATGCAGAACATGCCCAGATCTTCTTATGTATCCTTAATCCGTGCCGCAGACTTTCTTAAAACATTCCAGAGCTAAACTGATAAGTTCCATATCACAAACTCTGCACCTCCCCTGCTTACAAACACAAGCCCAACTGTGTTACAAGAGCAGTGAGATATCCACAAATGAGAGAGATGATAAGCAGGATGCACACAAAGTCCTGTCTGGCAGACGGTGAAATTTGTGTTTGGTAAGCACGTGTCAGTGCTGGCAAGATGTGGATCCAGGGAAGCCGGGTAAAAGAAAATAAATTAAATCTGAGTTTCTAAAACACAGTCTTCCGCGTGTGCTGTGCTTCAACGATTTTCCTTTTACTCCATGACTTCTAAATGTTTCTCTCCCTCTTTCTCTCTTTCTCTCTTTCTCTCTTTCTCTCTCTCTCTCTCTCTCTCTCTCTCCTGACTATAACCTTCAGCTCTCTGTATCACTATGATTGAGCCGGCCCCCTTTCTTTTCTGTCTCTCTCTCTCTCTCTCTCTCTCTCTCTCTCTCTCTCTCTCTCTCTCTTACGCCCTTCATTCATTAATTCATTCAGCTTTTATATAATGCCTCTTTTCTGCATTTCACTTACATGTTCTCATATCTCATTTTGAGCTTTGTTTTCTCTTGGACGTCTGCATCCCTATGGCTTTCTTTTTCTTTATCACGTTCATCTTAAATCGTCCCTCATCTTTGTCTCCATAAAACTTCTGGCTTGTCCCCTTAGAGCTCTCAGATTTCTGTATTATCTAATCTTGCATTTCCAACCATCTTTTGATACCGGGTCCTTTGTTCCACAAAGGAAAAACACGAAAAGGAACTAATTCTAAAGCCATGAGACGGGACATTAAAAGTGCCTTAAAGCGGTGTGTGTCTGAAGTGCACGTAAGTCCAACATGTTGAAGCTCTGCTGAAACCCGCTGCTTCACGAGAGCCTATTGGTCTGTGTGTGGAGACTGAGAATCAAAGTGAGCAATCCAAACACCCCCACACCTCCCCTCGCTTTCTGAAAGTCCCCTAAGAGAAAAGTAATAGGACAATGGCTCTGCTAGTAAAATAAATGTTTGCCTAGATATGGATTAAAACAGTACAAATAAATAAGTAAATAAAACAACTGAGACAAAAAGAAAAAACATCATAAAAAACTAAACTGGCAGAGGAAAATACCAGTGGCTGACACCTCAATGCAGCTGCTCTCTGCGGCCAGACAGCAGACTTAAACCAGCTGCTACTAAACAACAAACACACGAACACACATATATATAATTAAAAAAACCTTCGATTTTTACCAGACAAAAATAAAGTATGGTTGCATAAAATACATTTATCCTGTACACTTCTGGCCAAAGGTTTTGAGACCCTTGAGTAAAATACTTTAAATATTCAAAATACTTTTAATCTGACAAAACCTACATTTTATTTAATGAAATACTTTTTGAAATGGATGAAAGAGCAGCTGCAAATTCTCGTCAAAATGTGACTACAATCAATATAAATATAGCCATTTATATTTCAAAAATATATAGTATATATTTTATTGATTCAATGTTTTAGTTATAATATAATTCCTGCAATTGCTTTAGTCTTATTGCATAATTTTGATGAATGTATTATTATTATAAAATGTGAAAAAAATATGACTGCATAAGTTTTGACTGGTAGTGTAGCATGACTAACACATCAATTGGATCAAAAGTTAAAAAACAACTTGAATACATTTTCGTCTTTCCTGAATCAACCTTTCCCAATGCAGAAAACCTTTTAATATAAACATCACTCCATAACACCAACAATAACAAAAACAGTGATGAAACCCCATAATTTAACACAAAAGACACATAAGTATCGCTTAATAGCACTGTGAAAAAAACTGCATCCGTTATTAATAAACACCAACAGTTTTTTTGTAGTCTTTACAACGCCACATTCCTCACCTGGGCCTTTCCGGAACACAATAAGATCAAATTCTTTCTTTAATACACCCACACACAATCACACCAATACAACACATACCCTGCATTCAACAAAAAGCAGAAATGTACAGAAATAATTGAATTTATATAACCAAATATTGACACATAAGAGACAGGTGTCCAGTTTGTGTAAGAGATTAACAGACACCTGACCATAGGTGAGATCACACACACACACACACACACACACACACACACACACACACACACACACACACACACACACACACACACACACACACACACACACACACACACACACACACACACACACACACACACACACACACACACACACACACACACACACACACACACACACCTGAAATCCGTTACAAATGAGAACAGACTGGTTTCACCTGCTGACAGTTGGACATGTACTAACATGAAAACCTGTACATAATAAAACCAAAACACACACAAAACACTGGGCAGGACAATAAAACACATCAAAGTCATCACAGAGGAAAGAACACACAATAATCTAGATTGGAGATTAAGTGTAACGACCGTGAGTCATTTATACAGCTCATACTTTATATTTAAGCATGCAGACGAAAACGCTTAAAAGAACAAATACTAATACATTTGAATTGTAATGGCATACCAATCACATAATTATAATTTTATTATAAACACATGCTAAGCTTTACTTGGAAAACAATCCCAGACCACTGTCATTCGCATTAACAAAGAAGTGATAAAGGCCTGGGGCGTTGTGACAAATATTAAACTTGTTGCACTGAATTTAAATAAACATCGAGACTTCCTGTTGCCTAATCTTAACCTCATACTAATAATCCTCACCTCAGTGTCACCTGCATGAACAAAAACAGAACAATTATCACAAAGCCTAGTAGGATAGAGAGCTAACATGCACAGAGAGTAACTTTCATCCCAAGAAAAGTGGAATATTTCTTTGCAGACAAAAGCGTTGGCAGATAAATAGAATAGAATAACCGAGATCTCCAATAAGTCTTGGAATAGAATCTTCAGAGCAAAAGTTCTCCTGGTACTCCATCTCTAAGAAAGACAAACATTTCCATAGAGCCCTTATGTTCAAATAAATACCCCTGAGCTTTTGAAAGCTTCATGAGCAGCTCTCGCTCTGATATAAGGAAATCTCCCTCATCCTTGCACACAAAACATAACCTCATTCATCATGACACCCTGATGGAAAAGATACAAATGTCTGTGAACATAAAGGCCTACCGTACCATTCAAACACTTTAAAAAAAAAACAATAAATGAGTTAAATAAAACTACATTTATTTAACCAAACAGAAATGTTTTTAAAGTCAAATATAATGATTATCTCCTATTTGCTGGTGAACATTATTTCAAGGGTTAAAATCAACATGCGCCTCCATCGTGGCATAAAGCCGCAACTGCTGTTATATACGATGATCCATTGAGGGTGTTTTGTGACGACATCTGACATCATTTGGATGAGTCTAAGTCGGCATGAAATAAGATTTTCTTTGAATTCTTCAATGCAGGAAAAACCCCTGTGTAGAGTATCTTAGCTAAAATCCTTTCTCAAGAGAAAAACTGAAGCCTGTCCCCTGCCGGTCATACGAGACAATTCTACTAATGTTCCTACATTAGGAATGATTGAGAAGTGCATTACCAAGAGCAAAGCTAAACCCGCATTTACTGCTGGAAAACATGTTGATTTTCAACAAACCCTGTACAAACAAAGACAGAACAGTAAGTATTAGAATACGATACATTGTTTGGTAGCAGGCGCATTATGTTATTGAAGTCTAGACTGACTTTAATCTGCCTTCAAGTAGTTGTTTATGCATGCATTAGTGTCTGGGTATGTTTTTGTCTGTGTAAAAACAGTTACTCTGCTCTAAGCTGGTTAATTTTAGCTGTAATCCTTAGCAAAGCCTTTAAACTGAACTACAGACTCTGAATGAAATGAGTTGCAGTAATAGCACAATAGATGGCAGCACTGAAGCACAAACCTGACTAATGCATTTGAAGTCCAAAGTGTTTTCAGATGCTGACTGAAGCCTGAAAATGCTCAGCAATTATGCAGAAGTAATGGCATTAAAGAGATAGTCACCGAAAAAAAAAATCTGTTATTTATTCCCTGTCCATTGTTAATGAAAAACTTTATATAAACATTTCTTCTATGCAAAACAAAAGAAGATATTATGAAGAATGTTGATGACCAAACTACAGTGTCACCCATTCTATCATATGTACAAAACCAATAAATAGGAGACAGTTACCAAAATTCTTCAAAAAATTGTGTTTTGTGTTCTGCAGGAGAGAGAAAGAATTAACATTTTAAATGACAAGAGGGAAAGATAACGTCAGAAATTCTGGGTAAACTTAAAAGCACATCTGAATCCAAATTACTAAAGAACTGTATTTTACTTTAAAATAAGACCAGTTCTTTTTCTGTATAGCCTTGTATACAACAGTTTAAACAACAGTCTATAATTCTCTTTCTCCGCACTTATAAAATATACTGTAGACTCGAAAATAAATGTTATCTCAGGATGATATTATGACGAATTATGTATATTTTGGCAAGCTGAAGGATAGAAATGTCCAAATATTACACAGCTGCTTGTGAGATGGGATGTGAATTATGTGCATGAAAGGGAGTCATACAGGGGGTTTGCACCTGTTCTACATGAAGACCAGAGAGATTAGAGCAGAAACTGAACACAAGGCAGATGTGGAGAACACATGCACACTCACGAATGCAGGCAGAACACACAAGCATGCACAAACGTGCATGAACACGCATGTGGAAAGATGACAAATGCTGAAATGAATTTGATAATAAAATAAGTACAAGTATCATTCTTATATTTAAGAACTTATTTAGTTTCAATATACCTGTATGACTTTTTTCTTTATTAAAACAATAAAAGACGTTTGAAGAATGTTGATAACCCCCACTGACTTGCATTGGTTTTGTGCACCCCACATCCCTGTTTGGCTACCAACTTTCTTCAAAATATCTTCGTTTGTACACTGCTTTAGAAAGAATCTTATACAGTTTTTGAAAGGCAAATGTGCGAGTAAACTATGAGAGAATTTAAATTTTTGGGTGAACTATCAATTGAATTTATCCCTTAGCCTGTTTTCTGAAATTTTCTGATTTTCTCCTCACCAGCAAACACATCATCACTGACCCCTTTTAAGTCAACTGTGAAATTGTACTGCTCTAAAAATACATACGGCATCAGTCTGAGTATTTCATGTCTGTGAGGATGGAAGAGTGTGTGTGGTTTTCTTTATGCATTGCTGAATTCCACATCAGTACAGCTGCCTTAACAACCACACCCATCACTATGGTAACCATGCCTCCTGGCAACCCATCAATATTCCCACAACCCATAGGGTTACAGAGCAGGAAGTAAGCAACCAAAAAAATTGTAGTGCGTTCTTAAGACCTTTCAAATACATATTGCCTCGAATAACTATATCCCTAGAATAAATTAATGAGTGTTGTATGATCACATGATTTAACATTCAGAAATGAAGTTATTTAAGCCTTCACAGCCGGTAAAAAAGCACTACTGAGTTAAACCAGAAAACAAAAATCACATCTTCATTCTTCTATTTACTCAAATCTTATTTTTCTCAAAACGTCAACCTCTTTAGTCATGTCCTGCTCTCCATCACCCTCCAACTGTGATTTCTGTCTGGCTGCTAAGAGCTCCAAAGGGAGGGGGGTGGTGTTGTGGTCAGAGGAGGCCCTGCACCCCTTCTCACAGGCCTGAATCTGCTTGGCCTCTTCTGCTCACTCAACCTCATGTAATTAGCAGATGTAAATTATAATGTTGGGCTATATGGATGACGTGTTTCTTCCCTTTTTTCCTGCATATGTGCCTGTGTGTCTTCACATCTGTAGAACTGTACATGTGGACCCTGGCGGCTGAAACTCAAACCTTCCACTGGGATAAAAGTAATGAGGATCACAGAATATAATAAATAACGAGAGGAGGAGAAAAGATTGAACATATTTATTTGAACCATGTGTCAGGTCGTACATGTCCAGTGGTTTCCTTTAAAATCATCCAGACTATGGCACTCACAATATCATGCCAGATAGACTTAATCTCAAGTTTACCAACAGATCATTTAAGCTTCCTGTTCTAAAAATGACACAAACATAAAGACACATTTAGCAGATATCATGCTTTTTGTTATCAGCTCATCTGTACACATTTTTCCGGTGCAGAGATACAGTCAGTGTGGGCGCATGGATAGGTGCACTGTCCCCCGGGCCTCTTGTTGTTGCCTTGTAAGATCCTTGTTAACAAACCCAGAAGACTGGAGAGTAACACAAATGTTGATTACAGATGTGGGCAGAACTTCCTGTTCTCCTTCTCTTCTAAATGCTGAAAGTAAGAATAAGCTAGAATCTGTCTGTGTGCCAAAGTTTCTAAACCTCATTCTCAAACGGGTCATCAAAAACACAAAAAACTTCTTTAAATGAGTTCATGAACACAGGAAAAGCCATTAAGGGTCTGAGATGGGGTGAAAACTTTTTTTTATGAAAGAAGCGTTTTAGGGAGTCATCAAATCTATCATTACTTACTCTCTCTTTTTCATTACAAACCTGTATGACTCTAGAAAACCCCATGATGACTTCTTTCTTTCTTAACAAAACTGAAAAGATACATCAAAGAATGTTTTTAACTGGCACACTTTTCCACAATTTGTTTTGTGTCCATACAATAAAAGTACGTTTGTAATGCTGTTTGATTACCACCTTTTTTCGATATAATCTTTTAAAGTTTTGCGAGGAAAAAATAAACGTATGAAATGACAAAATTCTATCATTATTTACTTAAACTCTTGTCCTTTAAAAATGTATATGACTCTTGATCTATCACAGAAAAAAAACAAAGATATTTCAAAGAATGTAAGAAACTGGTATCTATTCACTTGAATTGTTTAAGACCGTTCAATAAAAGTAAATAAGTGTCACTGCTATTCTGTTACAAATATTTTTCTAAATATATTATTTTGCGTTCCACACAAGACAGAAAATTACACAGGATTAAAATGAAAAATGTTTTCACTATTGACTTACATTCATCATTTTAAACATGTTGATTTCGTTCGTTTACAGAACATACATTAAGATAATTTGAAGAATGTCAAGGCAAGTGTGTGCGTTTGTGTGTGTGTGTGTAAGATCTCCATACTGTAAGCTGTTCTGTTAACATTTCCATACTCTTCTGTTTACATTTCCATGCATTTGGAACTCCCTCTTATTCAAAATGACTTATAGTATATTTTATCAGAACATGTTTTCTATGACAATCAAACCCATGACCTAGCAGCTACTGGCGCCACAAACTGAGCTACAGAAACACTGTTTAAAACTTAACCATCAGACCCACACAAACAGCTTAGAAAGATAGAAGATGACTGGAGAGTGAAACAGGGAGGGAGTGAAATGTGTATTCATAGATTTCAGCTGACAGATAACCAAATAAGGCAGTAACTCAAAAAAGAGTGTGAGAAAGAGCTGAAAAGATCAATGCAAGAGGCACAAGGTATGATGGAGTGTTAAAGTCATAAACAATATGTCCAAGTGTTGAGAATTCTTAAATGGGCAAAATTCATAAAAATAATTTAAAAAAAACAAAGAGTTTTATAATATTATTATTTACGTTAATGTCAGTCATTGTAGCCTATTTTAGTGTAAACTACTTTGCACAGTTAACAACTAAGAGGTTTTGCTGATTATTTTGAATGTGTAAAAAGTGAGAGTTCTCCTAAAAAAGAAAACTTTTCAAAACTTTGTCATCCTTTACCCACCCTATGTTTTGACGAAAGTTGCTTAAACCTATGCTTAAACTAAAGGTGTACCTTACATCTCAACATGTAGTTGTTTTAAGAAACCTCTCTAAATTAAAGAAGATCATTCAGATGGATGAGTGGAAGACAGACCTACACATAAACATCATGACTTGAATAAGTTTTAGTAGAAGCTCTATCCTCCCTGCCCTCGGGCTGCTGCTTTTTTAGCCTATGCTTGGCTTATCTCCCTACCAGCCGCTCCAGTGAGGCAAGTCCCAGGCTCTGATCCCGGCCTGCCTGGACATGCATCCCTAGAGAAAAACATCTCATCCCGTAATGCAGACATAGAGAGGGATGTTTGTGTTTGAGGGTTCAGGATTGCATGTTCAGTCATAAACAGAATGGGAGTCTTTATTAAACAGTGTATTTTTGAGCGCATTGGTGTGTATAACCACATTTTATTTGACTAGATACAGATAAACATGACAATGAGGTCAAGTTTGTACATGAACGATGCGCCACCATTCAATCAGGGAAGGCAAACGTACATCTACGCAGAATCCTGATTATTCTGACTTTTCAAAGAGAAACATGAAAATCCTAATATTATAAGATTGTAATATACAATAATATTATATTATAATATTGATATCTAGAGATATCAAATCTGATGTATATCTCCCAGCTCTATATTTATCATTTATTCCAGTTTGGAAATTCACTTCACACTTTAAGGGCTATTACATCTAACTTTATGGTTGATCTTTTTCTTTCTTCCTTCCTCTCTTACTCTTTCTCTCGCCCATACACAAACACCCACCAGCTGTGTACCATCAACAAGCTGAGTTACATTAGCTGCTGTGTCCTCTGTGTTCTCCTCAAAAAGAGAGCCATTGTGTGATTCCCATTACGCCCCCCCATCCAATACCAATACCAGCCCAGAGCTCTGCCCAACTTCTATTCCTGCTCTGACTCTTTCTGCAGAGCACACAGGAATGTTCAAGCAGTGGGAAGAAAGGCATTTCCATCACCCTCTCCCATAAATTGCCCTGTGCCCACTCAGTTCTAACAAAAATGAGTCTTGGATTTTGCTCCAATATCATAACCAAGCATGCATACCATTTGCAGGAGTGATACACAAATATTGTGCCACACTGTTATGAGTACTTAGACAGAGCATTATTTTGCTATCCTGTGTATGAAACCGGGGTACGTCGAAATGATTTGAATTTGTTGTTGATTAGATCACTTCATTCATGCAATGTTTATGATTTTTTATTAGTTATATTTTATTATTGTCTTATATTCACCTGAATATAACTGAACATCGATAATAATATTGCTAATCAGATTTAATCCTTGACTTTTACGCCATACTGGAAGTGTGGTTACTTATTTTATTGGTCTAGAAATTGCATCTTTCGTTTTCGTCGGTTTATGTTCACGATAACTACTGAGGAGTCAAGTTTTAAATAGGACAAATATCGGAAAGCATCTCTCATTTTTTTATGCAAAGCTATCAGTCTAATAAGTTTCAAAGATTAATGTTCAGCTATGCAAAAAGTAAAATCGCCAGAACAGAAAAACAACTGAACGGATTTTTAAAACGATAGAACTCAACCGATTATCTCAAGGTGAGTGTTTATTTTTAAACTACTTCTGTTTAGTTCTCAACATTCTTCAAAATATCTTCTTATGTGTTTTGATTTGAGGAAGGATTAAAATTTGAAAAATCAATACAATATCAATAAAAGCAAAAGTTAAACAAAATATTTGAGCCCTGCATTGCATAAGACAAAAGTCACATGTAAGCAGTTCATCCAATAGGATTAAAATGTCATCGAAATCATAACACAACAAAAAAATAAATAACTTCAATATTTTACAAAAACATGTTCTGTCTCTCTCCCGATAACCCAGCGTGAACCTGAGAAACACAAAATAACTTGTTCTATTATCAAATGGAGAACCTATATGTACAAACATGCAAGCAAACAAACACAACCTCGTGCCTGCGTCAGTCACATGACTCTCTAGTTCAGATAGAGTTGAGAGGCAGGGTCACTGCTACGGTTATGCCTATTACCACAGAACATAGGTCAGCACTCTAAAAGTATTCACGAACATGAAGACAATTTGTGTAATGGTTTCTCAGGTTCACGCTGGGTTATCGGGAGAGAGAGAGCAAGCGAGGAGATCAATAAGTAGCCCATTATCTGTGTTGTCATCCGCTGGGAGTAGATGTGGAGACCAACGCCCATCTGGGGCTCAGCGTTTAACATCTCAAGCCTAGAGCGATTCATTCCTCAAGCACTGCTCCAACATTACGGGGCCCTGTACAATGCGATAACACTATAACACTCCCTGAATAAAGACCAATCGCACGCACAAATACTGCTCACACATGTCTTACACCTTGCTCGTGCATTTCAATACGATGAGTCAGTGATATTGGATGGGTGGAGCATTATTATGACATTCAGGCTGCAGTTTTAGTACTGCAGTTTAGAGACTTAAATAATACGAAGTTATGCAATGGGTGAAGACCATAATCAAGACGTGAAAAAGTATCTATTTTTTGGGGGGGTATTTCTACATGCTTTTACTCTTGAAGTGGACTGTGTCATCTCATCTCACTCCACCCAGACAATCAGACTTCTAAGCGCCAGCTGGTCTAAATTTAGGTCTGTGCAACAATTTCTGATTCACGCAAAGTTTATCCGAATAAAAACATTAAGCTTACCTAAGAGAAAACACATGGTGAGCTAAAACTTGAACATTTGAATTAGACTCAAAATACATGGCTTATTCATTCAATGGAGATGCTTTGTTAAATTTGGTGTGAAGACCTCATGGATACTCGTGTCAGAGTAGGAGCAAATCTCTTAAGTAGAAAGCTAGAGGAGTAAAGGCCAAAGACCATCACATGAAAGTCATGGATTCATGTTAAATAAGAATATGGGTGTGGTGCTTGAGTATCCACATACTTAATGTTATAGAGTGCATATGAAGAGCTCTTTCCCAAACACTATAAAATCCCAATAAAAAAAATTGGTGTGTCATTTTTCTGTTAACTAAATGCCAAATAACTTTATTTTCTTGTATAAAAGATGCAGTTTCTTTCCAAACTGCTATAAATTGGAACCTGTTTTTAGCCTAAATGCAATGTGTCCTCTCAACTGACAGAAATCATCCAATGCAATCCAACACGGTAATGCTTTAAATCATTTGTTTGTGCTCAGTCTTCACAATGAGTGCTTCAAACTCTATTAACACTCTTGATGGCCTGGTTAAGCCAGTGAGACTCACACCTGGGGGAGAATGGCAGACTGGACAGTTGCATTTACATAGATTTATATTAATTTGTAGCATGAGTCAAAAATATATAATCGTTGAATTTATAATCAACAATATTGTGATTTCATTTAATGATCATTGTTTAACATGACTGAGCCAACAGACCACAAGAACCTAATAGAGCTTTCCAAATGGACTCATAGCTTTTCGGAAAAGAGTTACATACACACAAACCCGAATCAGTAAGGAACACAACTGGGAATGACTCTTTGAGGACATGATAACTTAAGAGACATGTGACGTCTTAAAAGCCTTACAGTATGTTTAACTAAAGTGGGTCGGCAACTGTGAATGCCCGCATGGTGAAAATGGACCTCAGGTCTACCGGCCCATGAAAAATCCCTCTGTAACACACACATTTTTTCCATGCAGTAAGTGATTTAAGCTAGAATGCAGCCAGAACACATCAAAACTTCCTCAGAACATTTCTTCCATCCATCTCAATCTCAAACTTTCCGCTGTCTTTCTTTACTCAAGTCTTCATTCTCATGGTCATCCACCAAAGCTCATTATGAAAACCACAGAGGCAATTTAAAACGAATATTTAAGCTCAGATCTACTAAGAAATCATCCGTCCCTTTCACAGCATGAAATGAGGCTTGCGTGGTGTGCACATGCTTCTGTTTGTACAGGTTCTGCCCATGTGCAGCTCTGAGATTTGTCTTGACCTCTAATGGTACAGCATCGCAGTAGCAGCACAAACTCTTAAACGTACAAGAGTCAGAGTCAGACCTTGTCAATCTTAAGACTTTATTTGAAATGTGAGAACAACCATCCTAATGTAAAACTTAAGTCATTCTTATGGTATGTTGTTGTGATTCATTTCATTTTAGTAGTATTGAATGTAACATGTTAAGCCTTGCTCCCTGCTTAAAATCAATAAATGCTTGTATACGATTTTTGTGAGCATGCTTAATGTATACCGCTGGTCTCTGCCAATGATCTGAAACGTGTTATGTTCTCTCTCCATTCTCCATTAACCCTGCCTTCCCTCTCTGTCTAACCGCTTCATGGTAATTGAATCACGGTTCAATTAGGCATGACTTGGACAGAGTTTAACACACATCAACTAAACCCTAAAGAAACACCAAATGTACAGGTTATTAAGTTTCTTTATTCCTTAAATCTTTTTTTATTTTTCCCCACAACCAGCACTAAACACACAGCTATGTTTATTGACTTTCTCAGTGTGGGTTTAGGTGAGAAAACCACATATTAGATTCATATATTTGAACAAGCATCCAGCAACAAACTATTAAGGTACCAAACTCAAAACGTTTATTAAGTCCCAACTAGCAATTATAACTTTAATATTATGTGCAAAACATAACTTCTTTCAACAGGTCTGTTAAAGTGATAATACAGTATGTATGAATCTCTCTTTTACTCAAACCCACATTACAGTCTAATATCCATATGTAATGAATAGGAAAAATCTTTTATTTAACCTATAAATCTGACCTCCCTTTACCTCTAAGAACCTTTAGATTTGATTACCAATGGATATTTGATTAAGATCAAAATCCAGCAATGTCAAAATCCACCACAACATGAAAAAAATCTAGCAATAAATTGATGTTTTGGTTAACAAGCTTTCTGACACCTCCATAGATTGCAACACAACCAAACATCAAAGCACTGAAAGCGAGTAAAGACAGATAAAACGTCTGTGTGACTACTGTGGTTCAGCAATCAAATCATAAAAAGCAATGAAGACATTTTGTGTGCGCCAACATACAAACATAATGTGTATATTTAACAATTTGTTGGTTATCTATTGCATGTTGTTGTCACGATGCCATCCCAACACATGTGTATAGTGATGACAGTAAGGGTCAGTATTGTGTATGCAGTGTGCTATCGTAAATACACAATGGAACCCAACAAGACCACTATACTCTTAAACATACTCTTCTTATTTGTGATCATTGTTTAAGTCCAAATGTTAATTTTGCCAATTTGAATGCTGTCTTCTCTCAATTTCAGCCCTCTGACTTGTGGTTGCATTGCAGTATATAGAGGAACATCCGGACATCATCAAAAACATCTTATCTTGTGTACTAATGGAATATACATTTTGTGTGTACCCTTTAACTGATTCAATAATTGTACAACAATTTCATACAATATGATGAGACTCTGATACAAATCATCTCATCTATCACCATCTAAACCATATGATGAGCACATGGTTAGCCTTATCGAACGTTCTCTGCTTCAGTTCCTCGATGGTGGAACGATCTGCCTCTGGCTTCACGCTTGTCAGACTCGGTCTCTATCTTTAAAAAACTCCTAAAAACTCATCTTTTCCGGCTACACCTAACTCACTAACTCACTTCTTTTCTAACTACTCACTGTATCAAAAAAAAAAAAAAAATAATGTTTATATATACTTTTTGTAACTTCGCTCTCTGTGTAACTCGGTAGCATTGTTGTAGCACTTGTTCACCTATTGTTGTATCGGCTATTTACCGCTTCATTGTCTCCTCGACTATTGTAAGTCGCTTTGGATAAAAGCGTCTGCTAAATGACTAAATGTAAATGTAAATGTAAATGGTTATATTCTGCTGACTTAACTGTACAGTAAATCCTCTTTTACTGTAATGATGTAATATGATCTATAGCTTATGATGCACAAAAGCCCTTTTCTCATCTCTGCCTTTCCTTGAGTCAGCACAGAGGAAATCTTATCTGCTCAAACAAGAACTATAACCAATAGAACAGTGATGCTACGTCACACCTCCAAACAGACACTTCATGTGCAAATACTTTCCATGCATCTTTATTGTTAAATCTTATGACGTAGTAGACTTCATCATAGACATGTCATGAATACTAATGTCAACACATTATTTCAAAGCATACGTCATAGCTCAACCTCATCATCATACTCATACGTCACATCTGTGTACATTTTTAAAAGAGGCACACGTCATTTGAAGCATGAGTGATTGACAGCTACGCGGCTTAACCATGGTAACAAGGCGCACCGTTATGACAAACGGATTTTGAATCAAAACTGACGGTTAGAGATTTATTTCTCTCCGTTTTGTTGATTAATCTCTCACAAACACATCTCTGCATCGCGATATTCCATCATGGAGTCAATCTCAGTCTGAAAGTCGTTAACTTACTTCGTATTCTGGATACGGAGGTATTCCAACAAGGCAAAATGCAACTCCATTCATTGGACAGCTTCGCTAGTTATGCAGGGGACACCGTGATGACGTAATAAGTGCATAAAAGTGGAAAAACAAAGCCGTTTGAAAGGATAGCGTTCACCTATCCGCTTTTCTGCCGTCCATTCGCCCCGTATTCCCGTTGTTTGGTGATCCCGCAGCGCCCTCCCTCTTCCCGCTTCCCTCACCCCGCTCCGTTTCTCCTCAGACCGCTGATGATGTCAGCAGCGCGACGCTCCCCCTGGCGGTCAGCGCGAGAATGACGTGGCGCGTCGCAGTGTGCGTGACGGGCGCCGGAGCGCGGTGCGTTCAAGGCCATGGCGAACAAAGGCCGCACTGTACCCAGATAAAACGACAGACGGGAACGAAAGACCAAACATGCGAGATTGAGAGATTGTGGTGTTGTGGGGACATGTTTGTACCACACAGTGGGCTTCGTTTTTAGGAAAATAAGGAAAGTGTCCTTGGTTGTTAAAAGAGATCTCAGTTTGTACATTCTTCCAAATATCTTCATTTGTGTTACACTGAACAAAGAAATGTATACACAACTTAAAGGCGAGTGATACAATGGATTTTTTTGCACTTTCCTTTTAAACTTTCGACATTGTAATATAAATTACTGCATCCAGAATAAAAGTTTGTGAATCTGTCTGTGCATTGTGCATGTTATTTTTGTTTTATAAATACATAAATACATGTGTTTATATGTAAGTGTTATTGTTTAACTTTAAAATATACATGTGTTTGTGTTTATTAACAGCCCAGTATGCAGACACCAAAACTTTTATTTAGGATTTTGACAGCCCTACTTGTAACATGCAAAATGAGATGCAATGCACTTCGGTCAAAAGCTGTACGGGTCACGCTGTGGTCATGACAGATCTATCAAACCGATGAAGAAGAACAGACATGCAGTATTGATTTAAAGGGTCACCGCTTTAACCCTGTCATTTTGGAACACAATGTTGGATTGAATATGGGACGTTTTGAAACAATGAATAAAAATAGCTCGCAAAAGAATTTCATGTTTGTGTTCTATAGACTTGATTTCCCTTAAAAGCATGCAAATGCAAACAGGTTACTTTGTATGGCATGTTAGTTTGATTTGCGGGAAGGCTTGGGTGTGAAACGACTGCAGAGTAAATATACAGTAGGAAGTCTACTCTATTCTTATTGTTCATATTTACGGAGACCGTACGAACAATCCAACAGCGACCTCACTTCTCAGCCCTTTTAGATCAAGTTAACAAACTAAGCAACAGAGTACATTAGGTCACGGTGGGACGGAGACGTAACAGACGTTTTATTTGTATGTTTGCTTTTCTTGTGGATTAAACTTGAGTGACTTGAAGGCAAGTGTAAGAACTTGGGTGACATGAGACTTGTAACTGCATACTTCTGGATGGCATCAGGGAGCACCTCGCCATCATTTTCTTATCCTCGGGCATTAAAACTGAAACAATTTAGAGAAATACAGAGAACGTGGCACTCGGCCCTGGAATAGACTCAACCCATGTGGCTGTCATTACAGAGAGAGGAAAGTGTATAGAGAGAGTCTTTTGCAATACTCAAAGCACTTTTTGTTTTAGTCTTTAAATATTCTTTAATAAAAATCACACTGTCTCATGAGGAATTTGGGTACTTCATGTGTAATACCAAACCATAATATGTAGAGCTGACAGAATAATGATGCTGAAATGATATGGTACATTTAATTTGATTCCTGAGGAATTAAACCCATAGCTTTATAGCAGTGTTTGTGGTTTTGATGTTATTCTACACTGTACATCTACAGTATAGACACAACAGGGACGTGTGTCTGTGTCGGGGTGAACAACCTGGAGTCATATGGATATGTTTTGCGATACGTGTGCACATTTTTACTATAAATAAATGTTTCTGAAAGATACTCATAATCACCTATGATGGAATAAAAGTCTTTGGTTGAATCAATAGAAATGTCAATAGACAGTTTTAGGTTTAATCAATTGTAGTAAATACAATTGTAAATAGTAAATAGTTTAATTCGAGGTTCTTACTTCTCTTTGTAAACTTTATTTGCAAGTTCTGAAAATTAGAATTGACACAATGTTCTATAATTTAAATTCCTAACCTCCTTTATCTGCAAATTAAAGCATAGCAAATTTAAAAATAACTTTTGGAAAAGGAAATTCTCTGAATGGTATTGTGTTACATGAACTACAATTTTCTCTATTTAAGAGCTGAGATGAGGATACAGAATTAGTATTTGACCACTGAGGGCATCTCACTGGGCTTGTAAAGCGCTAACCTCCTGTTTCCTCCTTATTCACATGTGGCATAGCATACATACCAGCACTTCCTTTGGTCTAATATGGAAAAAGCCTTTGTGTGTGTGATCCTTACATGTTCAAAATCATCACACATATACTTAAATACACAGATTTTCTGTAATGTTTCTAATTTACGAACACAAAAGCATTGCAAGTGAATGGTTTCAAGTAGCTTCCTTTGTTTCTCCGGAAGAAAGTCAGACCGATTTTAATGTATGAAAGCATAAGTAAATAATAACACAATTTTCATGTTGGGGCGAACTATCCCTTACGGAGGAATTTAAATGTGTCCATTATTTGTAATAACAATATTTATGTTGTAACTTTTATAATATTGTTTAAAAGTTTGGAAGGTGTGATTCTGCCAATTGGGGAAACAAGTGCAGATGAGATAGTATTTGTATTAGACAGACAGCTTCTTCAGTAAACACAAACCCTATATTAACTGTTCACTGTCTACAGAGTGAAATAAATTTACCTTAAAATATAATCCATAGTCTGTGTTTTAGGTTTAAATATGTTTTCATAAAACAACTACTGCTCGACAGAGCAATTCCATCGGTGTGATCAATGGGAGGACCTTCGCAAACACTATCACACTTATACACACACCCACCCACACACACACACACACACACACACACACACACACACACAAACACACACACACACACACACACAAATTTGAATCAGATACCTAAAACTTTAACTTTTCATTCCTTCAGCATAAACAACATGCACCAATTAATCCAAAGATGTGTGTGTGTGTGTGTGTGTGTGTGTGTGTGTGTGTGTGTGTGTGTGTGTGTGTGTGTGCGTGTGCGTGTGCGTGTGCGTGTGTGCATGTGCATGTGCATGTGCATGTGTGTATCTGTTTTTATCCAACTATTGATCAAAGGCTAATTTCAGCCCTTGGTGGACTGTTGTTTGGCTGGATAGTAATTTGTCTGTTGGCAATGCTCCATGCGGTAACACACACATATCCATCCATGTATTCCCTACACTGAACAATCTATGTAATGTTAAAGAACATGCCTAATCCCGTCAATATGAAAACACCTTGACAGATGTCATTTGTTATTTGAATAAAATCATAAGCACTCATCATTGTGTTTCTATGCTTTGTAACTGATCATTGAAATCACTGATATTTCCTAAATTTGTCCAATGTCTCCTAATATTTTCATTTACATGTAACACAAATCCTATGATTACATGCAATGCCACCAATGCATTCAGCTGCATGTGGATGACATCATCCGAACGTCTGATGCAAGATGTGATTGTAGACATGCAGTGTTCCCCTCCGAGTACATGAATAATTCATCTTCGGATAGCGGGAAAAACAGCATGTGACATGCTTGTGAGGAGATAAAGCTTGTTTAACCGCTAGACGGCATCCAGACACGACTCACACACAAACACCCCAGCAAAACCTGAAGAACCACAGCGTCATGTCTCTCTGATCCAGTGCTGCTCCGAGCAGTGCGATAGACGGATATAATGCTCGGCCAGCATATTCATGCTCGGGATTCAGCATCTTTTCTGTAAAGTGTGTGATGAGAAACAACTGTGTGGAGCGATGAAGCACTGCATGTTCTTCAGACACAAAATAAGTCATGAACAGAAGAATGGAAAACTTTACTAATAGTGTTGTCTAATAGTATGAGTTTACCGGTGCATTTTCATCACTCAGTCCCAACATCCGATGTCCAGCTGCAATGCATAACATGAAATATGCCATGGTGTGCACATTGTATGATGGACTTTGCATGACATCATCGAGAACATGATGCGAACAACCTCAGCTGGAACAAGCAAACTGCAATAATGAAACACACATACATACTGAGGATTGTCTAGCTGCCAGAAAGTGATACGAGCATCCTGCTGTTTGCCCAAAGCCTTGCTGATAGCAAAAGGGAAACCTGTCTTTGTGTGTGTAAGTGTTAGTTTTGTTAAATCCCAGGGCTGTATCGCTCACCTGCTCCATGCTTCAGCAATCCCTCTTCCACCTCATGATCCCACTCGTGACACAGTATTCCCAATGTTCTCAGTGCACTATTCCCACAAACAGCACAGGAATCCTACATATATCCACAGATGTCCCTACAAAGCCATGGGGGCTCCCAGATGATGCATTCTCAATCCCCTCTTTCCGACAGTCTGTTATCCAACCAAATGTTCCTGATCATTCCTATTCTCTCTTTGGTTGTATTTCTTTGCTTCAGGCTATGTGTTAAAGCAGAGGTCAATGCTGTGGTTGTGATTTCCTTCCCTGTAGTAAACAGAGGATACAGGATATTCTCTCTCTCTCTCTCTCTCTCTCTCTCTCTCTCTCTCTCTCTCTCTCTCTCTCTCTCTCTCTCTCTCTCTCCCTCTCTCCCTCTCGTTTACAGGTCTGTAAATTTGCTGTTCCCTTGCCTTGATACTTTCAACCCTACCCTTACTCTTTTTCTCTCCACTTCCCTCCTCTCCTTCCCTGCCCCCACTCATTTATGATTGTAAAGGAAAAGAAAAGGGGGGTTGGTCACAGTGGTACCATGTGACTCCCAGCAATGGGCCTTGGGACCCAATCATCTGAAGCTTATTCTGTTTCTATGGTGGGACCCCCTGATGCCCAACCTCATGCCTGAAATTAAGCTTCAGTAACCATTGGCAACCATACAGCGCAGCTGCCATCATGCAGTGACAGTCAGGAAAACCCTACAGAAATATGCGGAAACAGATGCGTGTAGGCACATGCAGTTGAAAGTGTGAAAAAGAAAATGGTTGAGAAATTTTGTAGAAGGAATTTAGTTTTAAATGATCAAAACAGGTTACGTTTATCACATGTAAAGTTACATCCCAGATAGCACAGGTACATGTGTGAGATTTAGGATGAAGAGATGGAAATCTGGACAATGACTGGTGTTTAAAAGCATGTTGGAAAGATCTGTTGTAAATCTATTCAAAATCTTAAACATCTCACAGACATCTTATAGAGGTCTACAAGACATCTGACAGCAGATGTTTCAGAGATGCATGGCAGATCAGCAAACAATTTATTCCAGATAACTTGAAGATGATTGCATTTAAATGTGATATCAAGGACATGTAATTATGCTTTTTTTCATGTGATTAAATATTTTTATAACAGTAAATATTTTCTGAAAAATAATTAAATTGTTAAAACACAAATAAAATCACACACAAAAACACAAGACATTGTCATGCTTGGTCGGAAAGCCTATATAGTTTCCTTATTCTACATTTAAAGAGAAAATTAAGATTCTTCTCACTGCAACCAAAACTGATCCAAGGTGTTTCTCCTTTTCATTCAGTTCTTTTCTTGTCTCTTTATTGATTGAATCAAAATGGTTGATGTATTGAAAACATAACCCTTCCTATAGAAAGAGCCCACTTATGTGAATGGGGTCCAAGTTTAGTTTTAAACTAGTCCTGTAGATGGAAGTAAAGAGCTTTTATGAATCATGAGTGCTTTTCATTACTTATTTGTGCATTCTTTTTCATTTCCTTGTCTCCTTTCCTCTTGCCTTAGCTCCATACCTCCAGGAAAACTTGAAGGAGGAATTTTGATCAAGTGATAGGACAAATCCTTGACTCCTTTAGCATCACTTCAAAGCATCATCAGTTATGACTCCACACTGCAGGATTTATCAGGAACATTGTTGAATAATTGATCATTTAAAAAAAAAATATTTATATTGTAATGGGGAATACATTCTCTATTCTTCATTTATCAATATAAGACAAATAAATATACAATTAGAAAGCATAAGCAATTTAAATCATGACATGTTAATAAACATCATTAAAATTCTGGTTAAAACTATGCATTGTATATCTAATTTAACACACTTTTAAAACATAATCCAGATTTATCAGAACCTCATATTTATGTGCATTTGTACTTTTTTCCATAAGTCAAGTGAAGGGAATTAAATACAGGGAAAGTGACCTATTTATCAGATATGGTGACCTAAACCCGAAATGTGACTTCTGCATTAAACCCATTCTGTAAGTAGCGAACACATGGAGCTCGGGTCGTGAACACAGAAACAGTGGGCAGATATCACTGGGAGTTAGGTCAGACGTTACCTGCAGGCCCTTTGAATCGAAACAACCAACCTTGTGATCACGAGTCTCGACATATTATCCAGTAGGCCACGAGTCGTGGTCTGGTGGTTACAGAGTTGGATTTTTAAACAGAAGTTTGCAGGTTCCAATCCCAGTGCCAGCAGACAATGATTGGAGACTCAAGATGACTAAGCTCTATCGGTTTCCAGTCATAGGATGAAGTTCCTATTGTGTTGACACTCTTGTTAAGGTATTAAGCGTGTAAGAATGGGAATTTTTCACAAAAAGATGACACATATCCCGCTGTGTTGAAAGAGTGAAAATATCTGTCTGTTAAGTCACGGTGTGAATTCATGGTGAATAAAAATTATAAATTTGCGTTGGTATAGATTCAACCAACACAAAGAGCGGTTTTAAGGCCCAAATGTAACCTTTTATAATTTAAATGAAAAATTACAAGCTATTGTTGTATTTTAAACAGTCATGATATAACCAGAAAAACGAAACTAAATTGGGACATTACCCTAAGGCAAACCACATGTTTGGTTATGTTTTACTATTTGTTACTCGGCCTTTAAAAACCAGGCTAAAGTCGGAAATGTTATTCTAAGAAAACGTGAGTTTAAGTAACTCTCAGATGGTAATTAACATATTACTAATTGTATTCTTTGGGTTGTCAACATTACATAAATGCCATTGAATGTTCAAAAAACAATAAGACCCTCCATGGTTCTCTGATTGGTCAATAAGTCCAGTCTACTTTTACTGGTCAACTAAGCTTTCAGTAACTTCATTATCACTAGTGAAGAGACGCCATCATTTAAATCCAGTTACTTCTGTAATGTGTCTCTGAAGGAATGTCACTGAAGTTACTGGATGTCTTTTACCCTGGTGTTTTCTGTAGTCAAAGACATCTGATTTCCATTACATACGATAAAAAAAACATGTTGGTGGACAGCAATTTGTAACTTCATAGATCTTCACAGATCTCAAGTTCTAACACACAAAGGAAATGTAAAATGAGGTTTAAATTCCGATTTCGAAAACTATTTTTGAGAAGTGGCAGTTTTCCAATTAATGACAGTGAGACTGGTAGCTATTTTAAGACAGCTCCTCAAAAAAATTTAGGTTATATACAATTTTGCTAAAGTAGAAACATATCTGATAATTTCATAACCAAACCAAGAGCATAATTAAATAATATTAATAAAAAAGAAACAAACAAAAAATACTATTGCAGCATTTCTTTTGCTGCTGCCGGTGCACATGTGCACTGAAAGTTCTGTCAATGATGTCACCGGGTATCGGTCTTTGGTATAAGAGTGTCCTTGCGAGTACGAGTACATGGGCTTAATATCGGGCACAATACCGATACCAGTATAAACTTCATTCCTAAAAAAATATTTTTCCCTAAACATGGGTCTCTTTAAAAATATTATAAGGCTAAATTAAATATTAAGACTTTATTCATAGAAGGTATTACTCTATAGAAGAACGAGACATGCATAGTGATCTATTTAAGAATTAGATCTTCGAAAGTTCAAACACCCAAACTAAAGTCAAATTTTCACTGCCTCTGCCTAAATAGAAAACCATTTACTTGCAGGTACAAAACTATATATACAATGTATATAACAATGTTTCTTTTATGTGGTTATTAATCTATTTATTGTTAAGCATTTGCACCTTTGCACTAGCTCTTTAATGGGGCATTCATTGTCAAAATATTCGAATGACGTCATTTCTTTTAAACACTGGCATTACATTTTCAATGACCTTGACATGTTCAGTATTAAGTTTGTTTTGTGATGCTAGAAAACAAGGATTGGTATTCGACAAGATGAACAGGTTTACTGTTTACTTTTAGACGCGTTTGCCTTCCACTTTTGACAAAGAAAACACACTGACTTTATTAGGTCTCAAAGTGTCCTAATTACAATAGCTTGAAAGAAAATCTCTGACTCATCTAGAGTCACATTTAACAAGTGTTTGGACAGCATTGTTCTGCTTACAAGTAGCCTACTTTAAAAATAGTACTTAGGGGTATAGTTCAAAATATTTACTCACCTGCATTATTCCGGAAGTGTATAAATTTATACTGTTAAACACACTGAAAGATACTGGGATGCTTGTTACAAACATAGTACATGGTGATCCAATTTAACACTGCCCTACCTTCAACAGAACACAAAATAAAAAAAAAGAAAGAAATTATTTTCTCTAGTCTATATGGTACAGTAATTGAGGTTTAAGCATCCTTAAATACATTCTTAATACATACAAAGAACTTGTAACCCTTTAAATCTAAGATAAATGCACCTAGATGAAGCTCATAAGAATTAATTTAGAACTAACTTAGCTTTGAGAATTAAGTAAAAGTGGAAAGAACTTAAAATGAAACAAATTTTAACCACTAAGAGTTTACATACATTTTAAATCTCTCATAGTTCAATGTCTTTATATGTCTGGTTATGCACAAATACATTAATCTACCGAAGACTCTCTTTAAGCAATAGATCTTCACACACAATTCAAACACCTAAATAAAAAATCAAATCCCTCTGTCTGACTACACAACCCTTACTTGCATATACAAAACCTTAAAAGTAATCTTTTTAAATGCTGTTAGTCCCGATTGTTGGAGCTTTATCTAGGTGCGTTTATGACATGCTAAGGACTGATGGGTTTTGGGATTTCCCCCCAAAACGTCATCATGGACCTTATCTCCCAAATGAAGCAAGAAAGAAGAAGTTTAAAATGGTTAGTCTGAAGCTTGATCTATATCTCTTAGTGCTAAGATTCATTTAAATGACAGATACTACGCACGTTCCACTTATCCCCAAAACATTTCTGAAATCAGTAAAAAGACAAGCAGCAAAAAAAATTTGGATCATACTACACCATTCTATTCTACGGGATAATTTCTGTCATTCTACTTCTTGTGTTTCATATCTGCCTTTTTTTTTCACCTGTAGCTCTCCACATCTTTTAATGCTGTATATCATCATTAATAAGATTTTGTATAAATGTAACTCTAAATTAAAACCAATCATTAAATCAATGATGTAATACATTTTATTTGTCTTTAAAATATAAAGTTGCGTAATCTGACTGTCACAAAGCCTACACATATACTGTAAACACAACAACCTTATAGATTGCAGATGCTCACAATTTTTTTCGGTGTGTTTATTGTTGTTTTGTTGTGGTCTTGGAATTCTTCCATGACGGTCTTTCATTTTAAACGTACATTTTGTCAAAAAGTTATTTTTTTAGAACATTGTGTTTTTTTCACAATGTTCTACATTCACAACAAATCCATATGTTCTCCGTATTTTTGTTTTTTTGAGGAAGATGGCCAAAAGTATTGACAAACCCAATTGAATATGTTTGACTTGGGACTTGTCAATTGTCATTTCTGTAACTACAAATCTTGATGCCACAGCATATAAATGATATAGGGAATATTGTTCATGCATTTTTGACTCAGTCACACTTAATGTGTTCAGCTTGGACCAGAGAAGTTCAGGGCAGTGAAGTTCTTCCAGACTGAATCGATCATTTTTCTCTGAACCTTCCTTTATACACAGAAGCATTGTTATGCTTGAATAGAAAAAGAGTCTGTTCTAATCCAATGCTTTTAAATTAGAAACACGCAATTCTCTTGTATATCCTTATGTGCTGAAGCATTAAGATGAAGACAAGTAAATGACTAAACTGGTCAAACATGTTCAAAAGAAGGGAATGTCCCAACAGCATTGACTATGTGAACCTAGTAGGGGTTAACTTTGCTTTAAAGGTTAAATTATAAATTCTCTCATTATTTACGTACCTTGAGTTGTTTCAAATCTATATATATTTCTTTGTTCTAACCAAACTAATCTCATACCCCATGGACTACCATGGTAGGAAAAATAACTTGATCATTTTTTTGTTCTGTTTACCCCAAAATGAGATCTTTTGAAGAGTGTAGGACAACAAAAAGATCTGGGGTACTTTTGATTACCATTGTTATTATTCTTACTATGGTTGTCAATAAAGTACAGGAAATGTTGGGTTACAAGCATTTTCCCGAATATTTTCCCTCAAGAAAAATTTAATTTTTGGCACAATATGCTGTTTCGACCACACAAAAAGGGTATCTACTCTGAAAAAACACTCAAATGTATGTCCTTTAATGACAATACTTTAAAAATGAGTGACAACTTCCATCCCTTGAGAACACATAGTTCTAAGAATGTGTAAACATTCAAACACTGATAATTATGGTAAATTCTATAGACATTCTTGTCTGATTTTGTGTTGTCTGCACATGTTTTGTTTTTCATGTCATTTTTGTTAGATCGTTTATTTTTGTATTTTATAATGTTTATTTGTGATATAAATATCAGTACCATCAAGAGTAGAAAATTTAAACAATGCCATAACTTGCCATAACTGATATACATTAAAAGGGCTAAACTGCTTATGAACTACTCTAATTCTTTGCTACTAAAGTACCAACATTTTGATCTGTTGTGTTTTCTGACTTGACCCTGCTAAAAACCATATAAGTTTATTACAAATAATAAATGTTAAACATGGCGTGATTAAATATATGGACTTAGAAAGATCCAGGTAATACTGATGAATTTGGGTACAGTAATGTTTCACTGCATTCATGAAATTGTAGATCTGAGCCAAATGAATTTAAGCCTGCAGTGCACTGATCTTATAAGGTACAAGGTAATTATTTCTGTATATATAATTAAATATGAAATTACTTCAAGATGTTTGGAATTAAAAGAATTTGGATAGACTAAGTGCCACAATGCAATAAATCACATTAATAACCAACTTTAATAAACATTTGGATCGAAATTTAATATATGAGGGTATTATCACCATTGATTATAAATGTACCCTGCCACTAAATTAAAGACACAACTTGTAACATTCAGAATATCTGTTGAGGAATAACAGCAAAACTTACTCATCATAACTATTGAGTACTACAGTACTTATTTATGTCTCTAATATGTTAACGTTATGTTTGAAATTGACTGTAAAATAAAAAATACTTTTGCACAAACACAATATTACGAACATTTTATAATTTTTCTCACTAATCAGTATGTTATATGTGATGCCGGTAGGTCATGTTAAATATAGCTTTTGTTATGCACAGATGCAAAAAACTTATTTCCTTGAGCTGCCAGTCACCAGCTTACCATGAGTCACTCTTTTGTTTCTCTGGGGAACATTTTTTTGTGAAGAATGAGAGCTAACTCCTTTTACCTGTACCAGTATAATAATCTTTTGTTTGACGTCTTTAAATCTCTCTCCTTTACTCTTCTTTAGGTGTCCTAACTTAAGGAGTCTCTTACATCCTTGCACTGCATTAAATTGTTTTTCTTAGCAGAGGGAGGCATACCAAGTGTCCAGGAAAATGAGTGATTCTGTATTTCAATGTTTAAAAAATCCAATTTCATTTCAACTTTTTTTCATTACATGTATGCATTTTAACCTTACTCTTCAAAGTTGATTCTTTTCAGATGGTTGACATTAGACTTATTCTACAGTTAATGCATAGTGTTGTTTGCAGTGGAAAGTACTCCATGTTCCAAACAAATAACAAGGAAAAACATTTTTTGACACCTTCTCATATTTTAAATGTCATGCATTGCATAGTTGAGATAAACCCATGACTAAGAGTAGCTGACACGTGTATTAATGCACTCACAAATGTACTTGGCAGACAGACAGACAGACAGATTGGAGGTGTGTCTTCCTTTAAACAAGGTGAGGGAGGGTGTGTGTGTGTGTGTGTGTGTGTGTGTGTGTGTGTGTGTGTGTGTGTGTGTGTGTGTGTGTGTGTTCAAGTTAACAGGTATAAATGCAGGAGACTATTGTTACTGCTGTCAGACATGATGAAGGTTTTTCATGTGCTGAGTGCTGTGTTTGCCGTAACTCTCCTAGTGAGAGGTAAGTTTAGACATCCATAATTCATGTTTAACGACAACTAAAAAATTATTTTGGGGGAATTGCTCTTTATAATCTTATGAATAATACATATTTTAGATTTACTGATTATTTTGATTGTACAGTATACGCCTGTAGAATTAAGAAAAATAAAAGGAGGTCATTCCATCTCTAGATGTATTGCTGTAAACTCACTGTCTGTTAAATTTCATCAAGAATAAACCTCAGGAGTGAGATAAAATCATTAACATGCTTAAAAATATATTTATGTAAAATCATTTAACTTAAAGCACTAATAAGGATTAGTGCTTCTAAGTAAATTTAAACTTAAAAAAATACACAGCATTTTGACCCGTAACACCAGTTCTCTTTTTCTGCAAAAAAAATGCAAATACAAACAAATATTTTTTGTAAGTTAATAATAATGAAACTGTTTTTGTATTGTAGGGTGCGATGCGCAACTCGAAGGTAATTTTTCGCAGCAAAATCACTGAATTCTTTCAAAAATCTTTGCTTTTCGTTCATCTGAAACAATGCTTTTTATTTTTCTCATCAGCATGTGGCAGACCTTCCGTCTCCAGTCGTATCGTAGGGGGACAGGATAGCAATCCTGGTGCTTGGCCATGGCAGGTCAGTCTTAACAGTAATGCAAGGCAATTCTGTGGTGGGTCGCTCATCAACAATGAATGGGTCCTAACAGCAGCTCATTGTTTTACCAGGTAACTGTTAAAGCCCATACAGTAAGAAAATAAGAAAAAATGACCCATTGTGCCAATTGATTGTGTTCCTTCCATCTCCAAATGAATAACAGCGATTCGACCAGTGGCCTGATCGTGTACCTGGGCCGCCAGACACAGTCAGGACCAAATCCCAATGAGGTGACCAGAACTGTATCTCAAGTTCTAAGACATCCCAACTACAACAGCTCAACAGATGAAAACGACATCACTCTTCTTCAACTGTCTTCACCTGTGAATTTTACTAACTATATAAAACCAGTCTGCCTGGCAGCGGCAGACAGCACCTTCTTCAGTGGCACATCCAGTTGGGTGACCGGATGGGGGAATACTGCTTCTAATGGTACGATTTTAATTTCTTTTTTTTAATTAATCTTTTTGTTTTGACCAGAGACACATTTTATTATTCCCCATTGATTGTTTCTAATTGTTTGTTTCTTAGTTGCTCTGGATCAGTCAAGGCCTTTACAGGAAGTAGAAGTACCTATTGTTGGAAACAGGCAGTGTACCTGCCTTTATACACCAAATTCAAAGATCACAAACAACATGATATGCGCTGGACTGCTACAAGGGGGGAAAGACTCCTGTCAGGTAAGTGCTATCAGAACTAAAAAGAATCTTATTAAAGATGTCGGTAAAGTGAGTGATACATTGTTGATATTTCTTAAAGCGCTAGAGTTAACATTTTGTCATTCGTGTTACCAGAGAAGAATTTTCTGAACATTTATTTCATGATGTGGTGAGTGCACTTTTTGTGCACTTTAAAACAAATACTCTAACTGCATTAGGGGTCATTTATTGGTTGTGTTACAAACTTTCAATGCCTGAAGTAGACACATAAATATTGCGAAAATCAAAGGATCTGATCAAAACACACTTTCTATCTAAAGGCGAAGGCTCACATGCACACACGCCACCATACATCTACGTCACAAAGTTTTACGATTCGAATTAGTCCACCCAAATGTAATCGCAAGTAAATAAGGTGTAATCTTAAATGTCATTGAAGAGTTGTTGTTGTTGCAATCGACAAAAAACTTTGGGACATTTTGATGCATAGAAACCGTTTTATTAAAGGTATTCATGTTTGTTTATTTGATTATTAAACATAAACATTTTTTATAAAACCCTAAAAAAACAAAAGGGGGCTATTTTTATGAATGTCACATTTATAAGCTACATATTCCTTATAACTAGACCATAAATATTTAAATATAGTAATAATTTTATTTTCTATAAT